>CM053579.1:2458293-2504647 GCA_028646485.1 Cryptoprocta ferox
TTCGTCATTTTGGCCAGTTTTCTGTCTCTTGTCAGTTTTAAAAGCTTGTTATGCCCTGTGCACCTGTTAGTATTGCTCTATTAAAGGAGGCTCATTGACTGTCCAGGGCCTGTCGTTTCAGAAAGTGTTCTTTTAATGGTGTCTCTCGGTTTCTCTTGTTGTGCCTTTGATTATTTTATTTCCCTGGTCAGTGATATTTGGGACTCTCCACCACGTATACTTTGGCTTGTTTCTTGAGGTATCCCTGAAAAGGAAACAGACTAGCATACAGGGAGGAAAAGCACGCAAATGCACAGACAAATCAAACAAACAAGCAAGCCAAAAGGGGAAAGGATGTAAAGAAAAGGAACGAAAAGGAAAGAGAAGAAAGAAGAGAAGAAAAGAGAGAAAAAAAAAAACAAAAAGAAAAAGAAAAACAAGTTGGGGACAGAGACAGCAAAGGTCTGTGGACAGTCTAAAAGCATATAACCAGCCAAGAGGAGAGATAAGAATATGCTATGGGAAATATATCTGGATGGCAGCAGAAAAGAAGAAGCAAAGAAAAAAGGAAAATAGAAAAAAGACGACTCCCCTGTGCGGATGGGCGTGGTCTGGTGTCAGGTCAGGTCTCGGGGGCTGCTCTCTCCGAGGCCCCGCCTTGGTTGCAGGGAGAAGTATGGCGCCGCTTCAAAGCTTTGCCGGAACCAAGCGTTGCAACAGCCCTTCTGAGTCCGATCTCCCTGTGCCACGGGCGAGCCAAACTGTATTCTCCAAGCCCCGCCTCACTTCCAAATCCCAGTCCATGCAGTTCAACATCGTCACCGGGGATGAGATGCGTTCTTGCTGGGGGCCGGCCTCCCGGCTGGGCTTGCACTGCCCTTTTCGCGGAGCCGCCGCCGCAGCTGCTGCTTTTCAAGGCGCCTTTCTAGGCGCCACCGCCGCCGCCGCTTTTCGCACCATCGACGCCACCCTTATCTGTGCCGCCGCTGCTCCCGGTGCGGCTTGGAGTGGATGCCGCTGCCGCTGCGCCCAAGGAAGGATTTGCCGGCCAGATGGGATGGATTTCTCTCCCGGCGCCCGGCAGTTATATATGGGGAGACGGGCGAGTTTTTCCTTCCTTAGAGATGGTTCTAGGTGCGTTTTCCGTCTCTCTCTTCCCCTGGTCTCTCCGGGGCACAGAGCGCTTTCCCTGTCTTGGGGTGGGGCTCCTTCCCCCTGCACCACCGGGACCCGCCCGTCCCCTAATTTCCCAGATCACAGCACTCACTCAGGCATCTTTGAGGTTGTCTTCTTTCTGGCATCTGTTTCTTCTTTCCCCCACTTGCAAATCCGAGTTTTATCCCTTCAGTCCTTCTCAGTTCAATCCATACGGGCGTGCATGGATTACAGAGCTCCCTGCTTCTCCGCCATCTTGCCCGCTCCCCCTAATTTTTATTTATTTTATTTATTTTTTAAATTCCTGCACAGATTCAGAGAGAGGTAAACACATGCACAATTGTGAAAAGAATATATAAAATATTGAGACCTTGCAGTCCAACGACTTGGGGGACATGAATTTGCATGGCTGACATATACAGAATCCTCAGACAAAAGGGAAAAGTTTATAATATACATACTCATTAAATTTTTTTACTTTCATTAATTTTTAATGGTTAGTTGGTCCTATTATATAAAAGATTTTGAAAAAGTAAAGAGAAGGTGTAGTAAAACACATTATTTTAAATTTCAATTTTTAAGTATGTCAGAATAATAATTTATTATAAATTAACTTCTGGACATATACAGAATCCTCAGACAAAAGGGAAAAGTTTATAATATACATACTCATTAAATTTTTTTACTTTCATTAATTTTTAATGGTTAGTTTGTCCCATTATATAAAAGATTTTGAAAAAGTAAAGAGAAGGTGTAGTAAAACACATTATTTTAAATTTCAATTTTTAAGTATGTCAGAATAAGAATTTATTATAATTTAACTTCTGGTATTTATTTTTGAAAGAGAGAGAGAGAGAGTATGAGCAGGAGAGGGGCAGAAAGAGATAAGGACAGACGATCTGAAGCAGGCTATGTGCTGACAGTAGAGAGCCTGATGTGGGGCTTGAATTCGTGAACCGTGAGATCATGACCTGAGCTGCAGTTGGACGCTTAACCAATTGAGACACCCAGGTGCCCCTCTTGTATTATCTTTAAAAAAATTTTTTATTTAAATTCCAGTTAGTTAACATACGGTGTAATATTAGTTTCAAGCATACAGTATAGTGATTCAACACTTCTATACAACACCTGGCGCTCATCACAAGTGCACTCCTTAATCTCCATCACCTATTTAACCCATACGCCCCCATCTCCCCTTTGGTAACCAACAGTTTTTGCTTTATAGGTAAGAGTCTCTTTCTTGGTCTCTCTCTCTCTCTCTCTCTCTCTCTCTCTCTCTCCTTTGCTCATTTGTTTTCTTTCTTAAGTTCATGTATGAGTAAAATCATGTGGTATTTGTCTTTCTCTGACTTATTTTGCTTAGTATAATATTCTGTAGCTCCATCCATGCCATTGAAAATGGCAAGATTTCATTCTTTTTATGGCTGAGTAATATTCCATTGTATATATATACCGCCTCTTCTTTTTTAAAATGTTTATTTATTTATTTATTTATTTAGAGAGAATGCACAAGCAGGGGTGGGACAGAGAGAGAGAAGATTCCAAGCAGACTCCATACTGTCAACACAGAGCCTAATTCAGGGCTCAATACTACAAATCATGAGATCATGACCTGAGCTGAAATCAAGAGTCTTACATTTAACTGACTGAGCCACCCAGGCATCCCCACATGTTTATCCATTCATCAGTTGATGGACACTTGGGCTATTTCCATAATTTGGCTATTGTAGATAATGCTTCTATAAGCATAGGGGTGCATGTATCCCTTTGAATTAGTTTTTTTATATTCTTTGAGTAAATACCTAAACCGTGTTGGGAAAACGTAACAGCAACATGCAAAAGAATGAAACTGACCATTTTCTTACACCGTACACAAAATAAAATAAAAAAATGAATGAAAGACCTAAATGTAAGACAGGAAACCATCAAAATCCTAGAAGAGAACACAAACACTAACCTCTTTGACATTGGCCATAGCAACTTCCTTCTAGATATGTCTCCTGAGGCAAGGGAAACAAAAGCAAAAATAAACTATTAGGACCACATCAAAATTAAAAGCTTCTGCACAGTGAAGGAAACAATCAACAAAACTAAAACTCAACCTAAATAATGGGATAAGATATTTGCAAATAATATGTCTGATAAAGGGTTAGTATCCAAAATCTATGAAGAACTTATAAAACTCAACACCCCAAAAATTAATAATCCTATTAGAAAATGGTCAGAATATATGAATAGACCTATTTACAAAGAAGACATCCAGATGGCCAACAAACACTTGAAAAGATGCTCAACATCATTCATCATCAGGGAAATGCAAATGAAAACTACAGTGAGATATCACCTCATACCTATCAGAATGGCTAAAATCAGCAACATGAGAAACAACAGATGTTGGCAAGGATGTGGAGAAAGGGAAACCCTTTTGCACTGTTGATGAGATAATGTTTAAAAACACCTAATATAGTGCCTGGCACATACAGGTACTTAGTAAATAAATGGCAATTCACTCTTTCTTCACAACCTCGAAGGGTTGCTCAGGTTGCTAGGTATGTTCAGTGATGAAGTAATGGGTTCATTCTGAAATAGCCAATAAATGGCAGAGGGAGGACTTTATGTTAGCTCCTATTGTTACAAGAACATAAGCTGGTTCATGTAACTTCACACGTTGAAGGGATTGGTTTGGGATGGTCAAGATTTGTGAAGAAATGAGCAGGAATCTCAGTGCAGACACCTAAAACAGCTATATAGTTGGACTTCATGAGGACTGGAAGGAGGTTTGGGGAAACTAAAGATTTTCAAAATTCAACACAGCTCTAGTAGATTATTAATTGTTGATAACTGGTTGCAGTGGAACACCACTGTGGGTGGCTGGATAGGGAGCAAGATTGGGCACTGCCTAACAAAGTGCTTTTCCAAATTATACCTCCAGGCTCAAGAGACCCTACCAAAGGTTACTGGCGAAGAATTGTATGATTAAATCTGTCAGATGCTTTCTATTTTTCAGTTTTATTGAGCTATAATTGCCTAACAAAATAATAAGTATTTAAAATGTACAACATGATGATTTGATATATGTACCCATTGTGGAAGGATACACCTCACTGAGTTAATTAACACATCCATCACCTCTCAGATTTACCTGTGTGTGTGTGTGTGTGTGTGTGTGTGTGAGTGAGAGAGAGAGAGAGAGAGAAAGAGAGAAAGAGAGAGAGAGAGAGAACATTTAAGTTCTACTATCTTAGTAAATTTAAATTACACAATAGTGTTATCAACTATAGTCACTATATTTTACATTAGATCCTTAGACCTTATTCATCTCATAACTGAAATTTTGGATGCTTTTACCAGCCTCTCCCCATTTCCCTCACCTCCCAGCCAATGCCCTAGCAACGATTTACTACTCTGTTTATGAGTTTTTCTTTTTTCTTCTTCCTTTTCTCTCTCTTTCTCTCTTTCCTCCCACCCTCCCTCCCTTCCTTCCTTCTTTCCTTCCTTCCTTTCTTTCTTTCTGTCTTTCCTGGATTTCACATGTAAGTGATACCATGCAGTATTTGCAGTATTTGTCTTTCTCTGTCTGCCTTATTTCACTTAGCATAAATCCCTCCAGTTTCATCCATGTTGTCAAAAATGGCAGATTTTCTTCATTATTTTTAAAAAATGTTTAAAAATGTTTATTTTTGAGGGAGAGAGAGAGGGAAACAGAGTGTGAGCAGGGGAGGGGCAGAGAGAGAGGGAGACAAGAATCTGAAGCAACCTCCAGGCTCTGAGCTGTCAGCACAGAGCCCGATGCAGGGCTTGAACCCATGAACTGCAAGATCATGAACTGAGCTGAAGTCGGATGCTTAACTGACTGAGCCACCCAGGTGCCCCAGATTTTCTTCTTTATTAAGGCTGAATAATATTCCATTATATATATATACACTACATGTTCTTTATCCATTCATCTGCTGACACAGGTTATTTCCATACCTTGGCTACTGTGAATAATGCTGCAGTGAACATAGAAGTACAGGTATGTCTTTTATATAGTGGTTTTGTTTTCTTTGGATATATACCCAGAAGTAGGATTTCTGGATAATATGGTAATTCTATTTTTAATTTGTTGAGGAACTTCCGTACTATTTTCCAAAGTGGGTGTACCATTTTAATTTCGAGCCAACAGTATACAAAGATTTTCTTTTCTTCACATCCGTACAAATATTTGTTATCTTTTGTCTTTTTATATTTTTAATATTTTAAACGTTTATTTATTTTTGAAAGACAGAGAGACAGAGCATGAGTGGAGGAGGGGCAGAAAGAGGGGGAGACACAGAATCCAAAGTGGGGTCCAGGGTCTGAGCTGTCAGCACAGAGCCTGATGCAGGGCTCAAACCCACGAACTGTGAGATCATGACCTAGGCTGAAGTTGGACGCTTAATGACTGAGACACCCAGGCACCCCTCTTTTGTCTTTTTTATAATATCCATCCTAACAGGTGTAAGGTGATACCTCATTCTGGTTTTTATTTGCATTTAATTAATAATTAATGATGTTGAGTGTTTATGTTGGCAATTTGTGTTTTCTTTGGAAAAATGTCTATTCAGGTCCTTTGTCCATTTATAAATTGGGATATTTGTGGTTTTTTGCTATTGAATTGTATGTGTTCCTTGTGTATATTGGGTATTAACCATTTATTGGATATGCTGTTTACAAATATGTTCTCCCATTCTACAGATTGTACATGACCTTGACCTCAGTGAATGTCTTTATGATGGTTATTTTGAAGTTTATCAGACAAACCACTTACCTCTGTTTCATTAAGATATGTTTCTGGAGATTTTTTAATGCATATTTTTAATTTATTTTTCCTTTGTTAAATTTAAATTTTAGTTAGTTAACATACAGTCCAATATTGGTTTCAGGAGTAGAATTCAGTGATTCATTGCTTACATAAAACACTCAATACTCCACACAAAAAGTGTCTTCCTTAGTGCCCATTACCCATCTAGCCCATCTCCCACCCATCTCCTTCTGACAATCCATAGTTTGTTCTCTATCATTAATAGTCTCTTGTGGTTTGTTTCCCTCTTTTCTCTTGACCCCCTTCCCACATGTTCATCTGTTTTGTTTCTTAAATTACACATATAAGTGAAATCATGATATTTGTCTTTCTCTTATTGACTTATTTCACTTAGCATAAAGCATTCTAGCTCCATCCACATCATTGCAAATGGCAAGGTTTTATTCTTTTTGATGGCTGAGTAATATTCCATCACGTGTGTGTGTGTGTGTGTGTGTGTGTGTATGTGTGTGTGTGTGTGTGTGTATATACACACACCACATCTTCTTTATCCATTCATCAGTCAATGGACATTTGATCTCTCTCCATAGTTTGGCTATTGTTGATAATGCTGCCATAAACATTGGAGTGCATGTATCTCTTTAAATCTGTATTTTTGTATATTTTGGGTAAATACATAATAGTGTAAATGTTGGATCATACGGTAGTTCTATTTTTAACTTTTTGAGGAACCTCCATACTGTTCTCCAGAGTGTCTGTACCAGTCTGCATTCCTACTAACAGTGCAAATGGGTTCCCCTGTCTCTACATCATTGCCAACACCTGTTTTTTCTTGTGTTGTTGATTTTAGCCATTCTGACAGGTGTGAGGTGGTATCTCATCATGGGTTTGATTTGAATTTCCCTGATGATGAGTGATGTTGAGCATCTTTTCATGTGTCTGTTAGCCATTTTAATGTTTTCTTTGGAAGAGTGTCTATTTGTGTCTTCTGCCCATTTTTTAATTGCATTATTTTGTTTGAGTGTCAAGTTTGATAAGTTCTCTATAGATTTTGCATACTAACCCTTAATCACATATGTCACCTGTAAATATCTTCTCCTATTCTGTAGGCTGCCTTTTAGTTTTGTTGATTGTTTCCTTCACTGTGCAGAATATTTTTATCTTGATGAAGTCCCAACAGTTCATGTTTGCTTTTGTTTCCCTTGCCTTGGTTGATGTGTCTGGTAAGAAGTTGCTCTGGCCAAGGTCAAAGAGGTTTCTGCCAGTGTTCTACTGTAGGATTTTTATGGTTCCCTGTCTCACATTGAAATTTTTCATCCATTTTGAATTTATTTTTGTGTATGGTGTAAGAAAGTGGCCCAGTTTCATTCTTCTGCATGTCACTGTCCAGTTTTCCTAACACCATTTGTTGAAGAGACTGTCTGTCATCCATTGGATATTCTTTCCTACTTTGTTGGAGATGACTTGACCATATAGTTGTGGGTACGGTTATGGGTTTTCTTCTGTTCCATTGATCTATGTGTCTGTTTTTGTGCCTGTACCATACTGTCTTGGTGAATATAGCTTCGTAATATAGCTTGAAATCTGGAATCCTGATGCCTCCTGTTCTGTTTTTCTTTTTCAGGATTGCGTTGGCTATTCGAGGTCTTTTTTTGGTTCCATAAAAATTTTAGGATTGTTCTAGCTCTTTGAAAAATGCAGGTGGTACTTTGATAGGGATTGCATTAAATGTATAGATTGCTTTGGGTAGTATTGACATTTTAACAATATTTGTTCTTCCAATCCATGAGCATGGAATGGTTTTCCATTTCTTTGTGTTCTTTTCAATTTCTTTCAAAAGTGTTCTATATTCTTCAGGGTATAGATTTTTTACCTCTTTAGTTAGGTTTATTCCCATGTATTGTATTGTATTTGGTGCAATTGAAAATGGTATTGATTCCTTGATTTCTTTTTCTTTTGCTTCATTATTGGCATATATAAATCCAGCAGATTTCTGCACATTACCTGATATCCTGCAGCTTTGCTGAATTTATGTGTTACATCTAGCAATTTTTTTGTGGAGTCTTTTGGGTTTTCTACATAGAGTATCATGTTGTCTGCAAATAGTGAAAGTTTGGCTTCTCCATTGCTGATTTGAATGCCCTTTATTTCTTTTTGTTGTGTGATTGCTGAGGCTAAGATTTCCAGTACCATGTTAAATAGTAATGGTGGGAGTGGACATCTTTGCCATGTTACTGACTGAGGATGATATTAGCTGTGAGTCTTTTGTATATGGGATCTATGATATTGAGATATGTTTCATCTCTCCCTACATTGTTAAGGGTGGTTTTTTTTTTTTAAATCAAGAATGGGATGTTGTATTTTGTCAAGTGCCCTTTCTGCATCTATTTAGAAGGCCATATTGTTCTTATCCTTTCTTTTATTAATGTGGTATATCACATTGATGGATTGGTGAATATTGAACCACCTCTGCAGCTCAGGAATAAATCCCCCTTGATCATGGTGAATAATTCTTTTAATGTACTGTTGAATTTTATTTGTAATATCTTGTTGAGAATTTTTACATCCGTGTTCATCAGAGATAACGGCCTGTAATTCTCCTTTTTAGTGGGATCCTTGTCTGCTTTTGGAATCAAGGTAATGTTGGCTTCCTAGAATGAGTTTAGAGGTTTTTCTTCTATTTCCGTTTTTTAGGAAATTTTAGAAGAAAAGGCATTAACTCTTCTTTAAATGTCTGGTAGAATTCCCCTGGGAAGGCATCTGGCCCAGAACTCTTAGTTGTTGGGAGATTTTTGATTACTGTTTCAATTTCTTTGGTGCTTATGGATCTGTTCAAATTTTCTATTTGTTCCTGTTTCAGTTTTGGTAGTTTGTGAATTTCTAGGAATTTATCCATTTCTTCCAGATTGCCCAATTTGTTGGCATATAATTTTTCATAGTATTCTCTTATAATTGTTTTTATTTCTGTGGTTTTGTTGGTAATCTCTCCTCTTTTACTTATGATTTTATCTATTTGGTTACTTTATCTTTTCTCTTTGATAAGTCTGGCCAGGGGATTATCAATTTTGCTAATTCTTTCAAAGAACCGGCTCTTAGTTTCATTGATCTGTTCTACCATTTTTTTCTTTGTTTCTATATATCATTTATTTCTGCCTTAATCTTTATTATTTCCCTTCTTCTTCTGGCTTTAGGCTTAATTTGCTGTTCCTTTTCTAGCTCCTTTAGATGTAAGGTTAGGCTGTGTATTGGGGCCTTTATTGCTTCTTGAGATAGGCCTAAGATGTAATATACTTCCCTCTTAGGACTGCCTTTGCTGCATCCCAAAGGTTTTTGTCTTTTTTGTCTTTTTTTTTTTAAATTCCCAGGTTAGATAATATACAGTGTATCTTGGCTTCAGAAGTAGATTCCTATGATTCATCACTTACATACAAAACCCAGTGCTCATCCCAACAGGTGCCTGTCAATGCCCCTCACCCATTTTCCCTACCCTCTAGCCCCTCACCCTCATCAACCCTCAGTTTGTTCTCTGTATTCAAAAGTCTCTTCTGTTTTTATCTTATTTTCCTTCCTTTCCCCTATGGTCATCTGTTAGGTTTCTCAAATTCCACATATGAGTGAAATCATATGATATGTCTTTCTCTGACTTATCTCACTTAGCATAATACCCTCCAGTTCCATCCATGTTGTGGCAAATGGCAAGATTTCATTCGTTTTCATTGTTGAGTAGTATTCCATTGTATGTATGTATATGTATGTATACCTATGTATATATGTATGTATATGTACATATGTATATGTATGTATATGTACATATGTATGTATGTATATACATACCACATCTTTATCCATTCATCTGTTGATGGACATTTAGGCTCTGTCCATAGTTTAGCTGTTGTTGATACTGCTGCTATAAACATTGGGGTGTATGTGTCCCTTTCAATCAGCATTCCTGTATCCTTTGGATAAATTCCTAGTAGTGCAATTGCTGTGTCATAGGGTAGTCTTTTTTTTTACTTCTTGAGGAAACTCCATAGTGTTTTACAGAGTGGCTGCTCCAGTTTGCATTCCCACCAACAGTGCAAGAGGGTCCCCTTTCTTCATATCCCCACCAACATCTATTGTTTCCTGAGTTGATAATTTTAGCCACTCTGACTGGTGTGAGGTAGTACCTCAATGTAATTTCGATTTGGATTTCACTGATGATGAGCGATGTTGAGTGATGTCTGTTTGCCATCTGGATATCTTCTTTGGAAAAGTGTCTATTCATGTCTTCTGCCCATTTCTTCACTGGATTATTTGATTTTTGGGTATTGAGTTTGATAACTTATTTATAGAGTTTGGATACTAACCCGTTATCCAATATGTCATTTGCAAATATCTTCTCCCATTGTGTTGGTTGCCTTTTAGTTTTGCTGATTGTTTCCTTCACTGCAGAAGCTTTTTCTTGTTGAGGTCCCAATAGTTTAATTTTGCTTTTATTTCACTTGTCTTCTGAGACATGTCAAGTAAGAAGTTGCTGTGGCTGAGGTCAAAGAGGTTGCTGCCTGTTTTCTTCCCCAGGATTTTGGTCGTTTCCTGTCTCACATTTAGGTCTTTCATCCATTTTGAGTTTATTTTTGCATATTGTGTAAGAAAGTGGTACAGTTTCATTCTCCTGCATGTTGATGTCCAGTTCTAGCACCACTTGCTAAAGAGACTGTCCTTTTTTTTCCATTGGATACTCTTTCCTGCTTTATTGAAGATTAGTTGGCCATATATGTGTGGATCCTTCTGGGTTCTCTATTCTATTCCACTGGTCTATGTGTCTGTTTTTGTGCCACTGCCATACTGTCTTGATGATTACAGCTTTGTAATACAGGCTTAAGTCTGGGATTGTGATGCTTCCAGCTTTTTTTCTTTTTCAAAATTACTTTGGCTATTAGGGGTCTTTTGTGGTTCCATACAATTTTTAGGATTGTTTGTTCTAGCTCTGTGATGAATGCTGGTACTATCTTAATTGGGATTGCATTGAATGTGTATATAGCTTTGGGTAGTATTGACACTTCAAAATATTTGTTCTTCCTATTCATGAGCATGGAATTTTTTCTATTTTTTGTGTGTCTTTAATTTCTTTCATAAGCTTTCTATAGTTTTCAGTGTACAGATATTTTACCTCTTTGGTTAGGTTTATTCCTAGGTATTTTATGGTTCTTGCAGCAATTGTAAATGGGATAGATTCCTTAATATGTCTTTCTGTTGCTTCATTATTGGTGTATAGAAATGCAACCTATTTCTGTACATTGATTTTTATATCCTGCAACTTTGCCGAATTCATATTATCAGTTCTAGCAGCTCTTTGGTGGAGTCCTTCAGGTTTTCCATGTAGAGTGTCATGTCATCTGCAAAGAGTGAAAGTTTGGCTTCTTCTTTTCCAATTTGGATACCTTTTATTTCATTTTTGTTTTCTGAATGCTGAGGCTAGGACTTCCAACACTATGTTAAACAACAGTAGTGAGAGTGGACATTGCTGTTACGTTCCTGATCTCAGGGGAAAGCTCTCAGTTTTCCCCCATTGAGGATGACATTAATTGTGGGTCTTTCATATGGCTTTTATGATATTAAGGTATTTTCCTTCTATCCCTACTTTCTTGAGGGTTTTTATGAAGAAAGGGTGCTGTATTTTGTCAAATGCCTTTTCTGCATCCATTGACAGGATCATATGGTTCTTATCCTTTCTTCTATTAATGTGATGTGTCATGTTGATTGATTTACAAATATTGAACCAACCCTTCAACCCAGGAATGAATCCCACCTGATCACGGTGAATATTTCTTTTAATGTACTATTGAATTCGATTTGCTAGTATCTGGTTGAGAATTTTTGCATCCATATTCATCAAGGATAGTGGCCTCTAATTATCCTTTTTTGTGGGGTCTTTGTCTAGTTTTGAAATCAAGGTAATGCTGCTTTGTAGAATGAGTTTGAAAGTTTTCCTTCTATTTCTGTTTTTTTTTTTTAGAACACTTTGAGAAGAAAAGGCATTAACTCTTCTTTCAATGGCTGGTAGAATTCCACTGGGAATCCATCTGGCCCAGGACTCTTAATTGTTGGGAGATTTTTTATAACAACGATTCAATTTCTTTGCTGATTATGGGTCTGTTCAAATTTTCTACTTCTTACTGTTTGAGTTTTGGTAGTGTGTGTGTGTGTCTAGGAATTTGTCCATTTATTCCAGATTATCCAGTTGTTGACATATAATTTTTCATAGTATTCTCTAGTAATTGTATTTCTGTGGTGTTGGCTGTGATCTCTTCTCTTTCATTTGTGATTTTATCTATTTGGTTCCTCTCTCTTCTCTTTTTGAGAAGTCTGGCTAGGGGTTTATCAATTTTGTTTATTCTTTCAAAAATCCAGCTCTTAGATTCATTGATCTGTTTTTACTGTTCTTCAGGTTTTGTTTATTTTTGCATTCTATATTGTTTATTTCTGCTCTAATCTTTATTATTTCTTTGCTTCTACTGGGTTTGGGCTTTCTTTGGCTGCTGCCTTTTTAGCTCCTTTAGGTGTGAGGTGAGGCTGTGTATTTGGGACCCTTCTTGCTTCTTGAGATACACCTGGATTGCAATGTATTTGCCTTTTAGGGCTACCTTTGTTGCATCCCAAAGGGTTTGGACTGTCATGTTTTCATTTTCATTTGCATCCATATATTTTTTTAATTTCCTCTTTAATTTCCTGGTTAATCCATTCATTCTTTAGTAGGATGTTCTTTATTCTGCATGTTTTTGGGACCTTTCCAAACTTTTTCTTATGGTCGATTTCAAGTTTCATCACATAGTGATCTGAAAATATGCATGGTATGATCTCAATCCCTTTATAATTGTTGAGGGCTGTTTTGTGACACAGTATGTGGTCTATTTTGGAGAATGTTCCATGTGCACCCAAAAAGAATGTGTATTCTGCTGCTTTTGAATGAAAAGTTCTGAATATATCTGTTAAGTCCATCTGGTCCAATGTGTCACTCAGAGCCATTGTTTCCTTATTGATTTTTTTAATAGTTTATTGTCAAGTTGGTTTCCATTTAACACCCAGTGCTCTTCCTCACAAGTGCCCTCCTCCATGACCATTACCCCCTGTCCCCCGCTTCAGCCCTCAGTTTGTTTTCAGTATTCAAGAGTCTCTCTGGATGGACCTTGAGGGTGTCATGCTAAGCGAAATAAGTCAGGCAGAGGACAGATACCATATGTTTTCACTCATAGGTCTAACAGGAGAAACCTAACAGAGGACCATGGGGAGGGGAAGGAGGAAAAAGAGTTAGGGAGAGGGAGGGAGACAAAACACGAGAGACTCTTGAATACTGAAAACAAACTGAGGGGGCAAGGGAAGGGGGAAAAGAAATGGGGGGTGATGGTCTTGGTGGAGGTCCCTTGTGGGGAAGAGCACTGGGTGTTATATGGAAACCAACCTGACAATAAACTATAAAGTTAAAAAAAATGTTTTTATACACTGAAAATATAACAAAGACCAAAAATAAAATAAAATAAAATAAAATGAATTCTAATGGAAAAAAAGAGTCTCTCATGATTTGCCTCCCTCCCTCTCCCTAACTCTTTTTCCCCGCTTCCCCTCCCCATGGTCCTCTGTTAGGTTTCTCCTGTTAGACCTATGAGTGAAAACATAGGGTATCTGTCCTTCTCTGCCTGACTTATTTCGCTTAGCATGACACTCTCGAGGTCCATCCACTTAGCTACGAATGTCCAGATTTCATTCTTTCTCATTGCCATGTAGTATTCCATTGTATATATAAACCACATCTTCTTGTTTCCTTATTGATTTTTCTGACTAGATGATATGTCCATTGCTCTAAGTGGAGTATTAATGTCCCCTACAATCACAGTAGTATTATGTATACATTTATTTATGTTTGTGATTAATTGATTTATATATATGGGTGTTCCACTTTGGGGACATAAATATTTACTATTGTTAGTTCTTCTTGATGGATAGACCCCTTAAGTATGATATAATGCCATTCTTCATCCCTTGTTACAGTTTTTGTTTTAAAATCTAGTTTGTCTGATAAAAGTATGGCTACTCTGGCTTTCTTTTGATGTCCATTAGCATGATAGATGGTTCTCTATGTCCTCACTTTCAATCTGTAGTTGTCCTCAGGTCTAAAATAAATCTCTTGTAGGCAGCATATAGATGGATCTTGTTTTTTTTTTATAGTTTATTGTCAGGATGGATCTTGTTTTTAATCCATTCTGATACCCTATGTCTTTTGATTGGGGCATTTAATCCATTTACATTCAGAGTTATTATTGAAAGATATGGATTTAGTGTCATTGTGTTATCTGTAGGTTACATGATTGTGGTGATGTCTCTAGTCCTTGTTTTTTTTTTTTTGTTTGTTTGTTTTTTAAACATTTTATCATATTTATTTTGTGATATTTACTGAACACTACTTTGTCATATTTACTCCCTTCCTCTCTATTGTTCATATATGTGAATGAATATATATAAATGTATACATACCTACACACACAGCCACACATACACAGACACATGTGTGCAATTTTCCCCCTTAACTATTTAAGAGATATATGCAGACATTAAATCCCTTTATCCCTAAATAGTTAGAATTTTCTAAGATTAAAGAAATTCTTTTATATAATCTCATTATAATTAGCTCTAACATAAGATCTAATATATAATCCATTTTCTAATTTTGTCAATTGTCCCAATTGGCATTTTTACCATATAGGATACAATGTATTATCGTGCATTGCATTCGAATGTCATGTATCTTTAGACTCCTTTAACCCTGAGCAGCTCCTTATTCAATATAAAAGACAAAGAAAGGTTATTTTGCTAATTGTTTTATGTCAGTCAATTTTCATTTGTCTGATGTTTCCCTATAATTAGATTCAGGTTAAGCACTTAGGGCCAAAACACTACCCCTGTGGTAGTATGGCCTCAGTATGTCACATAAAGAGTACATAAAGTCTTAGTACATAAAGAGGCACATGATGTCATTATATCCTATGATTGGTGAAAATAACCTTACATTTTTAATGTTTATTTATTTTTGATGGGAGGGGGCAGAGAGAGAAGGAGACACAGACTCAGAAGCAGGCTCCAAGCTCTGAGCTGTCAGCATGGAATCTGATGTGGGGCTCAAACTCATGAACCATGAGATCATGACCTGAGCCAAAGTCAGATGTTTAACCAACTGAGCCACCCAGGTGCACCCCTTAGTCACCTGTTTAAGGTAGTACCTGCTGAGGTACTCAAATATAAAAATACCTTTTTGCTTTCTGCAATTAATAAGTAATCTGTGAGAAACATATTTTGAGAATATATAAATATTTTGTTCCCTAGTATACTTTTACCCAATGGTTGTAGCTTCCATTGATGATTCTGAATCAAATAGTATTATGAGGTGACAAATGGTAATTATAATATGCATATATATTTACTGGTTGACATTCTGCTGTAAAAATTCTTTTTATTTATTATTAGCATGCACTCATGTTCCTATTCTAGTCAACAAATTATAACTCATTATTGTTAGTATTCAAGTTGTACCATATTTGGACAGTTGAAGCCCCTTCAACTAGCCACTATGGTACTGAATTGGAATTAGAGGTATCAGTACGAACATTTAAATTTTTTTTAATTATTCTTCGAAATTTACATCCAAGTTAGTTAACATATAGTGCAATAACGATTTCAGGAATAGAATCCAATGATTCTACAGTGATCACCTACATATAGTGCTCATCCCAACAAGTGTCCTCTTCAATGCCCCTTGTCCAATTAGCCCATTCCCCCACCCAAAACCACTCCAGCTACCTTCAGTTTGTTCTCTGTACTTAAGAGTCTATTATGTTTTGCATCCCCCCCATTTTTATATTATTTTTGCTTCCCTTCCCTTATGTTAATCAGCTTTGTATCTTAAATTCCACATATGAGTGGAGTCATATAATATTTATCATTCTCAGTAATTTCGCTTAGCATAATACATTCTAGTTCCATCCATGTTGTTGCAAATGGCAAGATTTTATTCTTTTTTATTGGCAAGTAATATTCCATTGCATATATATACCACATCTTCTTTATCCATTTATCAGTCAAT
Source organism: Cryptoprocta ferox (assembly GCA_028646485.1). Classification (NCBI taxonomy): domain Eukaryota; kingdom Metazoa; phylum Chordata; class Mammalia; order Carnivora; family Eupleridae; genus Cryptoprocta; species Cryptoprocta ferox. The sequence continues at coordinate 2,474,325 of CM053579.1, forward strand.
GAACATTTGAGCTTGAGAGAAAGAATATTTTTAAAAGTGGTTAGAGTGTTAGTGAGCTATTGAACATCAAGTGTTTTAACATATGTGTAACTGGAGACTGAGAAGTGAGCAAAATTGTTTGAAGAAATAACGACCAATATTTACAAATTTGATGAAAACTATAATCCAAGCCCAATATTAAAAGGAGTTCTGCAAAATGGAAAACTTAGTTTATGAGTTATGATTTTGAGGAGTGAATTTTCTTTTCTTAGACACTTCATTCTATTCTGATACTAATTTATGATTGCTTTTGAGTATCAGATAACACTACAACTCACAAGTTATGATTCTTGGTAGTGAATGTCTATTAGATGCTACTAAAAAATATAGATGAGCTTCTTTCTGAAAGATTTTGATGTTGTGTTAGAATAGTATGCTGTAGATACAACCAGCTGCTTTGTTACATTTAAATTAGGCATTTGTAAATATTAAAACTTAAGAAGATGGCAGGCGATATCCGTTCAAATCTTCACCTATTCAGATTGGACTTAACTATCATAATTTTTCCTTTTTATTTAAAAAAGAGAGACTTATAGCTCAATAATGTCTTTTTATATTTCTAATTTGCTGTCAATAATATATATGAATTTAGAATGCTGTGTAAACTGTGTTCTAGTTGCTGAACAGTTTGTGCAGTGCTACCTTTCCAAATGGATTTAAAAGTAAGAGGGGGGTAATATAATTGTTTAAATAAAAAATAATAACATAGTGAGTATGGGGATTCAAAAATATGTAGAAATGAAATGTGCAACAAAAAATAGCACAAAAGTTTGGGGAAAGAAATGGAAGTTTACTGCTGGGTTGTTCTGCTATGAAGAGTGATATAATATTTTAAAGCAAGAATTCTGTTCAAAATTGTACTGGAGGCGCTATCCACTGCAATAAGAAAAGATACGCAGAAAACAAGAATAGATCTTGAAAAGAAAAAGACTAAAAATTATATTTATTAGCAGAAGACACGATCATCTGTGTAGAAAATTTTAGAGAATCCACAAATAAGCTACAGGAACTAATATGTGAATTATGAAAACATTTAGAGAGCATATAAGGTCAATATACAAAATTAATTGCACTTCTATGTACTAGCTATGAATACTTAGAAATCAAATTACAAATTTAAAATTATCATTTAGAATAGCACCCCAAAAATTAAAAATTAAATACTCCTAAATAGCATCCAGAAAATGTTCAAATGAAAAGGAAAAATATGACAATAGATATGCAAGATATGAAAAATATAATTTGCAAAGCATTGTTGGGACAAATTAAAGAAGACCTAAATAAATGGAGAGATATATTATGTTCACAGATCAGAAGTTTATTATTGTTAATATTGATCTATAGATTCAATGCGATACCAATCAAAACTTCAGCAAACTATTTTGTAAAAGCCAACAAACTAATTCTAACATTCATTTGGAAATGCAGGGAATATAAAATAACCAAAATAATTTTGAAAAAAAAATAATTATAGTTATTTAAAGAATTACTATAAAACTACAGTAATCAAGACAGTATAGTATTGGTATAAATATAAATATACAGATCACTAAAACAGAGGGAAGTGTGTAGAATAGACTCACACATATATGGCTAATTGACATACAGACAAAATGAAAAGGCAATTAATTGAAGAAAGAATAATCATTTCAACAAATGGTACTATTAATAGAACAGTTAAATATTTATATGCAAAAGAAGAACCTTAACCATTACATCTTGCCATATAAAAACAGTAACTTGAAATCAATCATAGACTTAAATGAAGAGTTAAAACTATAAATGTTCTAGAAGAAAGCTTAAAACATATGAGTAACTTTGCAATAGGAATATATTTTTTAAATAGGACACAACCACCACAAAAATCTAAAAGAAAAAGTGATGAATTGGACTTCATGGAAATTAAAGCGTTTTTTTCTCTTCCAAAGATGCTGTTAAGAAGATGAAAAGGTAAGCCACAGACTAAGAGAATTTTTTTACCAAAAAAAGTTGAAAAAGTATATATATCTGACAAAGGAATTGTATAGAGACTATATCAAATTCCTACACTTCAAGAATAAAAAGGCAAGCAGCCTAATAATTTAAGTGGGCAAAATATTTTAACTCTCACTTTACGAAATATCCATGAATCTCTAAACTTCGTATTGAGAAAAAGAAGCAAGAACCAATACAATAAAATATATATACTGTGATTATATTTATATAAGGTTCAAAAAAAGGCACAACTATATAATATTGTATAGGGATGCAAATATGTATGGTAAAACTGTAAAGAAAACAAAACATCCTAATCAGAAATTTCAGGTTATCAGTTTCTTCTATAAAGTAATTAGAGGGAAATGATTTCCAAGGGACATGCAGTGAGCTTTTAGGGCACTGGTAATATTCTATCTCTGAGCTAAATCATGATTACATAGGTGTTAGCTTTATAGGTATTCGCTCTCTATAAAATTAATGAAAAGGAAAATTTTAAGTAACCATGAGTAGAATAAAAATAAAAAGTGAAAATTAACCAGCCACTAGATAATAAAAAAAGAATAACGAAAACTTAATAAATTTATCAAAATGAACAGAGTGCTTTCACAGAAAATAGCATAATAGGGAACTCCATGGCCCCTTGTTGACAAAAGCAACAGATAAATTTGCTAAAACCTCAGAATTAACTTTTCAAGAATCTATAAACGAGACAAAAACTTACAACAACTAGAGGAAAATTTAAAAAATATTTATGATTTGCATTTCCCTTATGATTAGTGATTTTGAGTATCTTTTCATGTGGCCATCTGTATGTCTTCTTTGGAAAGATGTCTACTCAGGTACTCTGCCCTAAATAATTATATAAAAGAGAGAAGTCAAAAGTGACAGCAAGATTTTATATCTGAACAACTAGAAAGTTGGACTTGCCATATACTAACAAGAGAAGATTGTGTAAGAAATGTATTTGTGAGTAAGGACAGAAATTCAGTATGCAATACATTCATTCCTGCTATAACATGATATATGTGTTTCCCAAAATCACTGTGCTGTGCAAAATTACTCAGCAAAAACCCAGAGTTTATAGGGAAAAAAATGGTATTATGGACACAAAACTGAAAATTTTCATCAATGATACATAAAAAATAGAACCCATTTTAAAATGTAGCACAGTGTTACACATGTTAAATGGTTAAGAAATATATACTGCACAACAAACATGGCTCTTTACCTTGAAAAAGACAGGAAAATTTCTGGTGGAAGTGGGTATCAGAAGGGTTACAGTTTTTCAGTTACTTTGAGGAGGTGTAATGGGGGTTATTTAAAATTTGGAGGGAAAGTTTTAAGGTCAGATATGGATCAGTGTGGCTCCTAACATACATGGTAATTGAGGTAGCTGGTAGCTATTTGAAGTGTGTGCAGATGTATATTTTGTGCAATCCTTCACAGCTCAATTCAGCTAGAGTTTTCTGTGTTCATGAAATGTTTTTCTTGGACAAAATCACACATAAGCAAAATCCACATTACACTTAAGTTGTCCCCAAATTTATCAACCACATTGGAGCAAATTTGTGTCTTCAAAGCAAATGTTATAGGATAAGTGATTATATGTTAGACATCAAAATGGGCATGTTAAGTAGGTAGTTGGATTGACAAATCTAGAATTTATGGTACAAGTATAAGTTAAATCTAATTTGGAATTCATCAACATATATATTCTATTATGACTGGATCTGACTAGGGAATGCATAAAAGAATTGAACCCTGGGACATCCCAACATTTAGAAGTTAAGAATATGATAAGAAATAAGGGAAGGATTCTGAGAAGGAGGAAAGACGTTGGAGGAGGATCAGGGGAGTAGGCTCCCCTAGAAGCCAAGTGAAGAAAGCTTTCAAGGAGTAGTGAACAATCAACTATGTCAAATAAAGCAAATAGACCAAGTACAAAAAGGACTGGGAACTGTTCTTAGCATCTGGTTAACTGAAGGTGACCGGTAATTTTGACAAGAACATTTGAGTGGAGTGGTGAGAAACAAAGCCTGTTTGGAAGCAGATGAAGGGGAAATGGAGAAAGAGGGAATGAAGACACTAGTTACTACAGGGAACTCTTGAAGAGAAGAAAAGTAGGGAAAATGGCAGTGTCAGACATCAGCATTTTTTTTAAGGTTGGAGAAATTTCAGCTTTTTTTGTATGCTGATCAGAATGATTTAGAAAACAGAAAAAAAAGATCATTCTAGGAGGCAGGGGAAAATTTTTGGATCTGCCATTGCACTAAGAAGCTAGAGGAAATGGATTGTAGTGCAGTGATGCTAGGAGTATGAACAGTTAGTTCATCCACAGTAACAAAAGTGAAGACAGAGTTCCTGGGCACAAATGTAGGTAGGTGGTGGAGATGCTGGTAGTATGTGGAGATTGTCTTCTGTTTTCCTCTGTTTTCTCTGTGAAGCAGGAAGCAAGATCATCAGCTGAGACCAAGTTAGGGGAGGAGGTATGAGACATTCCAGGGGAGAAAAATCAAATTGTTCAGGAGAGCTTAAAGGTGAAAGGAGTAGGGTAACATGAGAGAACATTTGTACAAAAAAATTCCTGCACATAGAACTGTTATATGTAACAAAGAGTACATACAATTTTCACTTCATTAAATACTGTCTAATAGCCCTCTGAGGTTGTATTAGTTCATGTTCCACATGTAATAAGCCTGCTTCTCCAAGCTTTTACCAACACAGTATGTTATCAAACATTTTCACCTTTTGCAATCCAATAGTTAAAATATAATTACAATTTTAATTTCCATTTTTCTTATTTTTTTAAGTTTATTTATTTTGAGAGAGAAAGAGAGCTGGGGAGGGTCAGAGAGAGGGGGAGAGACAGAATCCCAAGCAGGCCCCATGCTGTCAGTGCAGAGCCTTATGTGGGGCTTGAACCCACAAACCATGAGATCATGACCCAAACCAAAGTCAGGTGTCAGATACTTAACCAACTGAGCCACCCAGGAGCCCCCATGTTTCTTATTTAAATGAACTTGAGCATCTTTTCTTATGATTAATGATCAAGGACCACAGATAGAACTGGATCATTCCAGAGAGCTGTGATGTGGTAAATTAGACAAGAAATTTCTTTTTGTCTAAGGCCCCTACTCACTCAACCAGTATTTATTGGGTACCTACTATGGATCATACACTGTTGTATTGACTAAGCGATATAGCAGTAAACAAAAAAACAATGTCAGAACCTAAACTGGGCCCCATAGCCCAGAATCACAAAAACTCCAAGGGAGAAGAGGTGTCAGATCATCTCTACCAAGATCACAAAGTAAAGATCAAGACTAGTACCCAAAACAGAGATCAAACTTTCTGTTAGGTGCTACAGAGAAAGATACAAAATTTTTTTAAGTAGGCAAGTGGCATAAATCAGAGCTAAGCTTTAGGATGATGAATCAAAGCATGTGTTTTTGATTGAGGATGAAAGAGAAGCAGTGGCTATTTCATAAGCAAGCACTTAGTAAATATGAAAGGAAAAAAAAGAACAGGAAGGACCATCCAAGAGGGAAATGTGGCTCCAGATACAAAAGTAGCCTTCTTCTTCATAGAACTCTGAATCAAATGGTCTTTAAGGTTCCCAAAGAGAAATGGAATACAGAGGAAACAGCTGCGAAAAACTCTGCTCAGCTACTCTCCAAGGTCCCCAGATTGTAATTTTCCAGACATTGTATGCAGTGGGAAGTTCTAGAGCAGAGCTGGAGGTGTAATGCCTATTTAAAGATAGATCTGCCATCTTAAATAAATTCCTCCTGGCAATGTTCTCAGCTCTTACCCCTGGGGCTGGTGCAAATTTCCATTCAAGTATCAAATGACCAAATATGCTGAACTATTTAACTCAAATTTGTCTGAATCAAGTTCCTCAGTGATAATCTAACATACAAACCAAAAGAACAATGCTATTTGAGAGATTTTGTTACTTTCTGCCTCCATTGGCAGTTCCCACATGTTTACAATTCCAGTCAACAAAGTAAATTGGAAAAGTGTCCAATCAAAATGGAAATCATCCAGGGGAGGTGAACAAGATGGTGACACAAAGGCTTCTGAACTTCCCTCCTCCCACAGACACACCAAATTTACATCTAAACATGAAGCAATAAATAAATAAATAAATCTAGAAAGTAGATGAGCAACTTCTACACATAAGGTGAATGAGAAAATACCCCTTATCAAAATGGGTAGAAAAGACTGAGACACACTCTTACCATAAACCCTACCTAAGCAAAGTACTGTACAATTGGGAGGGAAGCCCCAGCCCACAGCTTCTCACTGAGAGGAAAAGAGTTTTGATTGTACATCTAGTGCCCCAACTTTTAAGACTTCCATCCTCAAATGGGCCCCCCAAAACACCTACCTCTGAAAGCCAACAGGGCTTTTGTCCAGAAGACCTAGACAACAATAGCAAACAAAGAGGCAAATCTTAATGGGTGTAAGCAGGGCTTACATAGCTTAGGTGCACCAGGTCTCAGCACAGAGAGAACAAACCAAAACACCCATCTCCCTCCCATCTTTCCTTGAAAGGGGTCTAGCTGTATATTTTATAAGCTGTTGCCTGAAGGTCTGGATCCTAACTTTAACATGCATTTAGAAACTGGCTGCAATCCTCCCCAGAGACAGGGAACCCAAGGAGAACATCCCCTACTTTCTTCTTCCTGCTAGCTCAAATGATAAAACCAAGTCACCAGTATCTCCCTGGAAGGAGCTTATACACAAATCTGGCACGCCACCTTTTGCAGCTGCCACCCAGGATGAGACCCCCAAATCACTTAGCTCTGACAGACAACAGGGCTTGTATTCATGAGTCCCACAGGATATATATAACAAAATTTTAAATGGGTGCAGGAGGATCCTCTACATGGCTATTGCTCCAGGGCTCAGCACCGAGCCCATCTTCTGGTTTCTCCCTGGAAGCGTCTTAACTATATACTTTAACAGGTACTGCCTGAGAGCCCAGTTTCTAATCACCAGTGATCTAGGTGCTGATTTCAATCCTCCCCTCTGGGACACTGATGGGACTTGACACACCTTCAACTACTGGGAGCGATTAAGAACAAAGAAAGTGGCTTGGACAATCACACAGGTTTGAGAGACAAACAGGAACTTAGGTGAGGCTGATTGAGGAAGTTCATCTACTACACAAGAGTACTTGAAGGGAAGAGTTAGATGGTGGAATAGTAAGGGAACCCTGGCTTATCTCATCCCTCGAACACAGCTAGATCAAAATCAAACCATTTTGAAGACTTAGGAAATCAATTTGGGGATTAACAGAACAAGCTGCATAATTTGAGGAGAGAACATGGCAGGTACATGATGTGGAGAGGTGAATTGGGGGAGAGAAGAGCCACTGTGCTGCACAGGGGAGGGAGCCATTTTCACAGAGAGGAAAAAGACAGAGGGGGAGAGAGAGCAATACATCCAGTTTTCTTAAGAAAGTACTCCCGCTGAAAGCAGCTAGAGAGAGAGTGAAAACTTGCACAAGAGACTTCACAAGAAAACAGTTCCCCAAAATCATTGATGGGGGGAAAAGGAGAGGGTTTCAATACCTCCAGTATTTTATAAACAGTGAAAATGGAATCTAAAGTTTCAGAAGTCAGACCCTGGTGGTGCTCTAGTAAGGAAGCAGGGCAGAGACTCAGGAGCAGACAGTGCATTTCTGAGGCTCCCCTGAGTCTCACGGGGAGAAGCAGTTCCCCTGCTTGGAGTGCATTTGATAGAGGTGATACAGCCTCTCTGTGGATAAAAGACCCAGTGGGCATCAAGCCACCACATTCACCCATATAGGAACAAAGATGCTGGCTGAGGACAGCAAACCCTGGTGCTGGCTGTCTATCACTTTTTACCATAAACTCTGAGTTGCTGCCCCTGTGTGGTGGCTTGACTGTTTCCCTGGGACAAGCCAGCCTTGGCCACAGCACAGTGAGACCCTCCTCCAGAAGATCACTGCAGGTCTGAATCACACAGGTCCCTGAAGTTTTGTAACACAGCTGCGCCAGAGATAAAACTCTGGAGAGAGGTGCTGCTTGGTAGGTGGGCAGCTCAGACATAGATGGGAAGGCGGGCAGCTGATGTAAGCAGAGGACACAGATTGGCATCTGTGAGGGCACGAACTTCCTGCTCTGGAGACTAGAGAGAAGGGTGAAGTCATTTTCACCATTAGTCCACCAACACTAATCGACCCCAATGAGCTAAACATCACCACCAAATGGAGAATGAAGCCAATACACCAACTGCACCCCTCTGTGCCCTACAGGCACATCTCCAGGAGAATAAGTCAGCCTGAGAATCAGACAACAGGTTCCTCCCTCAGAAGACCAGCACAAATCCCTTCCATGACCTTAGTTTACTGATTATATAGTGCTGCAAAGTTTCAACTCTAGGGACAACTAGATCTAGCTTCCTTTGGGTTTGTTTGCTTTTGTTGTTGCTTCTGTTTTTGTTTTTCTTTCGTTTTGTTTCTTGGATACAGAAGGAGCAAAATTGTTGTTGTTGTTGTCTTATTTTATTTTTATTATTTTTTGAATTTTTTTATTATTTTCTTCTTTTCTCTTTTCACTTCTATCAATCTTCTCTTAACAAGCAGACCAAAACACACCAAGGATCTAGCTTCCTTTATTTGATTTTTAAAATTTTTTAAAATTTTTATTTCATTCTATTATTAGTATTATTATTATTGTTTTTTTTTCATTCTCCAAAAGGACAAGACAGAGAAATTCACCTCAAAAGAAAGAACAGGAAGAAATGATGGCCAGGGATTTAATCAATGCACATATAAGTAAGATGTCTGAACTAGAGTTTAAAACAGTGATTTTAAGGATATTATCTGGGCTTGGAAAAAAAAACATAGAAGACAGCAGAGAATCCCTTTCTGCAGAGATTTAAAAAAACTAAAATCTAAGGAAACCTGAGTGATTCAGTAGGTTAAGTGTACTACTCTTGATTTCGACTCAGGTCATGATCTCACAGTTTCATTAGATCAAGCCCCATGTTGGGCTCTGCAGTGCAGTGCAAAACCTGCTTGGGACTCTCTCTCCGCTCCCCCTCCCCGCCCCTCTCCTGATCACACACGTGCTCTTTCTCTCTCTTTCAAAATAAATAAACTGAAAAAAAAAAAACCTAAATCTAGTCAGGCCAAAATTAAAAATGCTATAACCCAGATGCAAAGCCAAAATGGAGGTCATACAAATGAGGATGGGTGAGGCAGAGGAGCAAATTGCTGATACAGAAGATAAAATTGTGGTAAATAATGAAGCTAAAAAGAAGAGGGAAACACAGGTCAGTGATCACAAAGGCAGACTTAGGGAATGCAGTGATTAATTAAAAAGTAGTAACATTTGTATCACTGGAGTCCCAGAAGATGAAGAGATTTAAAAAAAAGAGGCAGAAGGTTTATATGAGCAAATTATAGCTGAAAATTTCCCTAATCTGGAGGACACAAAACATCAAAATCCAAGAGGAACAGAGAACTCCAATTAAAGTCAACAAAAGCTGACCATCACCAAGATATATCATAGTGAAGTTCACAAAATACACAGACAAGGGAAGAATCCTGAAAGCTGCAAGGAAAAAAAAGTCCTTAACCAGTAAAGAAGACAGATTAGGTTCACAGCAGATCTGTCCACAGAAACTTGGCAGGCCAGAAAGGAGTGTCAAGTTATATTCAACATGCTGAATGGAAAAAATATGCAGCCAAAAAACTATTCAGCAAGGCTGTCATTCAAAATAGGAGAGATAAAGAGTTTCCAGACAAAGAAAAACTAAAGGAGTATGTGACCACTACACCAGCCATAAAAGAAATTTTAAGAAGACTCCTTGAGTGGAGAACAAAGAAAAAGACCAAAAGCAACAAAGGCTAGAAAGGACCAGAGCATCACCAGAAATACCACTGTACAGGTAACAAATGGAAGTAAATTCATATCATTCAATAATCACTCTGAAGGCAAATGGACAAAATGCTCCAATCAAAAAACAGGATATCAGAATGGATAAAGAACAAGATCCATATCTATGCATCCTACAAGAGACTCATTTTAGACCTAAAGTTATCTGCAGATTGAAAGTAAGGGATTGGAGAAACATCTATCATGCTAATAAAAAAGCCAGAGTACCCATACTTATATGAGACAAACTGGATTTTTTAAAACAAAGACTGTAACAAGAGATGAAGAAGGATATTATGTCATAATAAAGGGTTCTATCCATCAAGAAAATCTAACAATTGTAAATATTTATGCCTCCAACTTGAAATATCCAAATATTTAAATCGATTAATCACAAACATAAAGAAACTAATTGATAATAATACCATAATAGTAGGGGAATTCAACATCCCATTCACAGCAATGGAAAGATCATGTAAGCATAAAATCAACAATGAAACGATAGTTTTGAATGACACACTGGACCGGATGGACTTAACAGATATATTCAGAACATTTCATCCTAAAGCGGCAGAATACACATTCTTCTCGAGTGCACATGGAACATTCTTCAGAATAGGTCACATACTGTGGCACAAATCAGCCCTAACCAAGTAAAAAATGATTGAGATCATACCAGTGTACTTTGGTATAAAACCGCCAGGCAAGCCAGAGGTTGTCATTATTGTTATTATTGTCAAAGTAAGGAAGTCTTCATCCTGGGGCAGAATAGTTTAGTGTATTTAACTCCTGTGCAGAGTTGTATTTCCCCATATCCCCACCATTTTTTGGTTGTCCTTTGAAGATATCACTTTAGTCCCAATGCACATAATGAAAGTCCATCATGGAATATACTCCATGTTTTCAAAACTTATAACTGAGGTTAGGGTCCAAATACTGTATCCAGTTACTCTTTATACATAACGTGGTGTTTGTGTTGGTGTTGGAAGATGTAGATAATTGTTTCAGTTGTTCTCCAATATTTTGTCACCATTATGATTTTTCTATGACCTGCTTATGCTTCCTGCTTTTGCTTTCCCAAAGCTTGTAATTTCTTTGAAGTGCCATCATTAAGCATGCTTCTTATCTCTGCAATAATTTTCTCCCTACTCTTCCTATTTTTTACATCATATAGTCTGTGCTCTGGTTTTGCCATCAATGTTATACTTGTTTTCTATCTTGTAAAAATTCTTCAGAATTTTTGTCAAATGATGGTTCCCCTTTCTGTATTTTTTCATTGTAATGTATTATTTTCTTTATGTTTTTCTTTTTCTTAAATTTAAATTCAAGTTAGTCAACATACAATGTAGTCATGGTTTCAGGAGTAGAACCCAATGATTCATCTCTTACTTATGACACCCAGTGCTCATCCCTAAGGGTATTTCGATCTTCAAGGAAGTAAATAATTGAGCCACTTTCACAGTCTCAAGATAGAAATCTACATTCTCTAATATTGGCCTCCTTTGCATTCCTTATCAATTGGGTCTTTCTTCCTGCTTTTCCTGAGTTACAAGGAAGTAGTAGATATTTCCTTTGTGTGTACGTGTGTGTGCATGCGTGTTTCTTTGCTTTATAAAATAATTCTCACCTAGTTTCAAAATGGTCAACTAATTTAATTTACTTCCTTTTTTTTTAACAGATAATCTTCTATAGCCCATGGTCTTTGGGAGAACTTCTAAGTTATTACTTATTATCAAAGATTTTTTCCTGATAAATCAGTTATTAGCTTAAAGCCTTGAGTAAAGCTATTTAATATAGACTGTAGGTAAATAGATGTCACACATAGGCTTGACCAAGGGGAATAAGTTAGACTTTTCCAATAACATTGTGTCAGAGCAAAATGGGCCTTTAAAGACATTCAGTCTAACTCCTTCATACATATGTGGGATAAGCTGAGTTAATAAATTGCTCAAGTTCACACAGCTAGCTAGAGATAGAATCAATAGTGAGTCTTACACCTCTTGTGCCTTATATTATAACATGTGCTTCTTACCACAAAATAATGATTACAGTAATTTCTGTTCTTTAATATTATCAGAGTGGTGTAAAGTCCAAATTCAGTTTCCTGGCTTTCAAATATTCTAGTCATGTGACCACCCTATCTAATTTTTATCACCTTATCTGCTATATCTATTTACTTATCCAGCAAACTGGACTGTTACTTGCAAACTTGTCTCTGTGTATATTTTCTCCTTTTGTGAGTATCTTTTTTCCTTTTTATCATAGATTGTTTAATTTTTATTTATTATGCAGGGATACCTTTCCCAAGACTTCTCAACGTTTCCCAGTCATCAGCAATAGTTACCATATTTATGATCCGATAGTACTTGTTCATGTGTTTGTCATGACGCTTATTTTATGGTGCTCATCAAAAGTTGTGAGTTGTAACATATATTAGAGGTTTTTATTTTATAATGGTTCCTTTGGGTTGACAATTGCTCTTTCACAAGCAATCTTGTGCCAAGAAGTGTAAAGGAGTCATATTACCTTATCATGATGTGATGGAAGGAGAGATACATGTCATTTTTAGAACTGGAGTCAATATTTTTCTCATAAAGGACAGGAAGTTGGGAGAGAGAAGTCACTAGAATAGGCTAGGTACTAGAGATAACAGAAATGGACCTGGGAAATTCCCCTGTGGATATGAAGAATTCTCTGGTGAAGCCTTGACACCCTGTATAATTATGAACAGACATTAACTGGGTAAAGGTGTTCAGAGTAGACATGAGTAGACCATCAAAGAGAAAAAACAAACTTATCTGAGCCTGATAATGATGACCACTTTGTTCTTGCAGGGAGATTTGTGATTGGTTATGTCCAGTAGTGAGACTATGCCTATGATGACATGGGAATTGAATGTGCCAACAGTAAGAGAAATCCCATGAAGAAGTCTTACTTTCAGAGGCTATAAGTTATGTTGGATACTACTCACCAGGAACTTGAAAGAACTAGGCATATGCAAATAATTTTGAGAGATCAAAGAGCATTGGCAGGACTTTGAGAGATTGGGAGAAATTTGGTCCTTATTTGTTGACACTATTTTCTTTTGAATCATATCTCTTTCTACACCACCTGGATATCCAGGGGTGAATGTTTGATACTCTAGGTGGAGGTTCAGCCAAACAAAGAGTGATAAATCTCCAAGTGTTTAAGTTATACCTTTCATCCTAAATGAGTTTTTCTTATATTTGTGTTATTTTCTCTGCTAGAATACAAGCACAGATGGAGCTCATACATTAGGGAGCAGATTGCATTTGTCTCCATTTTGCTTTCCTAGCTTTTCTTTTCTATTTTCAAATCCTTGGCTTGGCACAGAACTTGGTTCAGAGAGATGTTGTTGACTGGACTTAGTACATGTTGGAAGTTTTATTTTGTAAGCCATAGTGCTGGAGACATGGCCATGATGGGAGCAAGGTTGCTTTCTAAATATTTTCCTAAAATATTAGTGATTTATTAAACACTTTCCTCTTTCTGTTGAAACCAGGTAAGACCATTCATTCCGATCCCATTAAATGATAGAGAAAAGTTTAGTTTTTACAGCAGTGTCTGATGAGGCATCTCTAGCTATCAATGACCTTTCTTAAAGCTGCCGATGGGCCAATTATTGCAAAGTTTGTATTTTAATTGAAGTTTAACTTTTTGTTGGATGGTTTTTATCATGCTGACACAACTTCATCTATCTACCTCTCATTAGCTATGCTCATATAACCTGCCTTACTCTTATTTCTTTGAACTGTATGCACTTCTAATGTTTATCTTTCCACTTGTACAGCACTCCAGTAAGTCTCACTTCTCTCCTTCTCTTTACAACACATTTTCTCAAAAGAATTTTCTACACTTGTTTCCTCTTTCCCTTCCCATTCTCTCATTGCAGTCAGGTTTTTCAATTTCATCACTGCACTGAAACTTCTCTTGTTAAATTTGCCAAAGAACTTTACTTTATCAAATCCAATGGTCAAATTTCATTCCTCATCATACCCAATTTTTCAGAAGCATCTGAAACTTTATTTTCCTTTTCTTCTTGAAATTCTACCTTCCCTTGGCTTCTGTTACCCCATTCTCTCTTAATTATTCTCCTCCCTCATTGACCACTCTCAGTGTTTGTCATTCATTTCCTTTCCTGCCTTCCAAATACTGGGGTATCCCTGTGCTCAGACTTAAGACCTCTTATCTTGATCTATTCTCTTTCTAGGTGATCTTCTCAGTGACTTTAAATATGATCTCTATGGTGACAATTCATATCTCCAGCCTTAACACCTTTCCTAACAGGTATGTTTCCAACTACTTAGCCTCTCCACTGAGATTCATGTCCCAAATCCAACTCCTGATTGTCTCTCTCTCCTAAAACAGAAAACAAAAACCCAACAGCCATAAGCCATCACTATACACACCCTTCATTTTCGCTACCTAAATTATCCCTGAGGTTACCTTTATCTGCTGCACAATTTGGAACAGCTGGTGTGAAGTTAACTGATGACAGACAGAAAGCAGAACTACTCACCTTTCATTTTGTGCCCATATTTTCCAATAAAGGATAAGAGTAATCAAACTGGAAATGATAGATTGATTCTCAATCAGGAGAGGTACTATTCCACTAACTAATCTCTGTATTTTATGTGCGGGTTCTTTGGTTACACAATAATTGAAGGAGGGGAGCATGCTGCTGGTGTTTAGTAGGCAGGACCCAGATGTGCTAAAAAGCCCTTCAAGTTTCAGGATGGTATATGATAGAGAATTGTTCCACTTCAGATGCCAGCAATGCCCTCACTGCAAAAAAATATAGTATATTTTTTTTAGAAAAAGAATTACATTCCAAGAGAGGATGTACAATAAATAAATAAATTTAGTTCATAGCACAGGTGAATTTCATCTTAGAATACTGAAAAAAATTATGATATCATATTTGAGGCTTTGTTAATCTCCTTTGAAGAATTATTGTAAACAGCAGATGGAAGAAGATCCAGTTTAGTATCCAAACAATAAAATAGTCTTCAAGTGTTATAGTCCCATCTCATTCTTTATCAAAGTAGTGTTCCTAAGGCTGATAGCCCACTGTAATTAATTTTAGTTTAAATATATGACTACTTATTGGGCGTCTATTGCCTCTTACAATGGTTAATCCTCTCCTTGTCTTAATCTTTGAAATTCCTTCCAATCCTGGAATGTGAAGATTCTGAATTTTTGGTTCTAAGAGATAAAAGCAAATAGGAATTACTCGAAGATTCCTCCAGGAAGAATAGCCCCTTATTGGGCATCAGCAATTTGGAGTATGTCTGTTTGTATTGGGTGGAGCTATGCCTTTCTGTTGTGAAAGTAGTTATTTGAATTATGAAGTTTCATATCCTTTGGGCAGCTGGGTTAGCAGAATGGGATGATGTGGTATATGTATGTCCTGCTTTAGTTCTGTAGAGAAGAACAGGCACTGCCTTCCCTGGCCAATGTCCTCTCCAGGCCCCTTTCTACATGATGTATCAGCTTCTTCTATTAGGAAGAAGTGTGGAAGTATTGCTTCTATTATGAAACGTTCTCCAACTCCCCTTTACATAAATGGGAAGATGAAAAGGTAGTTATAATCTCCTTTTGTTTGTGATACTCTTTCTCCTTTCCCCACCTATCCACTGTGTGGGTGCTAGCTTATATTCCATTCTATGAAGCATTCCCAAGATTCTACTATAAGTAGTTTAGTGATGCCTAGAGCTCCAAACTCTGCTGCTGATTTTAATAACAAATCTGTTCTAGTTATAGAGAATATGACAGGTCTTAAGTTTGTGTTATTTTTCACAGAGACCAGTGACTGTGAGATAAATTGGTACTAGATCCTCTCCCAAGTGTCACATATTGTGATTGTCTCAGTTTTGAAATTTCCCCATGTAGGTTTACATTCCCTTGTAATTTTGATTCTATGTTTCAAATGTCTGATTTAAAAGGACTTAGTAGATTAATATCTTACCTTCCAACCCTGATAAGTAACTATTATTTGTGTTCTTCAATGTATAAACATAATGGAATAGTTTTAATGGTGGACACAGCAGCTATTGTAATAGACTTGTGAGGACAGAGTTCTTCCTGGGACATAAAATTAGGTTTAGAGCCCATGCTCCAAATTTTCAGAGACGCTGAGATTTATATACTGATGGTGAGCATTCATTAGGGAGGATAGTGGTGGAAGAGCAGGAGGTCAGCTCTTTGGATATAGCAGTTGCTGCTAAAGGATGACTGAAGCTAATGTACACAATTACAGTTGGAGCAATAAAATAATAGCTGCCATTTATATGGAGCTTATTACATGCTGAGTATTACTCTAAGTACCTCACATATCAAATGCATTTAAAGCTATGAGGCAGGTTTTGGTCTAATCCCCATTTTACAGTTTGGAAGCTGAGGTACAGAGGCATTCAATAACTTTCACAATGTCACAGAGCTAGTAAGTGATAGAACTGTGATCTTAACACAGCCAACTCTGGCTCCAGAATCTAGGCAATGAACTACTCCTCAATTTCCCTTTCCTCCTCCCATACTTCTCTTTGAGACTAGCACATTGCCCTTTAAACTCTGCCTCTAGTAACTGCCTCTAGTAGCTGTATAGCTTTGGGGAATCACTTTACTTCTCCATGCTTCTGTTTTCTTGAGAGGAAAATGTGACCTTTTTGACAGGGCTGGTGTAAAGTTTATAGGAGTTCATGTATGTAAAACCATATTGCATATTTTAAGGCATATAATAGGTGTTTTGTATTAACACTATCTGAACTTAATAATCTAATTTTGCCTGATTATTTCTTTGAGGGATTCTTGAACTTTCAGGTACATCAGAATCATCTGGTCTGTTATAAAGATGCAGATTTGTGGGTTTCATCCCAACACTGATTCAGTAGTCTTTTGCAGCACACAGCAATTTTCCTTTTGCAATAGATTCTGCTACACACACATATATCTACACTTTGAGAAACATTGTATATGATGAAATGCCCTTTCCCCTCCATACCTGCCCTGTTATTCTTTCTAAATATATTTTAACATAGGTGTGTGGGTAGTACATTTGGGTAGTGTTATATCTGTATTTGGCATGGGAATATAGCCTTTATGTAAGGGTAGAATATCATCTGGAAGTCATTTACCAGGGAGAGAGAGAATTTTAATAGGTAGTCAATATAGGAAGAATCAATTTCTTGTCTGTCTCTGTCTGTCTGTCTCTCTCCATACAATGGATCTTAAAACTTGTCCAGGGGGAATGTTTGGGTAGAACGTTGATGAAAACAAGATAACACAGTAGTCATAAGGTAAAGAAGGGATCAAGGCAAGGTGCTGTGAGGTTGTGTAAGCTCTTCAGAGCAAGACAGCAGATGGAGTAGATGGGGTCTATATACATTGAACTGTGTATCTTTTTTGTGTTTTTTATTATTTATGTTCATTTTTTAAAATTCCCTTATTATTTAAAAAATGGTTTCTTGCTTTGAAAACATTCTGATCTCAGTTATGCTAAGGGGAAACCAAGTTAAAATGGCTTGGGGGACACAAAATGTTAAACTGCACCCTTGAGGAAAAATTGAGAGTGAGGGTGATATAGAGTTAGTACTTATGATGAACTTAAGATTCAATTTCCAGTAAAAAAAAAATAAACTTTTGTCTGTGTTTGATTTTACCATAGAAGGTGCATCAGTCAACTTAATCCTACTACAAAGATGGATGAAGCAGCATTAATTCTGAGGTCCAGAGCAGACATGGATAGCATAGTTTAAGGTTATGTAATATGTGTAGACTGGTAATATGTGTAGGGCATGCCAGTTTCTTCCAGTAGCCTTGAGTAGAAAGTTTTGGGTCCTACCTCTAGGGCCAGATCATCCATCTTTATGACATATTATAAAAATTGTGACATCTTGACCAAATTTATCTTGAATGCATATACATTTTAGTCCACTAAATCTTTGCCAAGGGCATTAAATATTGTTTTTTTTAAAATATTTATTATGAGAGAGAGAGAAAGAGAGAGCAAGTGAGCACAAGTGGGGGAGGGGCAGAGAGTAAGGGAGTGAGAGAGAATCCCAAGCAGGTTCCACACTGTCAGTATGGAAACCAATGTGGAACTTGAACTCATGAACCGTGAGATCATGACCTGAGCTAAAACCAAGAGTCAGATACTTAACTGACTGAGCCACCCAGGCGCCCCAGTATTGTTTTGATATAAGATATACTTTGATTAAAACTATTGAAAGATAGCACAGTCTTCTTGAATTATTCACTCCGTCAGAGCATACATGTCCAAAACAGCACTGACTTGATTCCACCTTATATTGTATTAGGGTGACTAGCTTTCTGCTGCCCTGTTAGACTTTGAACTTCTTGAGAAAAGAAAGTATGACTTTCAACCTGGAATCATTTCCCATAATTTATTCTCAGAAAATGATTAGTTAAGTATATAGGAAAAGCAAAGAAATAACTGTGTACAAAAATCATCTGTAAAAAACTAGTTATAGACCTAAAGGTCACATTCATTTGTAGCAAGTTAAGATGAAACTGGCCTTAAACAGACCTGAGCATCTGGTTTCGGGAGGAAAATATGCTCAGGCCCCACATTACTCTTTCCATGGTGATCAGCACAAATAGATGTTCTGTTCATTTCTCTTAGAATAAATGACTCCCAAGTGGCTTTCATTATCTACCTTTTCAGACAGAAACTATTCTTATCTTACCTGGCAGTAGAAAGGCTAACTGCAACCTGAGCCACTTGGTAAAGGATTTGGAGATGCCTGTCAGTGAGACTGTGTTAGTCAGGTTTGACTAGGCAATGCTGTGGTAACAGATACCTCTCTGTCCCCATCTTAATATCTAAACACAACTAACATTTGTTTCTTCCTTCAAGTACCTTTCCAGTGCTGGTCAGTGTGGAGAGCTCTGCCCCAGTCACTCAGGGACCCAGACTGATGGCATCTTATGGTTGCATTATTTGGCACATTGGCCTTCACGATTCTCATGGCAAAAGAAAGGAACTGGAGAACGATACAGGGGCTTTTCACCACCTCACCATAGAAGTGGTACATGCCCTTCCACACACATTGAGTTGACCAGAACTAGTCATATGATGCTGCTTAACATGAGGGGTACTGGAAACTATAGGAGAGCAAAAGGAATATATCTCTGTCAGAGAAGCCAAAAGCATATGGAAGGTTGAGTGATAAATTCTTGCAATAGGGGAGGAGCCTGATGATCGGGCTGGTAGGTAGTAGCAGATATGAATAGTTGGCAGACAGATGGCTTTGAACTTTATGCCAATAGAAGCAGCAGAGCATCTTTTTCTTCCTTGTGAAGTATATTGATCAGAATCCTAGAAGCTTAGAGTTGGAAGATACCTTACTTGTTACCCTAATTCAAACTCCTTTTTGATGCATTAACCCCATGGAAAATAGCCCTGTTAAATAGCTGTGTAGCCTCTCTTTTATCCCCTACATGTATTCGTAGAGAAACTATGTAGTATGTAATACAAACTGTAATACATTTGTAAGTAAAATTATGCTGGAACAACAGGTAGAACCTGGGAATTTTCTGCACAAATGGAATGTATATTCACCATAGGTATTGAAAACTCACTCATCATCTCTTGTAATCCATTCCATTTGGAACAATTCTTTTAAAAACCCTTTATGGGGCATCTGGGTGGCTCAGTTGGTTAAGTGTCTGACTTCGGCTCAGGGCATGATCTAGCAGTTCCTGAGTTTGAGCCCCGCGTTGGGCTCTTTGCTGACGGCTCAGAGCCTGGAGCCTGCTTTGGATTCTGTGTCTCCCTCTCTCTTTGCCCCTCTGCACTCACACTCTCTTTCTCCTTCAAAAATAAATAAACATTAAAAAGTTAAAAAATATTTTCAAGGTTAACATATACACATAGTTAAATCAAATAACACAGCCAACCTCCAAACTTAGATAAATGTCTGATGCTGGAGCGGTTGAGCAGCATTGGCAAAAACTACAAAATGGAGGGGCACCTGGGTGGCTCAGTTGGTTACGCATCCGACTTCAGCTCAGGTAAAGATCTCACAGTCTCACAGTCTGTGGGTTTGAGCCCTGTGTCAGGCTCTGTGCTGACAGCTCGGAGCCTGGAGCATGCTTCAGATTCTGTGTCTCCCTCTCTCTCGGCCTCTTCCCTGGTCACTCTACGTCTCTCTCTCTCAAAATAAAATAAAGACATAAAAATTTTTTTTAAAAAAACTACAAAATGGATAATTTGGTGGTTTGGTGCCAGTAAAAAAATAATTTTTTTTCCTTCCATTCTCAGCTAAAACCTCAACACTGATTGTCATTCTATATTTTTGTCTTTTGGCTGGCAGAATCTGTTTTTCTTGTCCAAAAGTCATACAACAAACCATGGAATAAGGCTAAGACCTTGATCCAGCCTATCTCAGAGAGACTTTCACATAGCCTTTTTTTTCTACTAGCAATGTCACACCTATACATGGTTTTAAAAGCCAGATAGTAATTAAATTCAAAAGAAAAAAATTGTCTCCTGCCCTAATTCCCTTCACATCTGATTCTTTCTACCCTGAGATAATCACTTGAAACTTTACACATTTTTTTCTCTTAATTTCATTTTTCTAAATAATATTTATAAGCCGTTATTTCTTTGTATTTTTGTATTTTTATATTATCTATCTGCTTTCTATATACATTATAAGGATAACTTTCTCACATTCATTCATTCCCATCAACGAATGCACACACAGAGACACACACACACTCTGACACACATACATATCACTTTTTCCTATCATCTCATTAGAGTTTGGTAACATGGTATAATATGGTTACAGTTCTCTTATACAACCTGTTGTCTTCCCTGGAGTTCATTGTACCTTGTTTATTTGTCTGTTTCCTTTTTTCTTGATCAATCATTAAGCATAAATATCTCTTAAATATGTTAATAAATATTAGGTAAATTATCAATTGCATATTTTGGTTGAAGAACTCAGTGTTGCTTCAATTTGGAATAGTTGCTCTTCTTGGTCTGTTACACAGCTATTAGCCTAGGAATATCCATTATCAGGACAATTTGGGAATTTTCTTTTCTACTATTTTGGGCTGGAATACCTGTTTTTGTATCTTATTTCTTTCTCTTTTCTTAAATTATGACTATTTTCCTGGAGCACCTCTTCTAGTAGCTCCCTGAGAAAGAATGTGTTGATGGTAAAATGTTTCAGTCCTCAGACTCTGTAAAAACATTTATTTTATTTTAACTTTATTTATTATTATTTTTTTAGTAGTAATCTTTACACCCAGCATGGGGTTCGAACTTACAACCATACTCTTCCAACTTAGCCACCCAGGTGCCCCTAAAAACATTTATTTTAGCTTCAGAATTGCTTACTACTTTGTTTGGTACAGAACTATAGGTTGGAAATAATTATTTTCCAGAACCTTAAAAGAATATCTTATTATTTTCTAACTTTCTGTGTTGATCTGTGGAAGTATTTGTTTTTATTAAACGTGTTGGAAATTTGGTGATTATGTTGCCTGATTTTTCTGTGTCTTAATTTCCTAATATATTAAAATTTGAGATAATAATAGTAACTACCAAACAGTGTGACTCAGAATAGTAAATACTAATAGTGTGGCTTTATATACAGCATCTTAAGGAATTAAAATTCAACAAAATTCAATTCAATTAAAATCCAATTAGGTGCTGTATGTAAAGTGGTTAAAATGATGGCCTGGTGCATAGTAAACACTATATAAGTATTACCTATTTTATTTTTTGAATTGCACTTCTATCATGTAGTAGGCTGAATGATGTCTCTTAAAAGATGTCCATGCTGTAATACCAGGAATCTGTTAATATGTTACCTGACATAGCAAGAGGGACTTTGCAGATGTGATTAAGTTAAGGATCTTGAGGTGGGGAAGTTCTTCATTATCTGGGTGGGCCCAATACAATCACAAGAGTTCTTACAATGAAAGGCAAGAAGTTTAGAATCAAAGAGAGACATGTTACAATGAAATTAAAGGAAGAAGAAGAGAAGAAGAAGAAGAAGAAGAAGAAGAAGAAGAAGAAGAAGAAGAAAGAGAGAGAGAGAGAGAGAGAGAGAGAGAGAGAGAGAGACAGGTTAAGAACTGAAGAGGCTATGCTGCTGCTTTGAAGATATAGGAAGGAGTCAAGAGGTAATGATTGAGGGCAGGCACCGGAAGCTGGAAAAGGCAAATGATAGATTCTCCCCTAGAGCCTCCAGTACAAAGGTAGACCTGCCAACCAATTTTAGATTTTTGACTTCTCAAATTGTAAGGAATAAATTTATGTTGCTTTAAGCCAGTAGTTTGTAGTGATTTGTTACAGCACAAATACGAAACTAATCCATTCCTGAACTGTATATCTCATCAGAGTTCCTTTAAATATTAAGTAAACAAACCACTGACTTTTTCATTATTTTTGCTGTTGTTTATTAGAATGCTTTACATGAGGGGAGAAGGAACTATAGGCATAATGCTTCATTTGTTCATACATTCCTTTAGTAAATATTTATTAGAAACTTTTTGTATGCCAGGAGCTATTATATTTTCTGGGGATGAACTGTATTTAAAAAATCAGGCAAACTGTTTGCCTCCCATGAAGATTATATTCTGGTGAGGGGATAGAAAATAAACTAATATAGTTGGTCAGATGATAAATGCTATGGAGAATATAACACAGTAAAGGTGAAAGAATATGTGGGTATAGCTTATTGTTAAGTTTTAATTTAGTAAGATAGTGAAGTCCTCTCTATTGAAGTTAGTTAGAGCAGAGACCTGAAAGAAGGGAAGGAGCCATGCATTGGGAGAGAGTGTTTCAGAAAGAGGTGAGCTCATACTTGATGTATTTGAGAATAGTAAAGAGTGAAGTTAGAGAGAAGGAAAGTAGTAGGAGATAAATTTTAAAAAGTTACTTAGGGTTTTGTAGGCCATTATGAAGACTCTAGCTTTGACTCTGAGTGATGCGACAGATTGGAGAATTGTAAACAAATGAGTGATATAATACTATGTATGTTTTAAAAGGCAGTAGGGATTCAAAAGTGGAAGCAGGAATTTATGAGGCTATTACAATAGGCCAGGCTGAAGATAATGATGGCTAAGACTAGAGTGGTAGCAGTTAAAATGGATGTAGTGAGATGTGATTAGATTATGAGTGTACTTTAGAAGCAGAGTCAACAAGATTTGCTTATGGATTGGGTGTAGGATATGAGGAAAAGAATGAAGTTAAGATCACTCTCAAGTTCTTTGTGGTATCTGTAATGGGAAGGTTATTTAATGAGATTATGAATACTGTAGGAAGGGCAGGTTTAGAGGTGGAGATATATGTTTGGTTTTGGATATGTTAAGTTTGATGTGCCCTTCATGGAAGAGATCCAGTCTAGAAATATAAATTGTGGAGTCATAAGCATATAAACCTATTTAAAATGAAGACACTAGAGGAGATCACTGAAGGAGTGAACACAGAAAGAAAAGTTTTAAGCACTAAATCCTAGAGATTTCCAACATTAGTGGCAGAGAAATAAAGAATGGTCAGCAAAGGAGACTAATGATGAACACCTAGTGGGGTAGGAAGAAAATAAAGGGGGAAGAGTAATGGTATTCTGGAAGCCAAATAAAGAAAATGTTTCGAGAAAGAGTGAGTGGTCACTTACGTCAAATATTGATGAAAAGTTGTGTACATTGTCCATAGGATTTGGATTTGGCAAAGATTTGGCAAAGGTGAATTAAGTGGTATCCTATATAAAATTATCAGTGGAGTGGTGGTGGTGTACTCTCTCTCTCTCTCTCTCTCTCTCTCTCTTACTCACTGACTCTCTGGAGAGAAATTTGGGATAGTGAGTTTAGACAACACTATAGTTTATGGTTTTACTATAAAGGAAAGCAAAGAAATGAGGCTGTAGCTCAAGGAAGAGATATAGGATTTAAAGAAAGATTTTTATTGATGGGATATATTACATAGTACTGATGAGGACAATCCAGACAATCCAGTCAAGTGGGAGAAATGATGATACACAAGGCAGAGGGTAGAATTTTTGCAGTTCTAACCTTGAAGAAACATAGATGGCAACCAGTGCACAAGGAGAAATGTAGGAGTAATGATAGTTTATTCATATACTAGAAAGAAAGCATAATATACAGGCATGATGCTAGTGGACGAGCAGATATTGCAAGCTGGTAAACATTTTCCTTTGATCCCCTATGTTTTCTCAGTGAAACAGAAAACAATGTTACCAAGTGCGGGGGTGGGTGGAAGGAGGCACTGATGGTTTCATTACAGAGGAAGTGGAAAATAGTTTTCTAGGAGAGTGTGAGAATGGAAGGAAAGGAAATGTGGTTGGATTGTTGACTAGCACCAAGGACCTACTGGAGTTTAGACAGGCCAATTTGATTATGTATTTTTTTTGCAAGCCACAATCACAGTATTTGTAAAAATATACAATATACAGCAATCTGAATCTTACAAACAAAATGTTGAGCAAAAGAATAAGCTTATGCTTATTTCGGCATAAGCCACATAACCAGAAATAGCTTTTTGACCTGGAGAAAATTATTTAACCTCTCTAAGCTTCAGTTTACTCATTTATAAAATGGGGATAAATAATAGCAATTACAGAATATGTTTATACAAGGATTATGAAATGATACATGTAAAGTAATTAAACCAATGTCTGGAGCATAAAAATAATAATAGTTTTATCACATTGTTGTTGTTTTTATTATTATTGTGACTAAGAAAATTGTGATTGGGTGAATTTTTTGGTGTTTTTTGATTTGACATGAGAAGTAAAGATAGCAAAAGCAAAAAATAAAAAAGTACATCAAGTTAAATCTTCTGAACTGCAAAGGAAATCATCAACAAAATGAAAAGGCAACCTATGGAATGGGGAAGATATTTGCAAACAGTTTATCTGATAAAGGGTTCATATCCAAAATCTATAAAGAACTTATCAAAGTCAATACCCCAAAAACAAATAATCCAATTAAAAAATGGTCAGAAGACATGAATAGACATTTTTCCAAAGAAGACATCCAGATGGCCAAAAAGCACATGAAAAGATGCTCATCATCAGTCATCATCAGGGAAATGCAAATCAAAACTACAATGAGATACCACCTCACACCTGTCAGAATGTCTAAAATGAACAACACAAGAAACAATCAGTGTTGGCAAGGATGTGGAGGAAAAGGAACTTTCTTGCACTGTTGATGGGAATGCAAATTGATGCAGTCACTGTGAAAAACAGTATGGAGGTTCCTCAAAAAGTTAAAAATAGAACTAGCCTACAACCCCGTAATCACATTACTGGGTATTTACCCAAACAAAACAAAACCACTAATTTGGATTAATATTTGGAATAAATAAAAAACTTGCACAACTTAATAGCAAATAAATAATCTAATTTAAAAATGGGCAAAGGACCTGAATAGATATTTTTCCAATGATACACAAATAGCTAACAAGTACATGGAAAGCTAGCTTTTATCTTTTTCACTCCTAAATAAATTTTAGAATCAATCTATATAGTTCCACAAACTAAAACAAAACAAAAACCACTACCAATCTTTTTACTGTCTCATAGTCTTGCCTTTTCCAGCGTGTCATATAGTTGGAATATTACAGTATGAAGCCTTTTCAGATTGCCTTCTTTCACTGAGTAATATACATTGAGGACTCCTCCATGTCCTTTCATGGCTTGATAGCTCATTTATATTTAAAGTTTTTATTTTAATCCTAGTTAGTTAACGTCCAGTATTATATTAGTATCAGGTATACAATACAGTGATTCAACACTTCCATATATCACCCTGTGCTCATCACAAGTGCACTCCTTGCTCATTTCTTTTTAACACTAAGTTTCCATCATCTGGATGTACCATAGTTTGTTTACCTATTCACATACTAAGGGACATCTTGGTTGCTTCCAGGTTTTACAAATTATGAATATAGTTGGTGTCAAACACTTGTGTGTATGTTTATATGTGGTCTTAAAGTTTTCAACACTTTGGGTGAATGCCACAGAGCATGATTGATGGATTGTGGAGTAAAATTACATTTAATTTAGTAAGAAATCTCCAAACTGCCTTATCATTTTTTAAAATGTTTATTTATTTTTGAGAGAGACAGTGTGAACAGGGGAGGAGCAGAAAGAGAGGGAGACACAGAATCCAAAGCAGGCCCTAGGCTCTGAGCTGTCAGCAGAGCCTGATGCAGGACTCGAACCCACGCACCGTGAGATCATGACCTGAGCCAAAGTGGGGTGCTTAACCAACTGAGTCAGCCAGGCGCCCTTGTCTTACCATTTTTTATTCCCAATAGTAATGAATGAGAATTCCTATGCTCCACACCCTCACCAGCATTTAGTGTGGTCAGTATTCCAAATTTTGGCTCTTCTAGGAATTTTTTATTGCATGTCATGCACCATATATAAAAGAACCACAAACAAAAGCT
This sequence comes from Cryptoprocta ferox, assembly GCA_028646485.1. Taxonomy (NCBI): domain Eukaryota; kingdom Metazoa; phylum Chordata; class Mammalia; order Carnivora; family Eupleridae; genus Cryptoprocta; species Cryptoprocta ferox. Next base: position 2,500,728 of record CM053579.1, read on the forward strand.
CTTGATGAGATATTCTAAAGAGAGTTCTACCTTTCCCCTTTTAGGCAGATAAGGTAAGGGGATGCTCGCCTCAATCCAATTAGATATTTAGCTGGAGTGAGGGCTAGACTGGAGGTTTTCTTTTCTTTTAAAAAAAATTTAGTCAGTTAACATACAGTGCAATATTGGTTTCAGGAGCAGAATTCAGTGACTCATCACTTCCATACAACACCCAGTGCTCATCACAAGTGCCCTCCTTAATACCCATCACCCATTTAGCCCATCTCCCACCCACCTCCCTCCATCAACCCTTAGTTTGTTCTCTATCATTAAGAGTCTCTTGTGGTTTGTTTCCCTTTCTTCTCTTCCCCTCCCCTTCCCATACGTTCATTTGTTTTGTTTCTTAAATTCCACATACGAATGAAATCATATGGTATTTGTCCAAGAACTCATTCTTTTTTAAAATATTTTTTAATGTTTATTTATTTTTGAGAGACAGAGCACAAGTGGCAGTGGGGCAGAGAGAGAGGGAGACACAGAATCCAAAGCAGGCTCCAGGCTCTGAGCAGTCAGCACAGAACCCAACGCGGGGCTCAAACTCATGAACAGTGAGATCATGACCTGATCCTAAGTCAGACGCCTAACCAACTGAGCCACCCAGGCGCCCCTCCAAGAATTCATTCTTAATCCATCAAGATACAAGTTAAGTTCTATTCTCTGCATTATCTCAATTTCTTTGGTCCCTTTTTCTGTGTTGATCTCTTCCTCCAAACTTTTGGTGATTCTTGGTAGCCTATTCATATTTAAAGTTGAGATAACAAGAACTTCTTTGTATGTCAGTGGACTTCACAATTAAATAATCAAATGGCTAAGTAACTTTTTCATTGAAAAGCCCCCAAATGTCAGTATGTGTGGATCTTCTCTATGGAAGTTCAGTTTTAATAAATCTCAGTTTACTTCCGGCTTGTTCTTCTCTAGTAAAATCTAGTAAAATCTTTCTGTAAAATCTTGGTGGGACTTTGTTTTTTTAAATTGCTGAAAGACTGCAGAAGATCCACATCTGCCATTCAGTTTGCAGCCTCCCATGGATTCAAATTGGAGCACGTCTGTTTCCTAAAAACTGGGTAGTTGCTGGAGATTTCACCTTACCTTTTAGAAGTATTTGACCTAGCTCCCTGTATTCTTCTGCAGTACCAGAAGTCAGCAAATGTCTGGTATGGGAAATCTGCTGAGCATTTAAGTCTCATCAACTTTACAATTTGTCAAATAGCCCTGTCAAACTGTTAAAAGCTTTGTTGGTTTTTCTTTCTCCCAGTAGAGGCTTTTTGCCTGGGCAGCCTGATCCTCAACCAGTTCTTAGAGTTGGTACGTTTTCCAGAGGAGAAAAATAGTTGGAGATTGTTAATTCACTCTGGAAAAGTTTTGCCTTCCTTGGAATGTTAATTTATTTAATCCATTTTGTTTTCATCACTATCTGGTATATTTAAAACTATTCCTGTCAATTATTTAGTTTTTTCTAGCTATAGAGGATTGCTGGCTCTCATGGCTTTTTATTCAGAGGTATAGCTGGATAGATATATTTTTCAATGATTAGTGTAATTTAATTTTTTGTTTTAAGTTTTTATTTAAATTCTAGTTAGTTAACATATAGAATAATACTGGTTTCTGGAGTAGAAGTTAGTGATTCATCACTGACATATAACACCCAGTGCTCAATACAAGAGCCCTCCTTAATACCCATCACCCATTTAACCCATTCTCCACACACGTCCCACCATCAACACTCAGTTTGTTCTCTATCTTTAAGAATCTCTTGGTTTATTTCCCTCGTTTTTCCCCCTTCCCATATGTTCATCTGTTTTGTTTATTAAATTCCACATATTAGTGAAATTATATGGCATTGGTCTTTCTCTGACTGACTTATTTCACTTAGCATAATAAACTCTAGCTCCATCCATGTTGTTGAAAATGGCAAGACTTCATTCTTTCTGATGGTTGAGTAATATCCCATGGTATATATATATACCACCCCTTATTTATTCATTCATCAGTCGATGGACATTTCAGCTCTTTCCATAATTTGGCTACTGTTGATAATGCTGCTATAAACAATGGGGTGCACGTACCCTTTAAAATCACTATGTTTGTATCCTTTGGGTTAAGTACCTAGTAGTGCAATCACTGGGTTGTAGTTCAACTTTTAACTTTTTGAGGAACCTCCATACTGTTTTCCAAAGTGGCTGCACCAGTTTGCATTCCCACCAACAGTGTACAGGGTTCCACTTTTCTCCACATTCTTGCCAACATCTGTTGTTTCCTGTGTTGCTAATTTTAGCCATTCTGACAGGTGTGAGGTGGTATCTCATTGTAGTTTTGATTTGCACTTCCCTGATGTTGAGTGATGTTGACCATCTTTTCATGTCTCTGTTAGCCATCTGTATGTATTCTTTGGAAAAATGCCTTGATAGATATTTTTGATGCTATTATTACTAGAATCTTTTAACAGAGATTTGTTTCTTGCTCATTTATAAAAATTTGATTTTTGTATATTATTTTTAAATCCATAAATTTAACTAAAGCTTCTTTGTAATGTAATAATTTATCCATAGATTCTTTTTGATTTTTGTATGTAATCAATAATAAAATCTATGAATAATGATAATTTTCTGTTTCTTTTCCCATACTTATATTTTTATTTTAGAAAGAGAGATATAGCATGAGCCAGGGAGAGGGGCAGAGGGAGAGAGAGAGAATATTTTTTTTTAATTTATACTTTTTTGTCAGGTTGGTTTCCATATAACACCCAGTGCTCTTCCCCACAAGTGTCCTCCACCATGACCATCACCCCTCTTCTTCTTTCCCCCTCCCCCTTCTGCCCTCAGTTTGTTTTCAGTATTCAAGAGTCTCTCCTGCTTTGTATCCCTCCCTCTCCTTAACTCTTTTTCCTTCTTCCCCTCTCCATGGTCCTCTGTTAGGTTTCTCCTGTTAGACCTATGAGAGAAAACATATGGTATCTGTCCTTCTCCCCCTTACGTATTTCGCTTAGCATGACACCCTTGAGGTCCATCCACTTTGCTACGAATGACCAGATTTCATTCTTTCTCATAGTCATATAGTATTTCATTGTATAGATAAACCACATCTTCTTGATCCATTCATCAGTTGATAGACATTTAGGCTCTTTCCATGATTTGGCTATTGTTGAAAGTGACACTACGAACATTGGGGTACATGTGCCCCTATGCATCAGCGCTTCTGTATCCCTTGCGTAAATCCCCAGCAATACTATTACTGCGTCATAGGGGAGTTCCATTGATAGTTTTTTGATGAACCTACACCCTGTTTTCCAGAGCGGCTGTACTAGTTTACATTCCCACCAACAGTGTAGGAGGGTGCCCGTTTCTCCACATCCTCGCCAGCATCTATAGTCTCTTGATTTGTTCATTTTAGCCACTCTGACTGGCATGAGGTGGTATCTCAGTGTGGTTTTGATTTGTATTTCCCTGATGATGAGTGATGCTGAGCATCGTTTCATGGGCCTGTTGGCCATCTGGATGTCCTCTTTGGAGAAGGGTATATTCATGTCTTCTGCCCATTTCTTCACTGGTTTATTCGTTTTTTGGGTGTGGAGATTGGTGAGTTCCTTGTAGATTTTGGATACTAGCCCATTATCCGATATGTCATTTGCAACTATCTTTTCCCATTCTGTCGGTTGCCTGTTAGTTTTTTGATTGTTTCCTTTGCAGTGCAGAAGCTTTTTATCTTGATGAGGTCCCAATAGTTTATTTTGGTTCTTGATTCCCTTGCCTTTGGGGATGTGTCGAGTTGGAAATTGCTGCAGTTGAGGTCAAGGAGGCTGTTTCCTGCTTTTTCCTCTAGGGTTTGGATGGTTTCCTGTCTCACGTTCAGGTCCTTCATCCATTTTGAGTTTATTTTTTGTA
>CM053579.1:2505147-2545537 GCA_028646485.1 Cryptoprocta ferox
GAGACAAAGCACGAGAGACTCTTGAATACTGAAAACAGACTGAGGGCGGAAGGGGGAGGTGGGAAGGGGGGTGATGATCATGGTGGAGGACACTTGTGGGGAAGAGCACTGGGTGTTATATGGAAACCAACTTGACAATAAACTATAAAGTTAAAAATAAATAAATAAATAAATAAATAAATAAATGTAAAAAAAAAAGAAAAAACAAATGTCTGACATCCTCAAAAAATTGTAGGAATAAACTTATGAAGAGCAAGAACAAAGGATTATAAATAAAAAAGACATGCAAATCAGAAAATATGTATATTAAGAAATAGAATACCTGTGAATCAAGAGTATAGACTCAGGAATAAAAGCTCAAAATACAGCGTAAACCCTGAAGCAGATATGACTAAGGAAATAGTCAATTTTAATATACTTCTAAAAACTGGACTCAGAATGAAACACTGAGAGATAAAGACAAACTGATAAAATGAAAAAGTTGAAATCTCAAGAACAGACTTAGAAGCTCTAACCAAAGACTAATAATGGTTCTAGAGGTAGAAAATAATGAGTATAGAAGAGTGATAATGGCATATATATATATATATATATATATATAATTTAAATTGTAATAGTGGTGGCAAAAGAAAGATACTTACATACATACTAAACTAAGAGTTTACCACTTACAGACTTTCAAAAGAGAAAATAATTATAAGAAATAACTATAAGAAAATATATAATAAATTATAAACTATAAGAATTTTTAAAACTTAAGAGTCCTTTCCAGTTAAAAATAGTCAATTGAGCATAAGCATTTGTTTCTGGTTTGTACTGAAACCCCATTAAAGTGGCAGTAAAAGAATTTAATTCACAAACCAACAAAGAGAAAGGGAGATGTGACCAAAACAATTTTTACAAGACTTCTCTAACCTTGTTTGTTGCTCAGAATACAAGGAATTAGATTTGTTATCCTCCAAGGAAGATACTTAGAATATTAATTTCTGTTGAACCTTCTTAGTCCAAAAGAAAGAACCTACAAACATTGACATCATAGTTCTCAACAAAACAACCTCAGCAGATAATATATCTATTCACTCAGCATTCCCAGTCAGTCTTTAATGTTCTACTCTTCACTATGAACAACCAACCAAGAAACAGAAGATCCAAGAATGTGGGTAGCCTCTAGATGCTGGAAAAGGCAAGGAAATGAATATTCCCCCAGAGTCTCAAGAAGGAGCACAGCTTTGCCAACACCTTGATTTTATCCCTGGAAAACCTCCAGAACTGTAAGATAAATTTGTGTTGTTTTAAGCCACTAGATTTGTGATAATTTGTTATAGGAACAACAGAAAATGAATACAATATATTATCTGGCTCAGCTATGAATGGCATTAACATAGTCACAATAACACAAAATTAAATCAATATTATGCTGTAATTAAACAGAGTATGAAGGTTGTACAAGTTGGGATTTTCAAAGTACCAAAATCTTTCCACTCTTCCAGAGTGGGAAATTAATAAATAGTGCCTAAACATTCAAAATTAAGAAGGATCAATATAAGTATGTTATTTAGGGATAGGTTATAAATACCAAATATCTGAAAGGGTACCTTCTGGGAAGAGGGCAGGGAACTACTGCTGACTGCTGTTCATTTTTCTTTCTTTTTAAACAGAAGTGTTGGGAATGGGCGTCTTGCCTTATTCTTTTATTTTTTTTAGGTTAACACACAATGTTACACTAGTTTCAGGTGTACAACTTAGTGATTTGACAAGTTCATACATTATGCTCTCTTCACAAGTATGGCTACCATCTGTCACAGTATACCGCGATTATATTATCATTGACTATATTCCTTATACTGTGCCTTTATTTCCTGTGACTTATTCATTCCATAACTGGAGGCTTATATCTCCCTCTCCTCTTCTCTCATTTTATCCAACCCCTCTTCCCCCTACCCTCTGACAACCATCAATTTGTTATGTTTATTTATATTTCTGATTCTGCTTTTTGGATTTTTTAAATTCCACCTATGAGTAGACTCATATGGTATTTGTCTTTTTCAGCCTGACTTATTTCATTTAGTGTAATATGCTCTAGGTCCATCCATGTTGTCTCATATGGCACAATCTCATCCTTTTTATGGCTTCATGCTATTTCATTTTGTGTCTGTATGTGCATGTGTGTGTGTATACACCAAATTTCCTTATCCATTCATTTACTGTTTTTTTTTTTGTTTATTGTTCTATTATTTATCCATTCATCTTTGGTTTTTGGTGTTGAGTTGCATAATGTCTTTATGTATTTTGGAAATTATCTTCTCCCATTCAGTAGGTTGTCTTTTTGTTTTATTGATGGTTTCCTTTGCTGTGCAAAAGCTTTTAATTTTGATATAGTCCCAGTAGCTTATTTTTGCTTTTGTTTCCCTTGACTTAGGAAATATATCTACAAAAATGTTGTTAAGCCAAGGTCCATGAAATTATTGCCTGTGCTCTCTTCTAGGATTTTTATGATTTCAGGTCTTACTTTTAGGTCTTTCATTCATTTTGAGCTTATTTTTGTGTATGATGTTAAAAAGTGTTCCAGTTTTACTCTTTTACATGTAGCTATCCAGTTTTCCTAGCACCATTTATTGCAAACACTGTTTTTCCCCATTGTATATTCTTGTCTCCTTTGTCATAGATTAATTGACCACATAATTGTGGGTTTACTTCTGGGCTCTCTATTCTGTTCAATTGATCTAAGTGCTTATTTTTGTGCCGTACTGTTCTATTTATCAAATCTTGGAGAAATATTTGACTTTAAACTCAATCTCCATGTAATTTTGATTAAGGTCAAAACAAACTTTAAAAAATTATAACATAATATTATGAATAGCTTTAGGCCACTACATTCAAAAACAAAATAAATGGATTCCTATGAATAGAAGAAACAGCAAACTTGAAGAAATAGAAAATTGAACCAGAAGGTTAAACATACCCCCATACCCTGTTGTAAAGAGGAAATGGGACCACACAAGAATCAAGTCAGTGTTATTAAACTATCATGAAAGTTAATCTTACCTTCTGCAAACTGTTCCAGAAATGAAAAAAGATGAAGAATGATGTAACCCATTTTATGAGTTTAGTATAATGTTGATTTTAAATTTGAACAGAAATAATAACATCAACTTATGAATGCAGATAAATGTTTAAAGGGAAAACACAAATAAATACAGCCACATGTAATACATAATCAACTATATTTATCCAAGAAATCAAAGTACAGTTCAATATTAAATAATCAATGCAATTTCACAATTCTGAAAAAAGAGAAGGGTCCAAAAGGGGCTTAATTACTTACAGTAATTTAAAATATATATATTAACATTATATCAAAAGAAGTATATGAACATCTCAATAAATGAAGAAGAAAGCATGTAATGAAAGTCTCCTCTTATTCATGATAAAAATCTTAGCATACTGGAGATACAAGGAAACTTCCCTTATTTGATGAACAGTATCTACCAAAATCTACACCAAACGCTGTACTTAATGAAGACATTTTTGAAACAATCTCACTAAAATCAGGAACAAAACTAGAACTGCTGCATCCCTATCACTAAGCAACATTCTTTTGTTTGTCCCCGCCCAAATAATTAGAAAAAAGCAATATAGCAATATAAGAATTTTAAAAGGAATAAAAAATTGCTAATATATGTAGGAGATATGAAAAGCCATAGAAAATTCAAAAAAACATAAGAATGAATAAGAATCTTCAAAAATACTACATAGAATAGAAAAAGGATCCCAACTGAAATGGATGTAAAAATAAAAGGCATTTATCAAAAATTATCAAATGTAGCCAAATAAGTACATATCAGAGTATTTATAGTATTAAATGCTTATATAGACAAGGAAAAAAAACCTCAAATCAGTGACCTAAGATTCTACCTATGAAATCTAAGATCTAAAAAACATCTAAGAACTAATCAAGATCATGAACACATGCTTACATGATCAATTAATCTAGGACAAAGGAGGCAAGAATATACAATGGGGAAAAGACAGGCTTTTTATTAAATGGTTCTAGGGAAATTGGACAGCTACATGCAAAAGAATGAAGTTGGACCACTTTCTTATACCATACACAAAAATAAACTCAAATTGGATTAAAGATCTAAATGTGAAACCTGAAACAATAAAATTCCTAGAAGACTACATATACAGAAATTTCTTTGGAATCAGCTTTAGCAACATTTTTCTAAATATGTCTCCTAAGGCAAGGGAAACAAGAACAAAAATAAACTATTGGGACTACCACAAAATAAAAAGCTTTCGCACAGAGAAGAAAACCATCAACAAAACAAAAAACAACTTACTGAAAGGGAGAAGATATCTGCAAATGATATATCTAATAAGGAGTTAATATCGAAAATACATAAAGAACTTATGCAACACCAAAAAAAAATAACAACCAATCTGATTTTAAAAATGGGCAGAGGACCTGAATAGACATTTTTCCAAAGAAGACATATAATGGCCAAAGACACATGAAAAGGTGCTCAATATCACTCAGCATTAGAGAAATGCAAATCAAAACTTATACCTCTCAGAATGGCTAAAATAAAAAAGGCAAGAAATAACAAGTGTTGGCAAGGACATGGAGCAAAAAGAACCCTTGTGCACTGTTGGTGGGAATGTATATCAGTATAGTCACTGTGGAAAATGGTACTGAAATTCCTCAAAAAATTAAAAATAGAAATATGTGATCCAATACTTCCACTACTGGGTATTCATCCCCTAAAAACAAAAACACTAATGAGAAAAGATAAATGTAACCCATGTTCATTGCAGCATTATTGACAAGCTAAGATATGGATGCAACCCAAGTGTCCATCAATACTTGAATGAATAAGGAAGATGTGGTGTATATATATATATATACAATGGAATATTACTCAGACATAAAAGAGAATGAGAATAAAGGAGAACGAGATGTTGCTATTTGTGACAACATAGATAGCTCTAGAGGGTAATATGCTAAGTGAATTAAGTCAGACTGAGAAAAACAAATACCATATGATTTCATTTATATGTAGAATCTAAAAACAAAACAAATGAACAAAGAAACAAACAACAACAACAGACTCTTAAATGCAGAGAATTGATGGTTGACAGAGGAGAGGTGGATGAGAGTGAGTAGGTGAAATAAAGGGATTTCAAAAAAAGAAACTTGAAAATGAAGAGCAAATTAAATCAAAATGAAGCAGAAGAAAAGAAACAATAAATATAGAATTCAATGAGGGAGAAAATGTGAAAACAATTTTAATTATCTTTAATGTTTATTCATTTTTGAGAGAGAGAAAGAGAGAGAGAGAGCGCGCTCAGGGGAGGAGCAGAGAGAAAGCGAGACACAGAATCCAAAACATGCTCGAGGCTCCGGAGCTTTCAGCATAGAGCCCGGCGAAGGGCTCAAACTCACAAATGGTGAGATCAAGACCTGAGCTGATGTCGGACACTTAACTGACTGAGCCACCCAGGCACCTCAATAGGAAAACAATTTTTAAATATCCATGAAACTAAAAGGCAGTATTTTGAGAAGATCAATAAAATTAGCAAACTTCTACAAAGACTGATAGAGAAAAAGAGGGAAGATTAAAATTACTATTATCAGTAATGAAGACAAGTATGTAATTATAGATCTTATAAACATTAAAAGGATAACAAGGAAATATTATGAACAAATTTATGGAGATAATGTAAATTAAATGAACAAATTTCTTGTAAGACATAAATCACCAGTTCTCAAGAAAAAATAATCTGAAAAGAGCTTTAGCCATTAAATCAATTAAATTCACACTTTAAAACCTTGGTCATAAATTAAATTCCAAACAAAAAACCTCCCAAAAGCCCAGATGGCTTCAGTAGTTATTTCTACTAAGTGCTTGAGGAAGAAACAGCACCAATTCCACATAAAATCTTCTAGAAAATAGAAGAGGAATAAACACTTCCCAACTTATTTTAGGAGACCAGAATAACAATTTACCAAAATCAAATAAATTTAAGAAAAGAAAATTAAAGGTCAATATTCCTAATGAACATAGACACACACATACACACACACACACACACACACACACAATGTTAACAAAATATTAGCAACTGGAATCCAGAAATACATAACAAGGACAATACATCATAACCAAGTAGTTTTATCTTGAGACTGCAAAGGTGGTTCAACATTGGAAAAATGATCACTGTAATTCAGCACATCAATAGACTTTTAAAAATTCCTTTCAATAGGTACGGAAAAAAACATTTAAAAATCCAACATACATTCATGATAAAATCCTTCAGCAAACTATAGATAGAAGGGATCTCCCTCAGGGGTGCCTGGGTGGCTCAGTCAGTTAAGCGTCAGACTCTTGATTTCAGCTCAGGTCATGATCTCATGGTTCATGGGTCTGAGCCCCATACATCAGGCTCTGCACTGATAGCACAGAGACTGCTTTGAATCCTGTCTCCCTCTCTCTCTCCCCTTCCTCTCCCCTGCTTGCACACACACTCTCTCTCTCAAAAATAAACAAACATTTAGAAGGGAACTCCCTCAAACTTGTAAATAACAAGTATGAATTTCATACTGAATGGTGAATAATGGAATACTTTCCCCAATAAGATCAGGAGCAAGGCAAGGAGACCTGCTCTAACCATTTCCACTGAACATTCTATTAGAGGTCCTATTCAGTTCAAATACAGCAAAAATAAAACAAGGTAAAGTATACAAATTAGAAAAAAGGAAATAAAAAATGTGTTTATTTTTATACAACATAATCATCTACATAGAAAATCCAAACAATCTAAAAAATGATACTAAAATTAGTAAGTTTTATAAGATCATGGGATACAAAGTAAATATATAAAAATTTATTGTATTTATACAACAATAAACATTCAAAATTAGAAAATTTTAAATGCCATAACATCAAAAATGTTTTTTAGAATACATTTAACAAAATATATGCAAGGCCTACACACTGAAAGCTACAAAAACATTGTTGAGAGAATTTAAAGAGGAAATAAATAATGCAAAGCTATAACATGTTCATATATCAAGAGACTCAAGATTGTTAAGATGCAATTTATCTCCAAATTAGTGTATAATTTAGTTGTCACATTAAAACTTTCAACTGGATTTTTGGGGGAGAAACTGATCAGTTGGTTACAAAATTTATATGGAAATGCAAAGGATCTATAATAGCCAAAATATATTTTTACAAAGAACAAAGCTAGAGTATCCATAATATTTTATTTCAAGATTTACTATAATTCTAGAGCAGAGCTTCACAACCTCAACACTATTAACAGTTTGAGCTGTATAATACTTTGTTAGTGGTGGCTTCCCAGCCTCTACTCACTAGACATGAGTAGTACTCATCTCCATTAGTGACAATCAGAAATGTCTCCAGACATTTCCAAATGTTTCTTCCACCAAGGGAGGGGGATGGTCCCAATTGAGAATCACTAAACTATAATATTTGATACAGTGTGGTAATGTTGCAAGGTTACACATACAGATTAAACAGAGAAAAGAGAGTCCAGAAGTAGACCCACATATATATATGGTCAATTGATTTTGAACAAAGGTGCCAAGGTAATTCAATGAACAAAGGATAAAACTTGTCAACAAATAATGCTCGAAAAATAAAACATCCATATGGAAAAAATATATAGGCCTGGAACTTTACCTTGCCCCAAAGACAAAAGTCATCTAAACATGCATCAAAGATATTAGTCAAAGAACTGAAACTAAAATTCTAAAAGAAAACAAATGAGAAAATCATTTTGAACATAGTTAAGGCAAAGACTTCTCAGAATATAAAAGGTAAAAGTCATAATAGAAACTCCACATAAAAAAATGGAAAGACAAATCACAGAATTAGAGAAAATATTTTTCAAAATACCTATCTTTTAAAGGATTGTAATATATATTTATCTTACAACTTACTAACAAAAAATACAAATATCTCCATTTTAAAATGGGAGGAGTGCATGGGTAGCTCAGTCAGTTAAGCATCCGACATCAGCTCAGGTCATGATCTCACAGTACATGAGTTCGAGCCCCACATCAGGCTCTGCTGTCAGCATAAAGCCCACTTCAGATCCTCTGTCTCTTTCTCTGTCTCTCTCTCTCTGCCCCTTCCCCACCTCTCTCTCTCTAAAAAATAAACATTAAAAATATTAAAATAAAATGGGCAATTTGAATGGACATTTCTCCAAAGAAGATGTACAGATTGCCAATTAGCCCATGAAAAGATGTTTAATATCATTAGCCATAGGGATATGCAAATTAAACTACAATGAGCTACCACTACACACTCAGTAGAATGGCTAAAATAAAGACAGACAGGCAAGATGCAAGGTTAATATACATAAGTCAATTACTTTCCTATATACCAGCAATAAACAACTGAAATTTAAAAATTAAAAACCCCACAACACTACTGGGATCTTGGGAAGATGGCAGACTAGGAGGACCCTGAGCTCACCCTGTACCATGTTTACAATGAGAGATCATCCACATCCAAGTTGATAAACTGGAGAGCAATCCAAAGACTGGCAGAACAAACTCCACAACTAAATACAGAGAATAAGCTGCATCTGAAAGGTTAGGAAGGTCAGAAAGGCAGAGGGAGGTTGCCCACAAGAGGGAGGGAGCTGGTCATGGAGAGGGCAGAGAAATGGGCCCTTGCACCAGGGAGCTCCACATGGCATTTGGCTTTAAAGTCCAGAGGGTCTGAATTCTGTGAGTTTGTATAACCAGTGGGACTTGAAGCCTGGAGTATTAAAATCTAGCTGACTCAGCACTGGGCAAGCACGGAGGGCAAGTGATAGCTGGATTGTGGCCCTTAAAGAGATAATAGCCTGCAGAGATGAGCCAAAATAAAAATGGCAGTTTAACAATATCTGGGGCAAACAGGAGACAGATCTGTTCATACTGGTTTTGGAGTGTGTTAGGGGACATCTCCAAAAACAAGGGAGCTGACAGGCACCATTTTCCTCCCTCACCCTCCAGCATAAGCACAGAGACACATACAGGAGATGGGGCTATGCAGACATTTGCTACCTAATCTGCTAGTAGTATACCACACCCATGAGTTCTGAGGACTCACCCACTCCAAGCCTGCTGGACTCAGCCCTGGGCTCAGTGCAAATTTTGTTAAAGCAATGCAGGCACCCTGCCTATCCATTAGGCACTGCACACATCCACTGTGCTGTGCCCAGCCATGCACCCCCAGCTGCACCACTGCACCGAGCCACAAGCCCCCAGCTATTGTCATGCATCCTCAGGGACCCAGGGACATGGAGCATATGCCCAGCCCTCCTTTGCACATAGTACTCAGTTGCATGCACTTATGTACCACATGCCCTCAGACACTATAGCATGTTGTGCTCAGCCTCACACCCGTGGCTATCCCAGCATGCAGCCCCCAGCTGCCACAGGTTTCAGAGGATCCAGCATAGGACTAATGGCCCAGCACACATTTTAATAACACTGCCATCCTGCTCCCAAGTTCCCAGGTGGGCATACCCCCTCAGAGCTGACCTGCCTGAGTCTCACTAACACCACAGAGAATAAGCACAGCCCACAACATGCAGAGAGTCAGTGAAGACTATTATACTGAAAGGTAAAGTAGTTCAGACACAATAGTAGGGTGTAAGCAACACACAGGAGACTCTCCTGAAGTGTCAGTTTCCCAGGAACAGGGGACACTGCACTCCAGGGCACTAGAGGATCTCTTCTTCATAAAATCACTACTTTCAAGAGTAGAAGATACAGTTGACTTTCTTAACACAGAGAAACAGACATAGAGAGGAAGACAAAATGAGGAGAAAGAAAAATTTAACCGAAATGAAAGAATAGGACAAGACCATAGCCATAGATCTAAGGGAAGCCAATAGAAGTAACATGCTGATAGAGAATTTAAAGCAATAATCATAGCAATAATCACTGGACTTGAGAAAAGAGTGGAGGACATGAGAGAGACACTTAACACAGAGGTAAAGAATAACATAGCAGAGATAAGGGGAACAAAAAAATGAAATAAGAAATACACTTGATAGAATCAACAACAGGATGGAAGAAGCAGAGGAACAAATTAGTAACCTGGAAGACAGAGTAAAGAATTACGCAAAACAAGAAGAGACTTAGGGAACTCAGTGTCTCCACCAAATGTAATAATGTTTGTATCATAGGAGTCCCAGAAGAGAGGAAAGGGGGAAGAATATTTATTTGAAAAAATAATAGTTGAAAATTTCTGTAATCTGGGGAAAGAGACAGCCTATTCTAGGAGGGACAGAGAACCCCCAACAGAATTAACAAAAGCAGATCCACACCAAGACATACTGTAATTAAATTTGCAAAATACTGTGATAAAGAAAAAATTTTAAAGCAGCAAGACAAAAGAAGTCGTTAACTTACAAGGGAAAACCCATAAGGCTAGCAGGAGATTTTTCAATATAAACCTTGCAAACCAGAAGGGAGTGGCATGATATACTCGAAATGCTGAATGGGAAAAAGCTGCAGATTACTCTATCCAGCCAGGCTATTATTCAGACTAGAAGTAGAGATAAAAAGTCGTCCCCTCCAAAAAATTAAGGAGTTCATGACCACTAAACCAGCTCTGCAAGAAATATTAAAAGCAACTCTGAGTGGAAAGGAGAGGCCAAAAGTGACAGTATGGTGGTAGAAAACACAAGAGCAGAAAAAAATAATTTTTCAGTAAAAAAACAGTCAAGGAACTCACCAAAAAAAGGATATAAAATATAATAACATATACCTAAAACATGGGGGGAAGGAAATAATGAATTCAAAATTAAACGACCATCAACTTAATATAGATTGCTATATGCAGAGGAGATTATAGACAAACCTAATGGCAACCATATATCAAAAACCACTAACAAATATGCAAAGAATAAAGGGAAAGAAACCCAAATACATCACTAAAGAAAATTAGAACACATGAAAGAAAGATTAAGAAAGGACCAAAGAAGGGTGCCTGGGTGGCTCAGTTAAGCGTCCGACTTTGGCTCAGGTCATAATCTCATGGTTCGTGGGTTCGAGCCCTGTGTCAGGCTCTGTGCTGACAGCTAGTGCAGAGCCTGGAGCCTGTCTTTGGATTCTGTGTCTCCCTCTCTCTCTGACCCTCCCATGCTTATGCTGTCTCTCTCTCTCTCTCAAAAATAAATAATAAAAAAAATTTTTAATTAAAAAAAAGGACCAAGAAAATCTTCAGAAATGACCATAAAACAAATAATAAAATGACAATAAATACATATCAATAATTACTTTGAAAGTAAATGGACTATATGGTCCAATCAAAAGACACAGGGAGTCAGAATCAATTTTTTAAAAGACCATCTATAGGCTGCCTACAAGAGATGCATTTTAGACCTAAAGACACCTTCATATTGAAAGTGAGGGGATTAGAGAAGATTACACAAATGGATGTCAAAAGAAAGCTGGGATAGCAATATTTATATCAGACAGTATAGACTTTAAAACAAAGAATGTAAAAACAGACAAAGAAGGACATTATATAATAATAAAGGGACAATTCATCAAGAAGTTATAATAATTGTAAATATTTATGCACCCAACATGAAAACACCAAAATACATAAAACAGTTAATAACACACATAAAGGCACTAATTGATAATAATACAATAATAGTAGTGGACTTGAACACCCCACTTACATCAAGGGACAGATTATCTAAACACAATATCAACAAGGAAACAATGGCTTTGAATGACACACTGAAACAGATAGATTTAACAGATATATTTAGAACATTGTACCCTAAAGCAGCAGAATACACATCCTTTTCAAGTGCACATGGAACATGCTCTAGAATAGATCACATATTAGCCCACAAAACAAACCTCAACAAATTTAAGAAGATCGAAGTCATGCCATGAATCTTTTCTGACCACGATGCTATGAAAACTGGAAATCAACCATACGAAAAAATCTGGAAGACCACAAATACATGAAAGTTAAATAACATACTACTAAACAATGAATAGGTCAATCAGGAAATCAAAGAAATAAAAGTACATGAAAACACAATGGTCCAAAACTTCTGGGATGCAGCATAAGTGGTTCTGAGAGGGAAGTTTTTAGCAATACAGGCATACCTCAAGAAGAAAAATTTCAAACAACCTAACCTTACATCTAAAGGAGAAATAAAAAGAACAAACAGAACCCCAAACTAGCAGAAGGAAGGAAAGAATAAAGATTAGATCTGAAATAAATGATTAGAAACAAACAAAAAGCAGAACAGATCAATAAAACCAGGAGCTGGTTCTTTGAAAAAAATCAACAAAATTAATAAACTTCTAGCCAGACTTATCAAGAAAAAAGAGAAAGGACTCAAACAAAATCATAAATGATAGATGAGAAACCACTACTACCACCACAGAAATAAAAAATCATAACAGAATATTATGAAAAACTACATGCCAACAAATTGGACAATCTGGAAGAAAGGGATAAATTCCTAGAAACATATAAACTACCAAAACTTAAACAGGAGGAAAGAGAAAACTAGAACAGACTGATAACCAGAAAAGAAATTAAGTCAATAATCAAGAAAAAAAAACCACAACAAACAAAAGCACAGGACCAGATGGATTCATAGGCCGATTCTACCAGATATTTAAAGAAGATTTAATACCTATTCTTCATAAACTATTCCAAAATATAGAAAAGGAAGGAAAACTTCCAAATTCATTCTATGAGGCCAGCATTATCCTAACACCACAATGAGATAAAGACACCACTAAAAAAGAGAACTACAGGCCAATATCCCTGATGAGCATGGATGTAAAAATCCTCAACAAAATACTAGCAAACTGAATTCAACAATATGTTTTAAAAAATCATTCACCATGATTGAGTAGAATTTTTTCCTGAGTTGCAAAGGTGGTTCAGTATTCATAAAACAATCAGTGTGACACATCAGATTAATAAGAAAAAGGATAAGAAACATATGATCATTACAATAGATGCAAAAAGAACATTTGACAAAGTACAACATCCATTCATGATAAAAACCTCAACAAAATAGGCTTAGAGGAAACATACCTCAACATAATGAAGGCCATCTATGAAAAATTCACTGCTAACATCATCCTTAAGGGGGAAAAATCTGAAAGCTCTTCCCCGAGGATCAGGAACAAGACAAGGATGTTCACTATCACCACATTATTCAACATAGTACTGGAATTCCTAGCCACAGCAATCAGACAATAAAGACATAAAAGGAATCCAAATTTATAAGGAGGAAGTAAAACCTTCACTATTTGCAGATTACATGATACTCTATACAGAAACCCTAAAGATTCAACCAAGAAATTGCTAGAACTTATAAGCAAATTCAGTAAAGTTGCAAGATACAAAATCAATCTAGAGAAATCTGTTGAATTTCTACACCAAAAATGAAGCAGCAGAAAAAAATTAATAAAACAATCCCATTTAGGTGCATTTATAATTGCACCTAAAATAGTATGATACCTAGGAATAAACCTAACCAAAGAGGTGAAAGACATATACTCTGAAAACTATAAAACACTGATGAAAGAAACTGAAGATGACACAAAAGAATGGAAAGACATTCTATGCTTATGGATTGGAAGAACAAATACTGTTAAAATGTCTATACTATCCACAGCAGTCTACAGATTTAATGCAATCCTTATCCAAATACCAACAGTGTTTTTCACAGAACTAGAACAAACCACCCTAAAATCTGTACAGAAGCACAAAAGACCCTGAATAGCCAAAGTAATATTGATAAAGAAAAGCAAAGTTGGAGGCATCACAAGTGGAGACTTTGTAGTAATCAAAACAGTATGGTACTGGCACAAAAATAAGCACATACATCAATGGAACAAAATAGGATATCCAGAAGTGAACTCACAGCTATAAGGTCAACTAATTTTAGACAAAGCAGGAAAGAATATATAATGTAAAAAAGACAGTCTCTTCAACAAATGGTGTTGTGAAAACTGGACAGCAACATGAAAAGCAATGAAACTGCACCACTTAATTACACCATACACAAAAATAAATTCAAAATGGATTAAAGACCTAAATGTGAGACCTAAAATCATAAAAATTCTAGAAGAGAGGACAGGCAATAACCTCTCTGACATCAGCCTTAGCAACTTTTTTCTAGATATGTCTCCAGAGGCAGAGGAAACAAAGCAAAAATAAACTATTGAGACTTCATCAAAATAAAAGGCTTCTGCATCGCAAAAGAAACAATCAACAAAACTAAAAGGCAATTATAGAATGGGAGAAGATAGCAAATGATGTATCTGATAAAGGGTTAGTATCCAAAAACTATAAAGAACTTATAAAATTCAACATCTCCCCCAAATAATCCAATTTAAAACACCTA
Organism: Cryptoprocta ferox; assembly: GCA_028646485.1. Taxonomy (NCBI): domain Eukaryota; kingdom Metazoa; phylum Chordata; class Mammalia; order Carnivora; family Eupleridae; genus Cryptoprocta; species Cryptoprocta ferox. Next base: position 2,519,581 of record CM053579.1, read on the forward strand.
AATAAATCCAAATAAGACATGAACAGACATTTCTCCAAATAAGACATACAGATGGCCAACAAGACACATGAAAAGATAATCATCATCACTTACCAGCAGGGAAATGCAAATCAAAACTACAATGTAATATCACTTCATACCTATCAGAATGGCTAAAATCAACAACACAAGAAACAACAGGTGTTGGCGAGGATGTGGAGAAAGGGGAACACTCTTGCACTATTGGTGGGAATGCAAACTGTGCAGTGAATGTGGAAAACAATATGGAGTTTCCTCAAAAAGTAAAAAATTAAAAAATTAAAAAAATTAAAAAAAGTAAAATAGAACTGCCCTATGATCCAGCAATCGCACCACAGCATATTTACCCAAAGAATACAAAATCACTAATTTAAAGGGATACCTACACCTCTATGTTTATAGCAGCACTATTTACAATAGCCAAGATACAGAAGTAACCCAGGTGTCCATCGATTTATGAACGGATAAAGAAGATGTGGTGTGGGGCGCCTGGGTGGCTCAGTCGGTTAAGCCTCCGACTTCGGCTCAGGTCATGATCTCACAGTTTGTGGGTTCAAGCCCCACGTCCTGCTCTGTGCTGACAGCTCAGAGCCTGGAGCCTGCTTCAGATTCTGTGTCTCCCTCTCTCTCTGCCCCTTCCCCACTCATGCTCTGTTTCTCTCTGTCTCAATAATAAATAAACATAAAAATTTTTTAAAACAGATGTGGTGTATATATAATGGAATATTATTCGGCCATAAAAAAGAATGAAATTTTCCCATTTTCAATGATATGGATAGAGCTAGAGAGTATAACACTAAGTGAAATAAGTCATTCAGAGAAAGACAAATACCATATGATTTCATTCATATGTGGAATTTATGAAACATAACAAGCAAAGGGGGAAAGAAAGAGAGAGAGACAAATCAAGAAACAGACTCTTTATTATAGAGAAGAAACTGATGGCTACCAAAAGGGAGGTGGGCCAGGGTATGGATGAAATAGGCAATGAGGATTAAAGAATACGCTTAGCATGATGAGCACTGACTAATGTATAGAATTGTTGAATCACTAGATTGTACACCTGAAACCAATATAACACTATATGTTAACTATTCTAGAATTAAATTAAAAACTTAATTAAAAAAAGAAGCAAGTGCGAGTGGCTCTAGGTTTTGTGTTTTGGAAGGATGTGAAGAGAAATGAAGCTGAGCTAAACACAGCAAAGTAAAGTTTATCTGTAATGTTTTATCTGAAGCAGAAATGACAAAATGCTAACACTCATTCATTCTGAGCAGTATATATGCAGTTATTTGCTCATTGTTTTAGATTCTTCTCTGAGTTTCTAAATATTTTAATTCTTCAAAATTAAAAAATAAGACAGAAATAAGAAAATGAACTTGTAAATGATAAATTTATAATAAATTTGAGCAAAATGAAGAAATAGAAATTAATACTATAAATAGCAATTTCCCTGTATACCAGCCATAATAAATTAGCAGAAATAATGATAGAAAAATCCCCTTCACAAAATTAAAAGCATAAATGTTACTATTATACACTCTATACAGATAGACATATAGACGGTCAGATTCCACACAGCCAGTAAGTACAAGAGTTGAGGTAATAAAAAATTATTTTAAAGCTACAATAATATTTAAACTTTGTAACTAGGACAGAGTCAGTCTACAAAATATGGAAAATATATAAATCCCAAAGAATCTCTCTCTATATATATGTGTGTGTGTGTGTGTATATATATATATATATAATTTATACATATTAAATGTGGCATCACAGAACAGTGGGAAATAATTAATTATTCAAGATTTGTTATTGTGAAAAAATGGAAAGGGAAAACAGTTTAGAAAATTACCTCATACCACACACCAAAACAAATTCCAGAAAGATTAAACAATTAAACATAAGCAATAAAAATGGAAAAAAGTCCACTTAAGCACTTATCTAATTTGGGTAGGGAAAAACTTCTTACATATGCGTTCATCAGAAAAAATACAAATAGAAAGATATATATAATTACATAAACATTAATTTGTGCATAAAAGTTCATTTAAAACACAAACTTGGAAAATATTTTCCACATATGCCACAGAAGGAAGGCCTAATGTCTATTAAATGTATACATTATCTATACAAATGAATAAGAAACATATAAGTTCTCAATAGAAAAATGTATACAGGTCATGAATATATGTTCACAGGAAGGAGGCAAAAGTGACTGAGAAACATGAGAAAGTATTCATGCTCAGCATAATAAAAGAAACATATTAAAACAGCAAAGATATCATTTTGCCTCTATCATATTGGCAGATTTTTAAAAAATGACAACAGCCAGTACTGATATAGGTATATTAGCAGAAATTGTCCATTTTATACAGTGAGACAACACACATATATCAAGAGGCTTTAAAAATTTAATCCTTAGGTCCAATAATGACTCTTATAAAAACTCATCTTAAGAAAACCATTCATTCAACAAATATCTAGTAAGGATCTACAATGTGTCATCCATTGCTCTAGGTACTAGGAGATACAATAGTGAATACAAAATAAAGAAAAATCTCCGTGCTCAAGGTGCTTACATTTTAATACAAGGATCTGGACAACAAATTAATAAAATATCTTGACTATTAGGTTATGATGCAGACCAGGGAGAAAAAATAAAGCAAGGAAAGAGAAAAGTGAGTGTTAGAGGAGAAGGGTTTACATTTTTATGGATAGTTGTTATAGGAGACCTTACCAAGGTAACATTTGCATTAAGACCTAAAAGAGTGAGGTTCAAAGAAGCAAAGATTTATGTATATAGCATTATTCATGATAACTTATAATTGAAAATAATTTAAATGCTCAATATGGGATCTGTTAAATAATCATAGTAGGTACAAATTTTACAACTGAAAATTATGAGGCCATTAAAAATTGTTTGAAGGCTGGTGAATGACATGGTGAAATGCTCACAGTATAAAACCAATGGAGAAGCCAAATATAAAATAGTACATATACAGTATATGCCCAATTATGTAAACATGGAAACACAACTGGAAGGAAGTAGAGCAAATTGTCTTTGGACTAGGTATTTAGAGGTGATACGTGTTTTCTCTCCATTTTTAACATTTTTTATTATGAGGCTGTTTCATTTTTATCAACAGAAAGAAATTAGAAGTAGATATTACAGTCTTAAGGTTGATTAATAAATGTACAAAATTTTTAAATGTTGGTGCTAATCAACCATGCCTAGAGCACTAGGTCCAGGTTGGGACATTATATATTTAGGGTGATATTGAAAACGTAAGCATCTCCTATAGAAGATACTAAAAGTATATGTCATATGAGCTCAAGAACTGGGAGTATATGGACTAGAGAAAAGATAAGAAGAAAAAACTATCTTTAAATTTTTGAATGGCTATTTACAGAGAAAGGAAATAGAAATTAGTTAGCATTACTATTGCTCCAAGGAGCAACCAATGGGTTGGATTCAGAAGACAGATTTCAGGTCAGTATGAAGAAGTACTTGCTAACAATCACAGTTATCAGGTGGTGTTAAGCAATCTTCCCTGGAACTATTCACACTGAAAATAGATGACCATATGTACTGGTTGATAAGATTGCTGTTATATGATTGGTAAGGACCCTGCTATTTCTGAGCTCCTCTTATGCTATTTAAAAGAGTTATTTTATGCTACGATCACTTACATAATTCCACCCCCATCTACCTCCCCTTTTCTTCCCTTCAAAAAATCTATGTAATACTTGATTCCTTTTAGGAAATTATTTTTAAACAGAAAAGAGTACCCTTCAAAATACATCCTGGAGATTTTTATTCTTCCTTCTGCGTATAGTGAGGAGACATTGTGTACAAATATCAATACCTTTAAAACTATGTTTTAAGTATAAAATATTATTTCTATTACCAACCAATATTTCCCTTGACCATATATCTTCCCCCTAGGAAGAGACTGTCTAGACCACTCCATTTCAGAATATGAGATAGTCACCTTGCCTCTATTCCACAGTATCCTGCACCATTTTCTTTTCAGTGCCCTTATTCATTTTAAAACCAGCAGTGGTGAAAATATCACCCAGTACTTAGAGTTACTACAGATTTTAGAACACAGTCAGTTCTTTTCTTAGCTTTCAGGGAAGTGATGATTTCAGCAATCTCAGGAATAGAACAAGGAAAGGGCATTCCTGTGATCTCTTCCAAGCCCCATGAATACTTCCACCAAAATTAGCAACCTTCAGAATTCCATATAAAATCCTTAGTGTTGCTTAAATAAATGACTGAGCCTGAAATATCAAGCACAGGACCATGAGAATATAGTAAAGAACAGAGCATAAACTATAGAACCTTACTGCTAGTAGGGTCTTTATAAATTATCTGGGTGTAGTCCAATCCTCCTCATTTTACAGTTATCGAAAAAGAGATTCAGATAAGTAATTTGTCACAAGAAACTGTCAGCATCCAAACCAAGACTATAATCTAGACCAGGCTATCTGAAATCTCATTTTAAGAGATATTTTTAATATCCAATTCTTCGTATTTTTTTTCTTATCAAGCATCTCTTTTCCTAACCTGTTGAATTGGGACTGTAAAGAAGATCTGGAAAGAGTGCTGACTCATTGAGAATTTTAGTTAAGCAATATAGCATATAACCTGGTTTCAAGTAATCCCATGCTTTTCTGAACTTGAGACTGGAGGGAATCTTACCTTGACTTATAGCACTATCATCTGCCAAACAGCAAAATAGATATGATCATCCAGTCTTAACGGTTCATAAGCACCACCGTGAACATCATAGTGGGGAGGACTATTAGAATCTGGGTGTTGTTTATTAGTACACAATTCTACTGAAAAGTCTAATAATCTTGGCCACACATTTCTTATTTTATTATTTTTTAATGTTTTATTTATTTTTGAGAGAGAGACAGAGACAGAGAGCACGAGCATGAGCAGGGGAAGGGCAGAGAGAGGGAGACACAGAATCCAAAGCAGGCTCCAGGCTCTGAGCTGTCAGCACAGAGCCTTATGCAGGGCTTGAACTCATGAACTATGAGATAATAACCTGAGCTGAAGTTGGGACACTTAACCGACTAAGCCACTCAGGTACCCCCTCACCACACATTCCTTCTTAAAGCAGTATTATTTTCCTCTATACACTAATCACAATGTACAACTATATAATTCAATAGTTTATAGAATAAGGTCTATCTCACTATCTAAATCACAAGCGCCAAGGTAGCAACAACAATGTTTATTTTTCTCATCATTATATTATCCATGTTCAGTAAATGGTATGTATTCAATAAATATTTATCCAACCAATGGATGAGGGCTCTCCTCTCTTGTACAGAATAATACTGTATTCTCCTAATGTTCCTTCCACATATCTGCCCTCTCTTCTGTAGCCTTCACACCAGCTCATCTTTGTTTTCCCATATCCTAAAGCATAAGCATTCCCCAAAGAAGAGATCTCTGGATCCCTTATTTCTACTTCAAGTATTTCCTCTATATCAATGACTCTCAAATAAGTTGACATTTTTTGAGAGCTCCAATTCCACATTTCTTTCAACTATATCCAGTACCTTTTGTTGGGCTGTGTGACCTCAGTCAAATCAAGTCACTCCCCATCTCAAGATTATTTAGCTCATCCATAAAATGAGGGAGTTGCCTCTCTACTGCATATAGGAGAATGTTCTAATTCTCTAAGCTAGCATTTAATATCATTTACAGCCAAGCTTTCTATGGATCTTGCCAAATACTTCTCACATACTTTTACCGTATGTTTTACTCCAACACAACTGAGCTCCTCACTGTTCCTAATACATGTCCTCTGCTTTTCTGGCCACTTCCTAGAACACCTTTCCCATCCCCCAAACTCTGCATCTCAAAAGTTTGCCTAATCTTTGAAGCGCAACTCAAACACCACTTCTGGGAAGCTGTCTTTGATCTCCTTGATGGCATGCTCTTTGCCTCTCTTTCATGTGTGTGGATTTCATTCTCCTAGTATTATAGTTGTTTGTCTATTTCTTCTCCTACTTGACCCTGTCATCTTGGAGGGCAAAGGCTATTCCTAAATCAGCCTGTACCCCACATTGCTTTTGGTTCACATCACTTAGTAACCTTACACTGAGTGGATTCAGTTTAGGCTATATCAGTCATTCTGCTTAAAAAGCCTTTAATCAGTCCCTGCATTTCTGGAATAAACATCAAAATCCTTACAATGTCCCACTTCAGCCACACTGGCTTTTGTTCAAATTCTCAAATTCACTAAGCATCTCAGGGTCCTCATGCATGTTCTTCTCTTCATCTACAAAACTGCTCCACCCCTCATAACCCCAACCTACGCCCATGTCTCTACTCACCCTTAATATCACTTCATCAAAGAAGTTTTTCTTAAACCCCAAGCTAGATCAGTTTTTTCTGTTATATACCTTCAGAGCCCCACTTTCATACTTTTCTTTCATAGCATTTATTACTAACTGAAATAACAGTTGTGTGAGTATCTGGTTTATGGCCACTTCCCCATCAAACTATAAGCTCCAAGTAAGCAAGTGCCTTGTTTGTTTTCTCACCCTTGTATCATCTGCATGGTGTTTAACCACTTCACTGAATAAATAACTGTTGAACCACTGAATTGATGAACAACTGATTTAAAGTTAAGGACTTGGGACTTAGAGTGCACAAAATCTTTGCCTGGCTTGATATAATTCCTTTAAAGTAAAATTGGGATGCCAGGTAAACTGGCCTTTATAGCCACCATTAGAAATTTATACAATAGGATAAACAATGTCTCCCCAATGCTGGAAGGAAACCAAAATTTCCTTTCTTTAATGAATATATGGCTCCAAAAGGCATAACTAACACCAAGTGCTTTGCACATTCACTTAACATTTATTAAGCATCTAACTCTATGCCACACACTAGGCTAGTGGCTGATAGTACAATATATAGGAGTGACACAGCACCCTACTGGCTTGGAATATATAATCTAAGAGTGGCATTTGTAGAAGCTTTTTAAAAAAAAACCTTTATGACAGTCACAACATCTACATAATGCTACTTTGTAAGGGTATTAAGTTCTCCATCAAAAGAGACATTTAACCTAAGGGTGAAAAATCCTTTGGGAAAAATGATTTAGAAATTAAAACTGTGCCCAATCTGGGCCTCTTAAATTAGCAGTAGCCTAGACCAGTGCTGTTCAAAGTGTAATCTGCAGATCAATGCCTGTCTGCAAACTTTTATTGCCAGGCAGCAATGACCTAGGTGCAGAAATTGAGAAATAGCACTTATAAAATATTATAGCAATTTAAAGATAATTTTTTGTTTGTTGAATCTAGTAATAAAAATGTGAGCTTATATTTTCTCTTTTCTTTCATTTTCTAATAAACCATAATGTATTTTACTAAAGTTAACAGTCTGTGATGGATTGAAAAATTTTTAAAAACTAGTCTTTGAAGAAGGTAGTTTGAAAAGCACTGGAACAGCAGATTCAGGCTTACCTGGTAGTTTGTTAAAATGGAAAATCTCAAGTTGTACCCCAGACCCTCTGAGTCAGAATTAGCATTTTAACAAGAGCCCCAGGAGATCCTTTTGCACATAAAAGTTTGAGAAACACTGGCCTAGATGATTTCTAAAGCCCTCAGAATCCTGAGATTTTATCATTTACTTCAGATAGAGAAGTATAGAGCTGAAAGACCCTTGGTGATACAATCCACCTCATCATTTTTAGATGGAAAAAATGAGGTCCATGGAGAGGGACTATGTGTCCAAGGTAATTGGCAAATTAGCAGAGCTAGGAAGAGAACTCAAGTTTCCTAACATTCAGATCAGTTCTAGAACACTGGGTGCTCACTCCTATTCCACCCAATCCCACTTTGTGGGATTCCCTCAGTGATCCCATTGTTTCTGAAATACTTTCTGATACAAGAATTTATTCTTCTACCTTCCATATACTGTGTGGACCTAGAATCTCCACTATTTCAAGTGTCTTTTTTTTTTATAATTGCCCTTAATCCCTGTTTCCCAAATCTTCCCATATGCCTATTGTTTAGCTGCTATATGGACATTCTGGGGCTTCAGAAGGACTAGCACTAAACTGATTTCTGGTCTTTAGGGAAAAAAAGAGAGATTCTTTATTCCCATGAGTCCACTTGATACCAAATAGCAAGCTTTTCCAAGGAAGAGAATATACACTATCAAGGCTGCTTTAAAAAGCTCAATGTTCTCAGTTTGTGGCTGAAAAACAAGAGAATGGGATACTGAGCCATATTAATAGAAGTCTAGCTTCTGAAATGAGGCAAATGATGATCCTTTATTTGCAGTATTATCAGATCTGAGGCTTGAGGGGAGAGGTATGATTGCTGTCTTCAACTATCTGAAGAGCTATTATTAAGAAGCAACAAATTTGTTGCAGCTAGTCCCAAAGAAACCAATGAATACAAGTTACAGGGAGACAGACCCTGGCTTATAATGGGGGCTAATTTCTGGCAATCAGAATTATTCAAAGATTAAAAAAAAGAGCCATCGATTGAGCTTTCTGTCACTGCAGGGAGATCAAATAGAAATCAGTCAATGAATTGAATACTTAGGAAAAATTCAAGAACTGGGTAGGAAGCAAAGCTTAATGATCTTCCAGTTTCAAGGTTTTGATAGTCTAAAAATTTCAAGACAAGGTGACTCTAAGCTCTCAGAAAATAAAAGCAAGATCTGGTCCTGAAAAAAGCAGTCTTTTGCTGGATGTGAGATGGACTAGGCTACAACAGTCAAAACGTGAAGTCTTTCCAGGTATCCTTTCCAAAGGAAAGCAGGCTGGCCAAGGAAAACCTTTTAAGCAGCTCCTCCAGGAAACCCAGGTGAGAGTTCCACAATGGCCAGCCACTATGCCCCACTCTGAGTTCCTGTTACTCTACACAAAGGTTAAGCTACTACTTTCCAAAAAATATATATATATATTTTTTGCCAAGCAGTACCCTTCCTGCTACACCTACACTTGACTAACAGACAAAGGTGCAAAATTTTCCCCAAGGAGGCAGTAGGGCTTAATTGTCAAGACCATGCATTTTGGAACCAGGTTGCCTGTGTTTTAATTCCCAATTGAGACATTTAATTACTCTGAAATCTCGGACATGTTACTCAACATGTGCTTCAGTTTCTTCATCAATAAACCAAGGAAAATAATAGTATCAGCTTCATAGTGTTGATGTAAGAATACACATTAAACCCTCAGCCTAAGATCCAAAACATACCAAGCATTCAACAATGTTAGCAATTAACATTCTTGATGTAATAATTGCTACCATGGGCATGGCAGTGTTGCTAACTGAAAAAGCTCCCATCAAGCAACCAGACCCCTTCTCCTACCAGTTCAGAGGGGCTATATTACAAGAGCTTCAGCCAGTCCTTCCATAGCTCCAGGCATCCAGAACCTACTGATCCTCAATAAACCATACATTTCACACCAGGAATTCTGGCTCCTCACCCTGCTCGAAATCCAAAAGCCACCCCTCCCCCGGTTCTCCTGCATATACCATCCTCAGTCACAATTAGAGGAGCAGCAAACTGGGAAGCCAATTCCAGACAAACCATCAGGTGTTTCTTCCCTCTCAAGGACACAGCTGGACTTAATACCATGCCTGCCAGTGGGATAGGGTAAGGTATCTACATCCCTGGTCTAGCCTGTCTGCTTTACTACCTAGAATAGAGGGCAGGCAATGGGGCTTCCCGCTGGGAAGCAAGAGAAGCCTCCCAAGTTTGTTATGGAACTCAGGCCCAACCCCACAATGAACCCCTTAAAGAAAAGGGGGAGGTCTCAAGCTGCTTTCAAAGGAAGCAGTTATTTACAACTTTCTACTCACTTGCATCTGGAAAAGGTAATAGGGAGATGGGGGAAAGGGCTGTACGGTATTCTCCCTCTTTCTCAATTCCAGCAATGAGAAACAGCTGCAAAGGAAGAGTTAAAGGAGGAAGGAAGCTCCAGCCATTACCCCATCCCCGAGCCTAGGGCTGTCTGGGGGGTCATGACAGTGCTGTCTGCTCTGGCTAGGGGACACTGGGTGGCTTTCTGCAGCAGCTGCCAGGCCCCCCAAGCAATTTGCAAGGTCAAGGCTGACCTGTTTCCAAAAAGGAACAAAACAATTCACTGACAATGAAGCAAATCGCGCATACACCATATCGCAACCCCCCTCCCCAAATCAGGTTTTACCCCAGTGCCTCCCTGCCCAGATGCCAACTCTGGGCTTCCACCAGCCCCACTGGGGAACCCAGGATAGCATCACAGCTGCAGAGCATATCTCAGCCTCCCCGACCAACCCAAGGAGACTCTCAGTACGGGGGAGAGATGCTATCGCTAAAGGAGACCTGAGCTTGGGGGAGGGGGAAGGAGGGACATCTGTGTTCCTTACCTAGCGCCACAATCACTTCCCCGAAGCGGAGAGAAGAGATGGATGAATGAATTGAAACAAGTTGGAGGTTGAGTCCTCACGGAGCTCGGCTTCTCTTCTCTCTGGGTCTTTCTCCTGGTCCCTCTCTCGTCTCTCTGGTTTGCTCGCTAGCTTGCGCGCGCTCACGCTCTCCCTCTCCCTCTCCCTCCCTCTCCCTCTCCTCCCCCTCTCCCTCCTCCCCCTCTCTCTCTTTCTCCCGCCTCTCCCTATCTCTTCTCTCTTCCCTCTTCCCCTCCCCCCTTTGCTGGCTTTAGATTAACCATTGCCTAGTGCAGAGCACGCGGCTGTGCTGGGGCTCCGAATACAGTGCTGCAAGGCTTTGGATCTGTGGTTGTTTTAGGAAAGACTAAAGTAGCATTTTATTATTTAAGGTTTCCAGCAGAAAAATAGAGGGAAGCTTAGAAGAAAGGGTAGGAGCAGAGAAAGCAAGGGGAAGAGAAAGAAACCAAAATGGTAAGAGAGTGAATAGGAGGATAAAGGAAGTATGGATTACCATGCTGATGTGTAATGCTTGCTAGCTGCTCCAAAACAGAAAATAAGTGGTCTGTCTCCCTTATATCCCTATGGGTGTGCCTTCTTAGCTTAGGTTCCAAATAAAGGTTTCACAATCCTGTCTGTTCACATTCCATCTCTGAGGACAATAACCAGCTAAACAAAATTACATCAAAGAGGTTGTCATGCCCCCTCCACTAAAAAGAAAGCGTTCAGCCACATTGATTCCTAATGACCTTAACTACCACCTCCACCCCCAACCAAGTAGAAGTGTGAACCCAGTTCAGAATTGTCAGTTGGAGCTTCCCTCCAGGCAAAACAGACAAGCTGCAGAACCACAATGTTTTCCTTTCAAAAATCTCAGAAGGGAATATAGATATAGGTAAGTGTGTGAGCCCACATCTGAGTTTTCACATGGGGGAATAGGAGAGGAAGAGAAGGAGATTAGTTAACTCAAAATATAAAAGAATTGTATTCCCGTTGGCAGAAAAACTGGGCAAAGTACAATAACAATGCAACAGAGGGTAAAAAGAGACATAGGCTAAGAATAAAATAAAGGAACTTAGGTTTGAGTCCTGCCTCTCAAAATTACTCCACTGTATCTTTGACAAGTCACTTCTTTAATCTGGCTCTCATCTTCAAAAGCAAAATGAATGGTGATAGATGTGGATGATTTTGAAAGACTCTTTGACACCTAACAATCTAGGCTTTAAGACAGGAAAAATCCCAAGTGATGAAGATATCTTGTTAATAGTGAAAAATACACTACCCAATTTCAAATGTTCTCCAAAGATGGGTCCCCAAATGGGACCCCAAATCACACTGACATGACATTCCATTTTGAATGTTTTAAGGGCAATATGAAAATGAGCATATGTGTAAAGAGCTGTTCCTATCCTACATATAATAACTAGCCATAAAAGTACTGGCCTCAATATACATACAGTGACTGGGGCATGGTAGGCATTTGAAATTTTTCCCACAGTGGGCTATTTTTATCCCCCTACCCCAAATTCCCAATACTCTATTCTTATCCACTGAGGAACATGTGCTCCACTTCAACTGTATACTTCTTCTAAAGCATATACCCATATAATGAGTATAAAGAGAGACAGGGATCCATAGGCTCAGAATCACTGAGTTAAGAGGACCCAGAAAGATAACTACCTCATTATGCAGAAAGAGAAACTGGCCTGCAGAAAAAAATATAGCTCACACAATCTCATAGTGAATCAGTGACAAAATCAAGACCAGCACCCAGTCTACTGGTCCCAGATACAGTATTTGTCCACCAAAGCAACATGTAAGCTGTACATAAAGCAAGTGTATTTGTTTGCATAAGTGTCTATTGGATTTAATGGATTAACAAAATGGCAAAAAGAAATGCTATGAACTGGCATAAGGCTGCTCTATTATTTCCTACGTCTGCCATAACAAATTACAATAAATTTGGTGGCTTAAATCAACAAAAATTTTTTTGTCTCACAGTTTTGGAGGCAAGAAGTCTGACATCAAAGAGGTGGCAGGCCACATTTCCTCCAAAGATTCTAGAAGACAATTTTTCCTTGCTTATTCCAGTTTCTGGTAGCTCCTGGCATTCTTTGGCTTGTAGAAGAATCACTCTAATCTCTGCCTCAATCTTCAAGTTGTCTTCTTTTCTGTGTCTCTGTATGACCAGATTTCCCCATCATTTTGTTATAAATATACCAGTCATTGGATTAAGGCCTACCCTAAATCCAGAATGATTTCATCTTGAGATCTTTAATTACTTCTATAAAGATCACATGTCCAAATAAGATCAAATCCTTAGGCTCTGGATGGACATAAATCTGAGGGACATGCTATTCAACCCACTACAGTGGCCAACTTTTATTTTTTGTGAAAAAAAGATACTGAACAAATAAACCATCTATGATATCATCATTTTTAAAGAAAAGATGTTTTAATAAAAATAATCTAGATGAAGATATTCTCATAATAAAAACTATTATTTAAATCATACAATTTTAGCTCTGTGTAAAAATAATAGCATTTTCATAAATATTTTCCATTCACAGCAAACCAACAGAAAATTTTACTAGGACCACTTCTCGTAGTGATGGAGCAGTTTTTATCAAGCAGATAACAATAAACTCTGGGAAAAAATAAAACAACAATCTGAATGCATTGGAAAGTGATCATAAGTAGACATAAATTGGGAGAAAGCTCATGATGGAAGGTTGACCATTGGAAGAAAGGTACAATACTACGTGAATTTCCATTTTCTAAGAAATTTTTGCTCCATGAGGCAGGCTTCAGGTGAAAATATTAACTAAAACTTAGAGAATCTACAAGTTTTGCAGATGTTAAATGTTTAAAAACTAGTTCTTCTGGAAAAAATAAAAGCCTGACTTATAGCATTTCCCAATTTCCATAGTGTAAATATACCCACCATGGCCAATTCCATCAACATGAAGTTGGGAAGAGATGTGCACAGTTGGCACAAACCAGTGCCTTTCAGTTACCATTCAACTGCTCATAGTCCTAATGGCTTGAAGAACCAGACCACAAAATTCAGGATAACCACTGAAGCTGGAGTGTGATGAGAGAAATTCATGAATGGAGAGAACACAGTGGGAGACCCCAATCTGTGTAAACTGCCCAACCAAATCTCTGGTGGAACCATAAATTATGCATGTGGGGACAGATTCCAAAGAGCCTAAAAAAGCTGAAAGAAATAACAGTTTTCAGTGCTGTCCACTACAGGGAGAGTTTAATTTCAGTTCAGCTAACTACCTACTGGGGAAAAAAAAACATTACAGAGAAATAAAGGAATATAGAGATCCTTACAATATATCATGTACAAAGTTCAGAGTACACTCTAAAATTACTAGGAAAAAAAACACACAAGGAAACAGGAAAATATCACCTATACTCAAGAGAAAAGGCAATCAATGGACAATAGTCCTAAGATAGACCAGATGTTGGAATTAACAGAAAGGAATTTTAAGTCATCTATCATAACTACACTAATGATCATAAAAGAAAATACATTTTAACAAATGAACAAATAGAAAATCATATCAGAGATATAGAAACAGAATCAGATGCAAATTCTATAACTGAAAATTTAAATATCTGAAACAAAATTAACTGGGTGGGCTTAACAACAGATTGGATATGAGAGAATAAAGAGTAAGTTAACTTGAAGACAAATTAATAAATATTATTCAATCTGAAGTACAGAGAAAGAAAATATTGAAAAAAATTAACAGAGCCTCAGTAATCTGTTGGATAATATCAAAGTTCTTACATACATGTAACTGGAGTCCCAGAAGTCAAGGAACAAAAGAAGAGGGGGGAAAATTTGAAAAATAATGCCTAAGATATTTCTAAATATAATAAAATATAAATGTACAGATTCAAGAAACTCAATAAGCCCCTCACTAAGCAGGATACCACACCCAGGTAAATCAGTTACACTACTCAAAAACAAATATAAAGAGAAAATCTTGAGACAATCCAGAAAAAAAAATAACATACTGAGGAACAACAATACAATTGACTGTTGATCTCTCATCAGAAAAAAAGATATCTTTAAAGTGCTGAAATTGAAGAAAAAAATCTATCAATACAGAATTTTACATCCATCAAAAATATCCTTCATAAATAGAGGCAAAATAATGATATTTTCAGATAAATGAACATTAGGACAATTCTCAAGTCTGAAGAGAAATAATACCAGATGAAAATCTAGATATTCAGGAAGGAATGAAGAACATTAAAAATGGTAATGTGTGGATAAATATAAAATAATTTCTCTTAAGTTATTTGCTATATACATGAGCACTTAAAGAAAAAGTTATAACATTGGAATGTACAGTATATAATGCAGATACACATAATACACTTGACAACTGTAACATGAAAGAGGGGCAGGGATAAGAAGAACTATACAGTGGCAAGGTCCTTACATTTTACATGAGAAAGTACAATATTGACTCTAAACAAACTGAAAAGTTAAGGGTGGAAATCCAATTTCCAGTTCCCAAAGTGAGGAACTTGAAAGTCACTGTTGCATCCTAACAACAAGTAAACCCTGAACAGACTAAAACAACAACAACAACAACAAAAAGAGGTGAGGACACAGGGCAAACTGCTGTCTCCAAGACTGGAGTTAACTCAGGGAGTAACAGCTTAACACAGCAGAGACTCACTCACTGAAACAACCAAAGAACTCAATGTCAGGGTAGGAAAACCTGAATTATAATTGATGAATTGCTTGGAGGTTCAGGTTGGACAAGTATAAGAGTTAAAAACTCCAGGGGGACTCATTAAAGGGAGACCTCCACAATATTGTGACGTTTACCTCTGAGGGCTTGACCAGGCTCTCAATAAATAGCAGAGAAAAATCCCTTGGATTCTGGTAGGGGGAGGGGAAAAGGAACCATCTTGAAATATGCCAGAACACTCTGTTCTTCTTAACAGGCCTGCCCTCAGGAGAATTTAGTTAACCAGAGCCTAATCTGCTAGGGTATTATCAGATCATAACTGACCAGGGAAATAACCAACTCCAATTGGCTCTAGTCTTTTGCATGGGAGAAGAAAATTACCCAACTCTAGCTCACTCTAGTCACGTTCTCTTAGGAAGGGAGAAAAGAGAAGCATTTGTCAAGTTCACAGCACAGGAGCACAGGCTTACTAAACACTGAGACCGAATCATAGGACAGTAGAACACCTCCCTCCACACCTCACCATCATATTACAAAAGGCCTATATACAGCAGCTTCTATAGCTGGTATATCATGTCCCCAACTGCCAAGAAAAATTTACAAGGCATGCCAAAAGGCAAAAACAAAAGAAAACAAAAACAAAAACAAAAAAAGCCACAATTTGAAGAAACAGAACAAGCAAGCATCAGAAACAGGCATGACAAGGATGTTGGAATTATTACACCAGGAATTTAAAACAACTATGATCAGTAAACTAAGAGCTCTCATAGATAAAGTATATAACATGTAAGAACAAATGGGCAGTGTAAACAGAGATGAAAATCCTAAGAAAGAACCAAAAAGAAAGGCTAGAAATCAAAATCACTGCAACAGAAATGAAGAATAACTTTTATGGGCTAGACACAGCTGAGGAAAGAATCTCTGCACTGGGGGATATATCAGTAAAAACTCCAAAACTGAAAAGCAAAGAGAACAAAAACTGAAAAAAAAAAATAGAACACACTATCCAAAGATTTGGGACAACTACAAAAATTGTGACATATGCATAATGGGAATACAAGATAGAGAAGTAAAAGAAGGGGCGCCTGGATGGCTCAATTGGTTAAGCATCCGGCTTCAGCTCAGGTCATGATCTCGTGGTTCATGAGTTCGATCCCTGCGTCAGGCTCTGTGCTGACAGTTCAGAGCCTGGAGCCTGCTTTGGATTCTCTCTCTCTCTCTCTCTCTCTCTCTCTCTCTCTCTGCCCCTGCCCCGCTCACACTCTCTCTCTCTCTCTCTCAAAAATAAACATTAAAAAAAAATTTTAAAAAAGAGAAAGGAACAAAAGAAATATTTGAAACAATAATTACTAAGAATGTCTCCAAAAATAATGTTAGACACCAAGCTACCAATCTAGGAGCTCATGGAACACCATGCAAGAAAAATGCACCCAATAAAAATAAATAAACTACACCTAGGCATATCATTTTCAAACTACAGAAAATCAAAGTTAAAGGAAAAAAAATCATGTTCTTGATGATCAACAGGGGGAAAGCAGATATTGTGAAACTTTTTGTGAATTTTAAAAGTGCAAAATAAAGCAACCAGCTTTAAATTTTGATAAACTATAAAGTTAAAAAAAAGCATTAGCTCATAAATGCACTTTGGCTATCAGATTGTCAAAAGTCCCACTAGAAGATCCATTTAAAAATTAAACATTATATGGAAACTAACCTGACAATAAACTATAAAGTTAAAAAAAAAAACAAAACAAAAAAAAAAAAAAATAAAAAAATAAAAATTAAACATTAAACATGAGTATTTTTAAAAAAATCATGTTTTAATTACTATAGATCTATAATATAGTTTGAAATCAGAAAGTGTGATTCCTCTGGCTTTTTTCTTCTTTCTCAAGATTGCTTTGACTGTTTGGTGTCTTTTGTGGTTCCATATCAATTTTAAGATGTTTTTTTCTATTTTATGAAAAATGCCATTGGAATTTTGATAAGGATTGTATTGTGTGTATAGGTGGCTTTGGGTAGTACAGGCATTTTAACAATATTAATTCTTTCAATCCATGAACATAGAATGTCTTTCCATTTCTTTGTGTTTTATTCAGTTTCTTTCATTAAAATTTGTAGTTTTCATTGTATAGGCATTTCACTTCCTTGGTTAAATTTATTCCCAACTATTTTATTGTTTTTGATGATATTGTGAATGGGATAATTTTCTTTATTTTCTATTTCAGATATTTTGTCATTACTATATAGAAATACAACTAATTTCATACAAATCTTAAACCCTGAAACTTTACTGAGTTTGTTAATTAGTTCCAACAGTTTTTGCTTTATGACTTTCTATATATAAGATTATATTATCTGCAAATAACAATTTGCTTCTACATTTCTTTTTAGATTCTTTTTATTTCTTTATCTTGACTAATTGCTTTAGCTAGAACTTCTAGTACCATATTGAATATGTTGATTATGATTTTAATCGTGGTTTTGTCATATGTGACCTTTATTATGTTGAGGTACATTCTTCCTGTACCAAATTTGTTGAAGGCTTTTTGTCATGACAGGATGCTGTACTTTCTCAAATGCTTTTTCTGCGTCTATTCAGCTGATCATATGATTTTTGTCTTTCATTCTATTAATGTGGTATGTCACAGTTATTGATTTTTGCATGTTGAACCATCCTTGCATCCCAGGGATAAATCCCACTTGGTCATCATGTGCAGTACTTTACATGTATTGTTAAATATAATTTTCTAATATTTGTTGAGAATTTTTGCACTTATATTTACCAGGGATATTGGTCTATAGTGTTCTTATGGTGTCCTTCTCTGGCTAATGAAGGTAATACTGGCCTCACAAAATTAGTTTGGGAGTGTTTCTTCCTTTTCAATTTTTTACCGAACCCCTAGCAATCACCAATCTACTCTTAGCTTCTCTGAGTTCAGCTTTTTTAGATTCCACACATAAGTGAAATTATATAGTATTTGTCTTCCACTGCCTGATTATTTCACTGAGCATAAATGACCTCCTGGTCCATCCATGTTGTCACAAATGTCAGGATTTCCTTCCTTTTTATGGCTAATATTCCATTGCATATGTATACCACATTTTTATCCATACATCTACTTAAGATTTTCCATGTCTTAGCTACTGTAAATAATGCTGCACTGAACTTAAGGATGCAGATATCTCTTGGAGATACTAATGTCATTTTTCTTCCTTAAGATATATCCCCAGAAGTGATATTTGTGGATCATATGGTAGTTGTCGAGGCACAGCCATACTATTTACCATGATGGCTATACCATTTACATGCCTACCAACAGTGCACAGTAGTTCTCTTTTTTCCACATCCTCCAACACTTGTTACCTTTGTCTTTTTTATAATAGTCATTCTAAAAAGTATGAGGTGATATGTCATTGTGGTTTTGAATTTCATTACCCTTATAATTTCTTTTTATGTTAAAAGCCTTTTAATGTACCTTTCATCTGTATATCTTCTTTGAGAAAACATCTATTTAGGTTCTTTGCTCACTTTTATTTAGATTATTTGTTTTATTTTTGCTATTATTATGAAGTTTTTAAAATATGTTTTGGATATTAACCCTTTATCAGATACATGGCTTGTAAATATGTTCTCCTATTCTGTAGGTTGCCTTTTCATTGTGTTGTTTCTTTTTCTATGCAGAAATATTTTAGTTTGACGTGTTCCTACTTGTCAAATTTGATTTGTTGATTGCACTTTTGGTATAATATCCAAAAAGTTATTGCTAATCCTAATGTCATGGAGCTTTCCCCCTATGTTTTCTTCTAGAAGTTTTATGGCTTCAGGTCTTACATTTAAAATTTAATCCATTATTAAGTTAATTTTTATGAGCGGTGCAAGTAGGGGTCTAATTTCACTCTTTTGCATGTGAATATCGACTTTTCCAGTACCATTTATTAAAGAGACTATCTTTCTCTATTGAGTATTCTTGGCTGTTTTATCAAGTATTAGTTGGTCATATGTATGTACGTTTATATCTGGGCTCTCACATCTGTTCCATTGGTCTGTTTCTGTTCCTATAACAGTACCATACCGATTTGATTACTATAGCTTTTTAATATAGTTTGAAGTTAGGAAGCATGAATGCCTCCAGCTTTGATATTCTTTCTCAGAATTGCTTTTGATACTTAGGGAATTTGGTGATTCCATACAAATTTTAGGATTATTTTCTATTGCTGTTGAAAATGCCATTGGAATTTTGATAGGGATTACATTAAATCTATAGATCACTTTGGGTAATATGAACATTTTAACAATATTAATTCTTCTGATCTATATACTTATGATATCTTTCCATTTAGTTGAGTTTCCTTCAATTTTTTCACCAATATCTTATTGTTTCAGTGTCTAGATATTCCACTGCCTTAGTTAAATTTATTCCTAAGAATAGTATTTTTAATGATATTGCAAATGGATTTGTTTTCTAAATTATTTTTTCAGATTATTCATTTTTAGGATGTACAAATATAACTCATTTTTGTGTGCTAATTTTGTATCCTACAATTTTGCTGAATCCATTGCTAATTCCAACAATTTTTTGTGGAAACTTCAGGGTTTTCTAAATGTAAGATCATGTCATCCAGAAACAGAAATTTTAGCTTCTTCTTTGTAATTTGGATGCCTTTTGTTTATTTTTCTTGCTTAGTTGTTCTGGGTAAGACTACCAATACTATGCTGAATAGGAGTGGTGAGAGTGACACTTTTGTCTTATTCCTGATCTTAGAGAAAAAACTTTCAGCCTTTTACCATTAAGTGTTGTTTTAGCTGTGGGTTTCTCATATATAGCTTTTATTATGTTGAGGTACATTCCTTCTATATCCAATTTGTTGACAGTTTTTATCATAAAAAGATGTTGAATTATTTCAAATGCTTTTTCTGCATTTGTTGAGATTATCATATGATTTTTAGCCTTTATTCCATTAATACGGCTATCACACTTACTGATTTGTGTATGTTGAACCATCCTTGCATCCTAAGGATAAAACCAATTTGATCATGCTCTATGTTTTTTCAATGTGCTGCTGAATTCAGTTTGCTAGTATTTTCTTATAATATTTACATCTATATTCATCAGGGATATTGGCCTGTAGTTTCATTTTTTCTTGTAGTGTCCTTATCTGGCACTGGTACCATGGTACTACTGGCCTCATAAATGAGTTTGGTAGTGTTCCTTCCTCTTAAAGTTTTTGGAAGAATTTGAAAAGCATCAGCCTTAATTCTTCTTTAAATATTTGGTAAAATTCACTAGTGAAACTACTTCTTCTGGGTTTTTCTTTGTTGGGGGGTCTTTGATTACTGCTTCAATCTTCTTACTGTTCTGTTCAGAGTGTCTGTTTCTTTGTGATTCAGTCTTAGTAAGTTGTATATTTCTAGGAATTTATCTGTTTTTCCTGTTACCCAATTTGTTGGTATATAATTGCTTATACTAGTGTTATTATCCTTTGTATTTTGTGGTAGCAATCATAATGTTTCCTCTTTCATTTATAATTGTGTTTGTCTCTTCATTTTTTCTTGGTTAATATAGGTAGATTTGTTTATCTTTTTAAAAACACTAACTCTTGGTTTTGATTTTTTTCTATTTTCTTTCTAGTCTCATTCCATTTATTTCTACTCTAATTTTTATTATATCCTTTCATATGCTAACTTTGGGCTTAATTTGGTATTCATTTTCTAGTTCATTGAGGTATAAAATTAGGTTGTTTATTTAAGATCTCTTTTTCTTATTGTAGGTATTTATCAGTATAAACTTCCTTCTTAGATCTGCTTTTGCTGCATCCCATATGTTTCCATATGTTGTGTTTCCATTTTCATTTGTCTCTATTTTATGATTTCCATTTTCATTTCTTCTTTGACCCATTGATTTTTTTTTCAGCAGTGTGTTGCTTATTTTTCAAATATTTGTGAATTTTCCACTTTTCTTGCTATTATTGATTTCTAGTTTTATATAACTGTGGTCAGAAACAATATTTGATATGATTTCAATTATCTTAAATTTGTCAAGATTTTGATCTATGCTGGAGAAATTCCATGTAAACTTAAGAATGTGTGTTCTGTTGCCATTGGATGGAATGTTCTATATATGTCTATTAGGTTCTTTTGGCCTAATGTAGTTCAAATCTGCTGTTTCCTCATTGATTTTTTTGTCAAGATTATCTTTTCAATATTGAAAGTGGGTTATGAAGACTAGTTTATCTGACATAAATATAACCACTCCTGATATCCATTCCTTCACTTTGAGCCTATGAGTGTCCTTAAAGCTGAAGTAAATCTCTGGTAGGCAGCATAGAAATGAATATTGTTTTTTCAGGTTTTTTTTTTTTACTCTATTCAGCAACTCTGTGTCTTTTGGTTGGAGAATTTAATCTATTTAGGTTTAAAGTAATTACTGATATATAAAACTAAATATTACCAACCTGTTAATTGTTTTCTGGCTCTTTTATAGCTTTTTTGTTCCCTTCCAAATCTCTTACTATCTTCCTTTATGATTTTATGATTTATGTAGTGGTATACTTTCATTACTTTCTCTTTATCTTTTGTATAACTTCCATGGGTTTTTACTTTTTGGTTACTAGCAGACTTACATAAAACATATTATGTAGTCTATTTTGAGCTAATAACAACTCAACTTCATTTGCATATGAAAACTACCTTTTATTCCCCTAAACACATTTTATATTTTTATGTCATAATTTACACCTTACTTATTGTGTTTCCATTAAAAAATTGTTGTAGTTATATTTATTTTTAATATTTTTTGACATTTATACTACAGTTAAAAATGGCTTACAAATAACAAAAAGTTGGAAAAATACTTTTATAGACACTGCAAAAAGAAGATATATTAAGATACACAGTGGCCAAAAAGTACAGATGCATCATTACTCATTATAGAAAGCCATATTAACACTATAATGAGGTATCACTACACGTTTATGAGGATGGATAAAGACCAACTTATATTCACTGTTTTTAAGTATGTCAAACAAATAGAACTCTCATACATGAAGGGTGGAAGTATAAAATGGTACAACCATTTTGAAAAACTCTTTAGCAGTTTCTCATAAATCTTAACATACACCTACACCTATAGTCCAGCAATACAATTCATAGGTATATAACCAATAGAAAGGAAATTATATGTTCTCAAAGACACTCGTACAAGGAAGCTCATAGCAACTTTATTCATAATATATTTTAAAAATGGAGGAAAAACAAAGTCCATAGCAATAGAATGTATAAACATACTGTAGCATACTCAGACATTGGAGTTGTAGTCAATATTAAAATGAAAAAAATCACTAATAAATACAGCATGCATGGATGTCAAAAACATGATGCTAAGCAAAAGTGAAATAAAAGAGCACACACCCTATAATTCATTCCATTTATATAAAGAGCAGGAACAGGCAATACTAATCTATATAATAAGAGAAGTCAGAACAATGATAACTTAAAGGAGTGGAAAGTGACTAGAAGGAACACAGGGAACTTTCTAGGGTCATGGAATGCTCTTTATCTCAACCTAGGTAATGTTTACATGAATGTATCTTTTTCTCAAAATTCATCTTTTTGTTTATTTAAGATTTGTGATTTTCCCTATATTCATATTACATAACAATAAAGCATTGTTAGAAAATAAAACAAAAGGATCATCTGAATATTATTATAATTATTAAAGAAATAAAAAACTAAAATTTTCTTACAGAGAAACTCTAGGCCAAAGTGGCTCCACTGCAATTTCCACTGAGCACTTAAGAAAGAAGTAATTGCAATCTAACAAAAACTCTTCCATAGAGTAAACAAAGGTACAATACTCCGAAAATAATTTTATGTGGCCAGCATAACCTTGACACTAAAACCTGATAAGGACTGTATGAGCAAATAAAATTGTCTTTTCTGATTCATAGTCATGAATGAAATCATAAAAGCAGTTCATAAAACATATTTAACAATATATAAACAGCCTAATATATCATGACCTCATTGGGTTTATCTCAGAAATGCAATTATGGAGAGGGAGGGAGGCAAACCATGAGAGACTCTTGAATACTGAAAAAAAACTGAGGGCTGAAGGGGGAGGGGGAAAGAAGAAGAGGGGTGATGGTCATGGTGGAGGACACTTGTGGGGAAGAGCACTGGGTGTTATATGGAAACCAACTTGACAATAAAGTATAACAAAAATAAATAAATAAATAATGAAATGTAATTCACCATATTAACATTTTAGAGGAGAACAATATTTGGATTATACAAAGATGTATAGGAAAGAAGCTTTTGATAAAATTTGATGTTCAAAAAATAGCAAAGAATACAAGAGACCTTCCTTAATATTATAAAATATATCTATAAAAATACTTACTGAAAACATCACACTTATCTGTAATATATAAAAATACTTCTCTTTGACATTGGGAATATGACAAGATGGCTGCATCATGACTACTATTCAACATTATTATGGAAGTACTATTTACTTCAGTTCATTAAGAATCAAAAAAAAGAGGGGCACCAGGGTGGCTTAGTCACCTGAGAATCCTACTCCTGATTTTGGATCAGGTCATGATCCCATGGTCTTGGGATGAAGCCCTATATCAAGTCCCACATACGGCTGTGCACAGAGCATGGAGCCTACTTAAGATTCTCTCTCTCTGACGGGGGCAAGATGGCAGAGAAGTAGGGAGCACTGTAATCTTTGCCCGCCTGCATCTATTGAACTGAGAAGGACTGAAGGGACAATACTCTGATCTGCAAGCAGGCAAAGAGAAGATACAGACTCCAGAAAGAAGACAACCTCAAAGATGCCTGAGTGAGTGATTGTAAACTGGGAAATTGGAGGACGGGCCAGGCCCTGGAGGTGCAGGGGGTGGTAGCCCCAACCCAACACATGGAGAGCGCGCTGTGCCCTGGTGAGACAAGGGGAAGAGAAAGAGAGACTGAAAATGCTCATAGAACTGTCTTTAAAGAAGAGATAAAAAACTTGCCCCAGGACGGAGAGAGCTATTGTCACCCCATATATAACCGCTGGGCGAGGGGAGAGAAATCCGTCCCATCTAGCTGGCGAATTCTTCCTTGGGCGCAGCGGCAGTGGTGCCCTTTCCAGGCAGCACTGGAGAAAACGGCCCCCTCCCCCTGCGAGACGCCAGCAGCAGCACCCATTCCAGGCAGCACCAGGAATAACAGCCCCTGCCCCCTGCTCGATCCCGGCTGGGAGGCCGGCCGCCAGCGGGAGGACATCTCATCTCCAGTGGTTGTATTAAAGTGCATGAGACTAGGATTTGGAAGCAAGGCGGAGCTTGGAAAACACATTTTGGCTCACCCACGGCACAGGGAGATCGGACTCAAAAGAGCAGCTTGGCAACGCTTGGTTCGAGCAGAGATTGGGGCAACGCCATTCTTCTCCCTGCAACCACCAAGGCGGGGCCTCGGAAAACAGCCCCTGAGACCCGACCTACCTACACCAAACCACGCCCTTCCGCACGTGAGAGCTGATTTTTTTTGCCTTTTTCGTTTCGTCTCCTTTTTTTCTCTTGTCATCCAGATATATTTTCCCTTATCTCATTCTTATCTCTCCTCCCGGCTGGTTATACCCTTTTAGACTGTCCATAGTCTTTTGCTGTCTCTGTCCTCCCCCCTTGTTTTTTACTTTTCTTCTTTTCTTTTTTTTCCTTTCCTTTTCTTTATTTCCTTTCCCCTTATGGTTTGCTTGTTTGTTTGATTTGTCTGAGCGTTTGCAGGCTTTTGTTCCCTGTGTGTTAGCCTGTTTTCCCTTTCAGGGCTACCTCAAGAAACAAGCCAAAGTACACAGGGTGGAGACTCCCAAATATCACTGACTAGGGATGTAAAATAACCGAAGGCACAACAAAAGAAACCGAGAGACACCATTAAAAGAACACTTTCTGAAATGACAGGCCCTGGACAACCAATGAGCCTTCTTTAACAGAGCAATACTAACAGGTGCACAGGACATAACAAGCTTTTAAAGCTGACAAGAGACAGAAAGCTACCCAAAATGACAAAACGGAAGAACTCTCCTCTAAAGAAATTCCAGGAAGAAGACACAGCCACAGAACTGCTCAAAACAGATATAAGCAACATAACTGAACGAGAATTTAGAAAAATTATCATAAAATTTATCGCTGGGCTTGAAAAAAGCATCAAAGAAGCTATTGATACACAGACTAGTGAACTTCAAAATAACTGTGACTAGTTCAAAAATGCTATAAATGAGGTGGATAATAAAATGGAGACGGCCACTGCACAGATTGAAGAGGCAGAGAGGAGAATAGGTGATTTAGAAGACACAGTTATGGCAAAAGAGGAAGCCGAGAAAAAGAGAGAGAAATTGATACAGGAGCACGAAAAGAGAATTGGAGACCTGAGTGATACAATCAAATGGAATAATATCCGTATCATAGGAATTCCTGAAGATGAAGAAAGAGAAAAAGGTCCTCAAGGGGTGCTTGATCAAAATATATTTGAGAACTTCCCAAATATGGGGAAAGAAATGGACATTGAAATCCAAGAGGCCCAAAGAACCCCCTTAAGATGTAACTTGAATCGACTTTCGGCACGACATGTCACAGTGAAACTAGCAAAATATAAAGACAAAGAGAGAATTCTGAAAGCAGCTAGGAATAAAAGGGCCCTAACATACAAAGGGAACCCTATCAGAGTGGTTACAGACCTTTCTAACAAAACTTGGCATGCCAGAAAGGAATGGCAGGAAATCTTCAATGTGATGAACAGGAAAAAT
>CM053579.1:2546037-2588904 GCA_028646485.1 Cryptoprocta ferox
ACCTCACACCAGTCAGAGTGGCTAACATGAACAATCAAGAGACTATAGATGCTGGCGAGGATGTGGAGAATCGGGTACTCTCCTACACTGTTGGTGGGAATGTAAACTGGTACAGCCGCTCTGGAAACCAGTGTGGAGTTTCCTCAAAAAACTATCAATAAAACTCCCCTATGACCCAGCAATAGCACCGCTGGGGATTTCCCCAAGGGATACAGAAGTGCTGATGCATAGGGGCACATGTACCCCAATGATCGTAGCGGCACTTTCAACAATAGCCAAATCATGGGAAGAGCCTAAATGTCCATCAGCTGATGAATGGATTAGGAAGATGTGGTTCATCTATACAATGGAATACTACATGGCAATGAGAAAGAATGAAATCTGGCCATTCGTAGCAAAGTGGATTTGTGGATATTGAACTAGTCCTGCATCCCAGAAATAAATCCCACTTGATTGTGGTGAATAATTCTTTTAATATATTGTTGGATCTGGTCAGCTAGTATCTTGTTGAGAAGTTTTGCATCTATGTTCATCAGGGAAATTGGTCTTTAGTTCCTCTTTTTAGTGGGATCTTTGTCCTGGTTTTGGAATCAAGGTAATGAGGGCCTCATAGAATGAGTTGGGAAGTGTTCTTTCCATTTCTATTTTTTTTGGAATAGCTTTAAAAGTATAGTTTGTTAACTCTTGTTTATTTTTTTAATAGAATGTTTTTTTTAATGTTTATTTATTTTGAGAGAGGGAGAGAGAGAGAGAATGAATCATTAATGGAGGGGCAGAGAGAGGGGGAGAGAGAGAGAGAATCCCACGCAGACTCTGCACCATCAGTGCAGAGCCTGACATGGGGCTCAAACTCATGAACCATGAGATTATGACCTGAGCTGAAGTCAAGAGTTGGAGGCTTAACAGACTGAGCCACCCACTTGCCCTAACTCTTCTGTAAATGTTTGGTAGAATTCCTCTCGAAAGTCATCTGGCCCTGGACTCCCATTTGTCAGGAGATTTTTGATTCCTAATTCAATTTCTTTATTGGTTATGGATCTGTTCAAATTTTCTATTTCTTCCTGTTTCAATTTTGGTAGTTTATATGTTTCTCGGAATTTGTCCATTTCTTCCAGATTGCCCATTTGTTGGCACATTATTGCTCATAATATTATCTTATTATTGTTTGTATATCTGCAGTGTTGGTTGTAATCTCTCCTCATTCATTCATGATTTTATTTATTTGGTTCCTTTCCATTTTCTTTTTGATCAGATTTTATTTATTTGGGTCTTTTCAATTTTCTTTTTGATCAATCTGGGTAGGGATTTATCAGTTTAATTTTTTCAAAGAAAAAGCTCCTGATTTCATTGATCCGTTTTTACTGTGTTTTTTTTTTTTTTTTAATCATTGATTTCTGCTGCTTCTTCTGGTTTTGGGCTTTGTTTGCTATTCTTTTTCCAGCTCTTTAAGGTGTAAGGTTAGGTTTTGAGACCTTTATTCCTTCTTTAGGAAGGCCTGGATTGCTATATAGTTCCCTCTTATGACCACCTTTGCTGTATACCAGAGCTTTTTGGGCTGTTGTGTTTTCATTTTCCTTGGCTTCCATGTATTTTTCGATTTCCTCTTTAATTTCTTGGTTAACCCATTCATTAGTAGGATGTTCTTTAATCTCCAAATATTCATGGTCTTTTTAAAGTTTTTCTTGTGGTTGATTTTGAATTTCATAGCATTGTGGTTCGAAAATATGCAAGGTATGATCTCGATCTTTTACTACTTGTTGAGGGCTGATTTGTCACCTAGTGTATGATCAATTCTGGAGAATGTTCCATGTGCATTTGAGAATAATGTGTATTCTGCTTTAGGATGAAATGTTCTGAATATATCTGTTAAGTCTATCCTGTACAGTGTTCATTTAAAGCCACTCTTCCTTGTTGATTTTCTGCTTAGATGATCTGTCCATTGCTGTAAGTGTGGTGTTGAAGTCTCCTACATTGTGGTATTATTATCAGTGAGTTTATTTATGTTTGTGATTAATGGATTTATACATTTGGGTGCCTTCACATTAGGAGTATAATTATTTATAATTGATCTTCTTGATGGATAGACTTCTTAATTATGATATAATGCCCTTCTTCATATATCGTTACATACTTTATTTCAAAATCTAGTTTGTCGGATATAATTGTGACTACTCCAGCTTTCTTTTGTCGACCATTAGCATGATGGATGGTTCTTTATCCCCTTACTTTAAATCCAAAGGTGTCTTTAGGTCTAAAATGAGCCTCTTGTAAGCAGCATATAGATGGGTTGGGTTTTTTTATCCATTATGATACCCTGTGTCTTTTGATTTGGAACATTTAGTCCAGTGACATTTAGAGTGACATTAGACATTTATCATATTGATAAATATGAATTTAGTGCCACTGTGTTGCCTGTAGAGTTGGAGTTTCTGGTGGTGTTCTCTGGTCCTTTCTAGTCTTTGTTGCTTTTGGTATTTTTTGTTTTGTTTTGTCTTTTCTCCACTCAAAGAGTCATCCTTAAAATTTCTTGCAGGGCTGGTAGTGGTAACAAACTCTAGTTTTTGTTTGTTTGGGAAACTCTTTATCTCTCCTATTTTGAATGACAGCCTTGCTAGATAAAGAATTCTTGGCTGCATATTTTTCCCAATGCAGTACATTGAATATATCCTGGCATTCCTTCTGGCCTGCCAAGTTTCTGTGGATAAGTCTGCTGCAAACCTGATCTGTATTTCCTTATCAGTTAAGGACTTTCTTTTTCCTTTGCTGCTTTCATAATTCTTTACTTGTCTGTGTATTTTGTGAATTTAACTATGATATGCCTTAATGATGGTCAGTTTTTATTGAATCCAATGGGAAGTCTCTGTGCTTCTTGGTTTTTGATGCCTGTGTCCTTCCCCAGATTAGGAATGTTTTCCATTCTTTTGCTCACATAAACCTTCTGTCTCTTTTTCCCTCTCTTCATCTTCTGGAACTCCTATGATTTGGATGTTATTCTTTTTTAATAAGTTACTGAGTTCTCTAATTTTTGTATTGTGCTCTTTTGCCTTGTTTCCTCTTTTTTTCTGCTTCATTATTTTTCATAATTTTATCTTCTATATTGCTGATTCACTGCTCTGCCTTCTCCATCCTTGCCATTGTGGCATCTATTTGAGATTGCACCTTGGTTATAGTATTTATTTATTTATTTTAAATTTATTTTTTTAATGTTTATTTATTTTTGAGAGACAGAGACAGAGCATGAGCAGCGGAGGGGCAGAGAAAGAGAGAGACACAGAATCTGAATCAGGGTCCAGGCTCTGGGCTGTCAGCTCAGAGCATGGCATGGGGCTCGAACCCATGAACTGCGAGATCATGACCTGAGCCTAACTTGGACGCTCAACTGACTGAGCCACCAGGTGCCCTGGTTATAGCATTTTTAATTTAGTCCTGACTACATTTTATTTCATTTATCTCCACAGAGAGGTATGCTATGCTTTTTTCAACCCCAGCTTGCATTCTTTGTATCTATCATGGTTATATATTCTAGTTCAGACATCTTGCTTATATCTGTGTTGATTAAGCCCCTGGCTTTATTTTCTTCCTTTTCTTTCTTTTGGGGTGAATTCCTTCATTTTTGTCATTTTGGAGGAAGAACAGAATTAATAAAATTAAAATTAAAAATTAAAAAAATTAAAAACAAAACAAAAAATCAAATACAAGAAGCTAGATCCTAGATGTATTTTGGTGTTCCTGTTGAAAGAATTTTGCTAGAATAGAGTAAAAAGGGAAATAAAAGGAAAAAAGGTAAGAAAACATTTAAAAATTAAAAAAAACATATAATAAAACAGAATAAAATAAAAAAATGAAATGAAAAATTTAAAAAAATCAAAAATAAAGTAAAAAATAATTTTTCTCTTTCTGTACAAAGAGGAAGAAAAGAAAGAAAAAAGAATAAAATTTAAGCAAAAACAGAAGCAAATGAACAAATAATGAAGCAGCAAATAGAATGAAATCAGAATGATTTTACATCTAGTTTCCCATAGAAATGGAACTATGAAGCCTTCTATAGTCCGTACACGAAGCAGGTGGAATGACTGTGCTAGTCTTCTAGGGGATGTGCTTGGAGGGCACAGTTAGATGGGTCTTTGTGTAAAGGCTCCTTTCTCCACTAGGTGGCACTGCTTAGCTTATTCGGAAGGTGGAACAGTGTGGTGTGCATGCTTGTGTGCATGCATGCATGCATGTGTGCTGGTGAGATGGAAATTGCTTTACCCATCTCCTCAGTCTCTGGCACAGGAAATTTGCATTCTCACCGACCTGTGATCAAGGACCCCTCCTTTGTGTTAGGGCCTCTGTCCACTCTCCGCCTCTACCCTGTCTGCGTCCAAGCAATCAGCCTATCAGGCAGAACCTCCCTGAAGAGTTTTATTTCAGATGGGGTTGTGTTTCAAAACCCCATACTTCAGAGACCACTGTGGTTTGCACTCACGCTGAGTCTCTGGAGGAAGGTCTCACTGAACAATGGTCAGGTGCTGGCTTGCCCCAGAAAACCATTGTGTGATAGCACAGTGGCAGAGGTTCAGAGATTATGGCAAATCACAACACACAGCTGGTGTCAGGTTTCACCACACTCTGGTGTCTCGGTCCCAATACCAGCAAACATGGCTGCTCTACAGGGTCCACTGGGATCTTTGTCTGTGGGGAGGCAGTATGGCCTCTACCAAATGCACTCCAAGCAGGGGGACCATTTCTCCCTGTGTGGCACATGGACCCCTCAGACCCTGCAGCCTGCTCCTGGGGATTCACCCTTCTTCCCCACCAGAGCAATGCCAGGCACTGAGCTCCAGAACTTCAGACTCTGTGCTCCACTGTTTATAGATTCCTGGTGGTATTGAAACCCTCTCCTTTCTTCCTGTCAATAAATAGTTTTGGGGGACAGATTTCTTGTTCAATACCCTATGAGCGTTTTCACTCTTTTTCTCTCTTTCTCTCTCTTTCTCTACAGCTACTTTTGGGGGAGTGTTTTTCTTGCATGATCCCAATGTGCTGTACTCTCCCCCTTTCTCTTTCTCTGTCCTCTCTCTGCAACAATAGCTCCCTACCCTCTGTGGCTTTTCTCTCTCCCACTTCACTTCCCCACACTGCATATCTGCTGAGTTCTGTGGCTCAAGTTATGCAGATTGCTGTGTTAGTCCTCAGATCAATTTCCTAGGTGTTCAAAATGGTTTGGTGCTGATGTACATGTGTTTCAGGGATGAGACAAGCTTTGGGTCTCCATGCTGCTCTGCCATCTTAACTCTTCTTTCCCGGATCTCACATTTTTTAAATGAAGAGCCATCTTCCCAGTACAGTTTATTAAATACTCCATAATTTCTTTATTGATCATAAATTGCTCCTTCATGCTATACTGAATTCCTATATACACATCTATCTGTTTCTGAAACCCTCTGTTTAATTTCACTGATTTTCTCTTATAACCTAAATATTAAGCTTTAAATTTTTTAAACTTGCTTTTTTAATGAGTAACTCATGTACAAGGGTCATAATCCAAAGAGTACAAAGTGGTATATAGTGAAAAGTAAATCTCATTCTTACCCAAACAACTGTTCAGTTCCCCTTCCAGGAGGCAACTTCTGTTATTAGTGTTTTGGTACATATACATACCTACATGCAAGTATTCTACTACTACAATGCATCATTTTGTTAGATTTATAGTATGTTTTCTTTATTAAGTCAAAATCCTTTTTAAAATTTTTTAAAGTTGCAATGATTTTCTTATGAACTTTAAAATAAACTTGAAAAGTTTTATTTTAAGGAAATTGTGTTGGGGCATTTATTAGGATTACATTGAATTATAAATAAGTTTGGGAACATCGGTATCTTTTAATTAGTTCTTCATAGTCAGAAACATGCTATGCTATCATTTATTCAGGTTTATTTTTAGTAGATTGTTGCTGTTATCTGTTTAAGGTAAATTTTTACTGATATGTATAAAAAATTCAAAATCATAAGTGTATAGCTCAATGAATATTTTTTAAATGTACAAATCCAGGTATCCACCACCTAGATTGGCAAATAGAAAAATATTACCTAAAACCATCCCTTCATGCCTTTTCTCTGTCAATGTCAGTATTTTGCTTCTCAAATATAATTACTAGCCTGATTCCTTCCTTCCTTCCTTCCTTCCTTCCTTCCTTCCTTCCTTCCTTCCTTCCTTCCTTCCTTCTTTAGGGAAAGTAATGTTTATTGAGCACTCCCAGGCATTTTATAGATCCTTTATGTACCAAATTTAATTAATCATATTTAATCCTGATAAAACAACCACATGGGCATAAAGGTGTCTTATTTTACAAATGAAGAAGCTGAGGCTCAAAGAGGTTAATAAGTTGTCCAGGGTCACTCAGTTAACTTGGACCTGAGATTAAAATTCCATTCACATTCCAGTTATGGTGGGCACTGATGACAATTTAGAGGCCCACATAAGTTAGAATACTTCTCCAAGCATTGATCAAATCCCATCCAAGTGAACACTGTGCAGGTACATCTCTTTCCTGGGAATGGGGTTTTGTTGTAAATGGTTCTGGCTGAGAGGGATTCAATGCCCTGGGATGTAGGCACAGAAGGCAAGCTCCAGGAGAGAGAGCAGTGACCTGTCTACAAGGGACAACCTCTTAAACAACCATCACTTTCTGATCTCACACATTTATTTATTTATTTATTTATTTATTTATTTATTTATAAATTTACATCCAAGTTAGTTAGCATATAGTGAAACAATGATTTCACAAGTAGATTCCTTAATGCCCCTTACGCATTTAGCCCATCCCCCCTCCCACAGCCCTCCAGTAACCCTCTGTTTGTTCTCCATATTTAATAGTCTCTTATGTTTTGTCCCCCTCCCTGTTTTTATATTACTTTTGCTTCCCTCCCATTATGTTCATCTGTTTTGTATCTTAAAGTCCTCGTGTGAGTGAATTATATGATATTTGTCATTCTCTGACTAGTTTTGCTTAGCATAATTCCCTCTAGTTTTATCCATGTAGTTGCAAGATTTCAGTCTTTTTGATTGCCGAGTAATATTCTATTGTGTGTGTGTGTGTATATATATATATACATATATATATATATATATATATACACCACTTTTTCTTTATTCATTCATCCGTCGATGGACAGTTGGGCTCTTTCCATACTTTGGCTATTGTTGATAGTGCTGCTATAAACATTGGTGTGCATGTGTCCCTTTGAAACAGCATACCTGTATCCCTTGTATAAATACCTAGTATTGCAATTGCTGGGTCATAGGGCAGTTCTACTTTTAATTTTTTGAGGAACCTCCATAGTGTTTTCCAGAGTGGTTGCACCAGTTTGCATTCCCACCAGCAGTGCAAAAGAGATTCTCTTTCTCTGCATCCTTGCCAACATCTGTTGCTTGATTTGTTAATGTTAGCCATTCTGACAGGTGTGAGGTGGTATCTCATTGTGGTTTTGATTTGTATTTCCCTGATGATGAGTGTTGTTGAGCATTTTTTCATGTGTCTGCTGGCCACCTAGGTGTGTTCTTTGGAGAAGTGTCTATTCATGTCTTTGCCCATTTCTTCACTGGATTATTTGTTTTGGGGTGTTTGATAAGTTCTTTATAAATTTTGGAAACTAACCCTTTATCTGATATGTTGTTTGCAAATAACTTCTCCTATTTCATCAGTTGCCTTTTAGTTTTGCTGATTGTATCTTTCGCTGTGCAGAAAGGTTTTATTTTGATGAGGTCCCAATAGTTCATTTTTGCTTTTGTTTCCCTTGCTTCCAGAGACGTGTTGAGTAAGAAGTTGATGCAGCCAAGTCAAAGAGGTTTTTGCCTGCTTTCTCCTCTAGGATTTTGATGGCTTCCTGTCTTACATTTAGGTCTTTCATCCATTTTGAGTTTATTTTTGTGTACGGTGTAAGAAAGTGGTCTAGGTTCATTTTTCTGCAAGTTGCTATCCAGTTTTCCCAGCACCACTGGATTTTTTTTCCTGCTTGGATTTTATTCCATTGGATATTCTTTCCTGCTTTGTCAAAGAGTATTTGCCATACGTCTGTGGGTCCATTTCTGGGTTCTCTATTCTGTTCCATTGACCTGAGTGTCTGTTTTTGTGCCAGTAACATACTGTATTGATGATTATAGCTTTGTATTACAGTTTGAAGTCCGGGATTGTGACGCCTCCAGCTTTGGTTTTCTTTTTCAAGATTGCTTTGGTATTCTGGGTCTTTTCTGGTTCCATATAAATTTTAGAATTGTTTATTCTAGCTCTGTGAAGAATGCTGGTGTTATTTTGATGGGTATTGCATTGAATATGTAGATTGCTTTGGGTAGTATTGACATTTTAACAATATTTGTTCTTCCTATCCAGGAGCATGGAATATTTTCCCTTTTTTGTGTGTCTTCTTTAACTTCTTTCATAAGCTTTCTATAGTTTTCAGTGTATAGATTTTTCACCTCTCTGGTTAGATTTATTCCTAGATATTTTATGGATTTTGGTGCCATTGTAAATGGGATTGATTCCTTGATTTCTCTTTCTGTTGCTTCATTGTTGGTGTATAGGAATGCAACCGATTTCTGTGCATTGATTTTCTATCCTGCCACTTTGCTGAATTCATGGATCACTTCTAGCAGTTTTTTGGTGGAATCGTTTGGGTTTTCCATATAGAGTATCATGTCATCTGCGAAGAATGAAAATTTGACCTCCTCCTGGCCTATTTGGATGCCTTTTATTTCTTTGTGTTTTCTGATTGCTGAGGCTAAGACTTCCCATACTATGTTGAATAACAGTGGTAATAGTGGACATCCCTGCCTTGTTCCTGACCTTAGGGAGAAAGCTTTCAGTTTTTCCCCATTGAGGATGATATTAGTGTTGGGTCTTTCACATATGGCTTTTTTGGTCTCAAGGTATGATCCTTTATCCATACTTTCTTGAGGGTTTTTATCAAGAAAGGATGCTGTATTTTGTCAAATGCTTTCTCTGCATCTATTGAGAGGATCATGAGGTTCTTATCTTTTCTTTTACTGATGTGATGAATTACATTGTTTTGTGGATATTGAACCAGCCCTGCATCCCAGATATAAATCCCACTTCGTCGTGGTGAATAATTTTTTAATGTATTGTTGGATCCGGTTGGCTAATATCTTGTTGAGGATTTTTGCATCCATGTTCATCAGGGAAATTCGTCTATCATTCTCCTTTTTAGTGGGGTCTTTGTCTGGTTTTGGAATCAAGGTAATGCTGGCTTTATAGAAAGAGTTTGGAGGTTTTCCTTCCATTTCTATATTTTGGAACAGCTTCAACAGAATAGGTGTTAACTCTTCCTTAAATGTTTGGTAGAATTCCCCTGGAAAGCTATCAGGCCCTGGACTCTTGTTTTTTGGGAGATTTTTGATTACTAATTTGATATATTTCCTGGTTGTGGGTCTTTCAAATTTTCTATTTCTTCCTTTTTCAGTTTGGGTCGTTTATATGTTACTAGGAATTTGTCCATTTCTTCCAGATTTCCCATTTTATTGGCATTTAATTGTTCATAATATTCTCTTATTGTTTTTATTTCTGCTGTGTTGGTTGTAATCTCTCCTCTTTCATTCTTGATTTTATTTATTTGGGTCCTTTCCTTTTTCTTTTTGATCAAACTGACTAGGGGTTTATCAAATTTGTTAATTCTTTCAAAGCACCAGCTTCTGGTTTCATTGATGTGTTCTGTTTTTTTTGTTTGTTTGTTTTTGTTTTTTTTGTCTTTTGTTTTCTTGTATTCACTAGCATTGATTTCTGCTCTAATCTTTATTATTTTCAGTCTTCTGCTGGTTTTGGGTTTTTTTTTTTTGCTGTTCTTTTTCCTGCTCCTTAAGTGGTAAGTTTAGGTTGTATATCTGAGGCCTTTCTTCCTTCTTTAGGAATGACTGGGTTGCTATATACTTCCCTATTATGACCACATTTGCTCTGTCCCAGAGGTTTTGGGCTGTGATTTTATCATTTTCATTGGCTTCCATGTACTTTTTAATTTCCTCTTTAACTTCTTGGTTAGCCCATTCATTCTTTAGTAGGATGTTCTTTAGTCTCAAATATTTGCTACCTTTCCACTTTTTTTCTTGTGGTTGATTTCGAGGTTCATAGCATTATTGTTTGAAACTATGCATGGTATGATCTCAATCTTTTTATACTTATTGAGAGCTGATTTGTGTCCCAGTATGTGATCTATTCTTCAGAACGTTCCGTGTGCACTGCTATTATGGTATTATTGTCAATGAGTTTCTTTGTGTTTATGATTAATTGATTTATATATTTGGGTGCTCTCACATTTGGAGCATAAATGTTTACAATTGTTATGTCTTGGTGGATAGACCCCTTAATTATATAATTCCCTTCTTCATCTCTTGTTACAGTTTTTATTTTAAAGTCTAGATTGTCTGGTATAAGTATGGCTACTCCAGCTTTCTTTTGGTGACCATTAGCATGATAGAAGGTTCTTTATCCCCCTACTTTCAATCTGAAGGTGTCTTTAGGTCTAATGTGGGTCTCTTGTAAACAGCATATAGATGGATCTTGCTTTCTTATCCATTCTGTTATCCTATGTCTTTTGATTGGAGCATTTAGTCCATTGAAGTTTAGAGTGAGTACTGAAGCGTATGAGTTTATTGCCATTATGTTTCTTGTAGAGTTGGAGTTTCTGGTGGTGTTCTCTGGTCCTGTCTAGTCTTTATTGCTTTTGGTCTTTTTTTTTTCTTTTCTCCCCTCAGAGAGTCCCCCTTAAAATTTCTTGCAGGGCTGGTTTAGTGGTCACGAACTCCTTTAATTTTTGTTTTTCTGGGAAACTTTTAATCTCTATTTTCAGTGAGAGCCTGGCTAGATAAAGAATTCTAGGCTGCATATTTTTCCGATTCAGCACATTGAATATGTTCTGCCACTCCTTTCTGGCCTGCCATGTTTCTGTGGATAGGTCTGCTGCAAACCTGATCCTGTAGGTTAAGGACTTTTTTCCCCTTGCTGCTTTCATGATTCTTTCCATGCCTGAGTACTTTTTGAATTTGACCAAGATATACCTTGTTGATGGTTGGTTTTTGTTGCATCTTATGGGAGTCCTCTGTGCTTCCTGGATTTTTATGTCTGTGTCTTTCCCCAGGTTAGGAAAGTTTTCTGCTATGACCTGCTCACATAACCCTTCTACCCCTTTTTCTCTCTCTTCATCTTGTGGGACCCCTATGATTCTGATGTTGTTCTTTTTTAATGAGTC
The DNA here is from genome assembly GCA_028646485.1 of Cryptoprocta ferox. Taxonomy (NCBI): domain Eukaryota; kingdom Metazoa; phylum Chordata; class Mammalia; order Carnivora; family Eupleridae; genus Cryptoprocta; species Cryptoprocta ferox. The sequence goes on from CM053579.1 coordinate 2,557,273, forward strand.
ACTGATATCTCTAATTCTTAAATTGTGCTATTTTGCTTTAGTCTCCCTCTTTTTTTCTCTTTCATAATGCTCCATAAGTTTGTTCTCTTTATTGCTGATTCCCTGCTCTACCTCATCTATCCTTGCTGCAGTGGCATCCATTCAAGGTGCAGCTCAGTTATAGGATTTTTTATTTCATCCTGATTAGCTTTTACTTCTTTTATCTCCATAGAGAGGGATTCTAATCTATTTTCGACCCCAGCTAGTATTCTTATTATCATTATTCTAAATTCTTGTTCAGACATCTTGTTTGTATCTGTGTTGCTTAATTCCCTGGCTGTCATTTCTTTCTGTTCTTTCTTTTGGGGTGAATTCCTTCATTTCGTCATTTTAAAGGAAGAAAAAGAATCAATAAGGTAAAAAAATAAAATTAAAAAATTAAAAACAACACACCCACACACAAAATCAATTAAATGATGTTAGATCCTAGGTGTGTTTTAGTCTGGGTGTTGAAATGAGCTTGATAGATTAGAGAAAAAAGGGAAAAAGAAAAATAGGGAAAAAATGTAAAATTTGAAAAAACGAATACAATGAAATAGAATAAAATTAAATGATGGAAGTAAAATAGAATTTGATAAATTTACAAAAAAGTAAAAAATATAGTAGAAAAAATAAAGGAAAATGTTTTTTAATAAAAATTGATAATTTTATATTCATGAAATAGAAAAGAAATGAAGAAAATGAGAAAATTGAGTACATGGGCCAGTGAACAGAATGTAATGCGATTGAAATTACATTTTCCCCTAGATATCAAACTACGAAGCACTTTATAGTCCGTAAACTAAGCAGGCAGAGAGACTTGTGGTGTTCCTGAAGAGCGAGGTTGGCTGGGTTGGGCGGGGTTTAGTGTAATGGCTCCATTCTCCACTAGATGGCGCTATTAACCTTACTGGGGTGGATTGTTGTGGCATTTGTAGGTGTGTAGGCGCATGTGTGGGAGGGGTGGAAATGGTGTCACCCAGCTACCCAGTCTCTAGTATCAGAACTCTGTTCTTTCCAATCAGCAATCGCCCACCTGTCCTTTGCCTCTGGCTTCCATCCACTCCCCGCTTTTACACTGTCCATTACCGTTAGTTTGCCAGGCAGCACCTCCCTCCTGAGTTTTATCTGAGATGCGGCTGTGTTTCCCAACTCCTCACTTCTGAGGAACTGTGGCTTTGATCCGTAATGACCCATTGTGGGAGGGTCTCACCAAGCAATGCCTAGGTGCCAGCCGTACCCAGGAACATTCATAGGACCGTGCTGCTGCCAATGCCCAGAGACTGTGGCTGGGTGCCAGCCCACCGCAGAAAAAGTTCACGCAATTGTCTAGCAGCAGAGTGTCAGGGATTATGGAAAATCACAGCACATATCTGGCACCAGGCTTCACACTTAACAACCTTGTTCCAGCACCAGCAAATGTGGTTGTTCTCTGGGGTCTTCTGGGATCTTTAGCTGTGGGGTGGCCACACAACCTCTACCAAATGTCCTCTCAGCAGGGGAACCGCCTCTCCCCATGTGGCCTGAGGACCCCCTGGACTTCACTCTGCTCTTGGGGATTCGCCCTTTCCACTAGAGCACCACCAGGTATCAAGCTGTGGAGTTTCAGACTCTGCATTCCCCCTGTTTATTATAGAGTCTTAATGGAATTTAAACCCTCTCCTTTCTCCTTTCTCCCTTTTTAAAAGTTCAGTCCCTGCAGCTGTTTCCACTTTTCCATTTTCTCTCCAGCTGCTTTTGGGGGGTGCTTTTCCTGTACTCTCCTTCCGTCTTTGTCCTCTCTCCAAAAGCAAAAACAGCTCCCTACCCTCTGAGGCTTCTCTCTTCCCCAGTTCACCTCTCCGTGCCACGTACCTGGTGAGTTCTGTAGTTCAGGTTGTGCAGATTGTTGTGTTAATCCTCAATTCCGTTTTCTAGGTGTGCCAGATGGTTTACTGTTGATCTGGCTGTATTTCATGGACGCGAGATGCAAAAAAAAACCTTACATGCTGCTCTGCCATCTTTGTTCCTCCCACCCTACTAGCCTGATTTCTCATACTACAGATTAATTTCACCTGTTTTTGAACTTTATATAAGCAGAATAATACAGTAGGTACTTCTTTGTGTATGGCTTGTTTGCCTCAACATGTTTTTGAGATTCATTTATGTCATTGCACTAGCCATGCAATGACATACTTCATTAATTTTCAGTGCTATGTTGTATTCCACTCTATAAATAAATCACAATTTACATATCTCTTGCTGATAGAAATTTGTGGGTTCTTTTGCTGAATACTTTTCTTATTTTTTTCAAAAAACCAGTGTGCTGCAAGCCTACCACATTAAAAAAATTTTTTTAATGTTTATTTATTATTGAGACAGAAACACAGCATGAGTGGGGGAGGGGCAGAGAGAGAGAGACACAGAATCCAAAGCAGGCTCCAGGCTCTGAGCTGTCAGCACAGAGCCCGTTGCGGGGCTCAAACCCACAAACCACGAGATCATGACCTGAGCTGAAGCCGGATGCTTAACCGACTGAGCTACCCAGGTGCTCTTGAATACTTGTTTTCAATTCTCTTGTTTGTACAACTAGGAGTGGGATTTCTGGGTCATGGGCTATGCATATATTCAACTTATTAGAAATTTCCGAGGAATTTCCAAAGATTTTGCACCAAGTTACATGTCCACCAGTACTATACAAGAGTTCCTATGGCTCTCCTTCCTTTCTAGTACTTAGTACTGTTATACTTTTAAATTTTATCCATTATAATATGCATATTTTGGTATCTTATAGTAGTTTAAATTTGCATTTCCCTAATTCCTTATGAGTTTGATTATTGTTACATGTGCTGTTTACCATTTGAATGTCTTAAACAGTTTTCTTGAAAGTCTGTTGAAGTCATATGTGTATTTGTTGATTTAATTGTCTATAACTTTCTTACTAGTTTGTAGCTCTTAATATTCTCAAAACTAGTCTATTGTAAGATATATGTATTATATGTCTGTTCCCACTCTGTTGAGTTTGTCTTTTTACTCTCTTAATGTTATTTTGTGATGAAGTAATTCATAATTGTAATGTAATTTAATTGATCAATCTTTATTTCATGGTTAGGATTTTTTTATTTCAAGAAATCCTTGTCTACACAAATGTCATGAAGATATTATCTTCTAGAAGCCACACATACACAAAATTTCTATGTTGATATAATCACAAAAATACATATCAACATATACAACATACAATACTAATAAATATGTATATGTGTGCTTATGATGTAAGACAGTATTAAAGAGTCATTCTTTTTTATGTGGAGATCTAATAGATATTCAATTAATTACAGAATATTTTAATAAGTCTTGATAATCTGTTAGTAATATTCTCTTTGTCCTTCAAAATTGTAGAATCATGTTGCCAATTTCCATTTAGTAAAGGACCTTCCTGGAATTTGTATTGCAATTACACTGAATCTATTGTTCAATGTCAGGAATAATTGCTATTTTTACCAAATGGAGTCTTCCAATATGTGGACATGTATATCTTTCTATTTGTTTAGGTTTTAATTTTTCCTCAGTATTTTTATGTAGTTTATTGCATATAGATCTTGCACAATTTTTACATTTATTCTTAGATATTTAGTGTTACTTGATACTATTATAAATCTATCTTTTAAAAAAACTTTGATAAATATTTTTGTGGTTATGCAGAAATATAATTGAATTTTGAATATGGATCTTGCGGAGATACTGATGAGTCCATTTATTAATTGTACTAATTGATTTGTTCTATGAAATCTTCAGGTAATTCCATTTTCATTTATTTCAAATTTGTATGTATGTATTTAATTTTTTCATGACTATTGCCTAGTGCCTCCAATACAATGCTGAATATAAGTGGAGATTGCAGACATCTTTTATCTGTGACCTGAGGAAAGATTTTCATTATTTGACCATTAAGCATGGTTTTCACTATAGTTTTGCGGGTGCCCTTCAACAAATTAGGGAAGTTTCTTTTTTATTTTTGGTTTATAAAGCCTTAATATAATATATAAAAATCAGGGATGGATGTTGCCATTTTCCCCCAGCTTTACTGAGATATAATTGACATATAACATTGTGTAAGTAAGTTTAAGGTGCACAACATGAAGATTTGATACACATATATATTGAAAAATGACTACCACAATAAGGTTAGTTAACACATGAATGAGTGTTAAATTTTAACAGATTTTTTTTGCATTTTGACTTAATCATGTTTTCTCTTTTGTTCTGTAAATGTGGTGAGCTGCATTAATTGATTTTCAAGTGTTAAAGTAATATTTTATCCTATGAACCCTGCTTTTCCAGTTATTTTGCATAACAGAATGGGATATGTGTGAGTATTCATGTATGTGTATTTTGAAATTTTTGCATCTCTGCTCATAAATGAGATTGGTCTTCAATTTTACTTTGTCAAGTTTTTGTTAGGTTTTGGAATTAAGGTTATTTTAGCTTCTAAAATAAATTGCAGTATGAAACTTTTTTTATACCCTGGAAGATATTACGTAAGACTGATGCTATTTATTCTTTATATATTTAGAAGAATTCATTGGTAATGCCATCTGGACCACAAGTTTTCTTTTTGGGGGAATTCTTTAGTTATAGATTCAATTTTTTAAAGCATATAGGAGTATTCACATTTTTATTTTCTTTTATTAACTTGTTATATTTTTTAGGAAATGTCAATTCTTCTAAATTTTTATATATATTGGCATAAAGTCTCTTAAAAATAATATCGTCTTTTTTTTAAGTCTATTAGCTTTTTAATGATATATGCCTTTCCATTCCTAAGATTGCTTATATGTTTTCTTTGTTATTCATCAGCCTTACTGGTGGTTTTTCATTTTCATTGGATCTTTTCTTTAATTGAGGTATAACTGACATAAAATAATGTATTAATTTCAGATGTACAACATAATAATTCAATATTTGTATCTATTGCAAAATAATCACGATGATAAGCCTGATTAGCATTCATCAGCAGATGTAGTTACATATTTTTTCCTGAGAACCTTTAAGATCTACTCGAGCAACTTTTAAATATGCAATACAGTATTGTTAACTATAGTCACCATGCTGTACATTACATGTGCATGACTAATTTATTTTATAAGTGGAAGTTTGTACCTTTGACCCCCTTTATACATCTCACCCATTGCCAATCCCCTACCTCTGGCAACCTGTTCTGTGAACTTGGTGGAGTGTTTTGTTGTGTTTTAGATTTCACATGCAAGTGAGATTGTATACTACTTGTCTTTTTCTATCTGACTTATTTCACTTAGTATAATGCCCTCAAGATCCATCTATGTTGCCACAAATGGCAAGACTTCATTCCTTTTTATGAGTGAAGAATATTCCTTTCTGTATGTGTGCGCATGTGTGCGTGTGTGTATTACATATACTTTATCCATTTATGTGTCAGTGGACATTTAGATTGTTTCCATATCTTGGCTATTATGAATAATGCTGCAATGAACATGGGAGTGCACATGTCTTTTCAAGATAGTATTTTCATTTCTTTAGTTAAATGTCCATAAGTAGAATTGTTGAATCATATGGTAGTTCTATCTTTTTATGTTTTGAGGAACCTCCATACTCTCTATAGCAGTTGCACAAATTTAAATTTCCACAAACAGTACACAAGGGTTTTCTTTTCTTCACATCCTTGCCAATACTTCTTATATTAGCTAGGACACAAACCTCATTAACTTTATTGTACCATAATCATACAGGAATGTTTTTACATGTACTCATTTATGTTTGTGTGTTTGTAGTTATTTTGTATGTTTATGTGTTTGTAGTTCTATGCAATTTAATCCCATGTGTAAATTCCATCCCATATGCAATTTAATCTCATGTATAAATTTAATCCCACAATCAAGATACAGGATTGTTATAATTATCACAAAGAAATTCCTTCATTTTAGCCCTTTATAGTAGCAGCTACTACTTCCCATTCCTGTCTCTTTCCCTGGAAACCATTACTCTGTTTTCTGTAGTTTTGCCAGTTTGATAATACTATATAAACATAATTATATATTATGTACCCTTTTTGGGATTTGCTTTTAAAAATTAATGAACATTATTTTTAGAGAAATTTTAGGTTTACATGAAAATTGAGCAGTAAATACAGAGTACCCTTTCCCCTTCCCCTCCAGGATTTTCTTATTGTTGACATCCTGCATTAGTGAAGTACATTTTTTATAATTGATAAACAACTATTAATACACTATTGCTAACCAAAGTCCATAGTGTGCAGTTGAGTTTACTCTTTGTGTTCTATAGTTCTATGGGTTTTGACAAATGTATAATATCCTTATCCACCATTATTATAGTATCATGCAGAATAGTTTTACTAATGCTAAAAATCCCTGTATTCTGCTTATTCATCTCTTCCTCTCTACTCCCTGAACCCCTAGCAACCACTGCTCTTTTTAATCTTTATATTGTTGCCTTTTCAAGAATATCCTGTAATCGGGACCATACAGTATGTAGCCTTTTCTGACTGACTCCCCCCTCACTTTGCAATGTGAATTTAGGGTTTCTCCATGTATTTTCATTGCTTAATAGCTCATATCTTTTTTGGCTGGATAATGTGTGTATGGACGTACTAAAATTTGTTTATCCATTCATCCATTGATAAACATCTTGGTTACTTCCAGTTTTGGGCAATTATGAATAAAGTTGCTGTCAACATCCTTGTGTACACTTTTTCATGTACATAAGTTTTCAACTTATTTGGGTAAATACCAAAGAGCACAATTGCTGGATCATATGGTAAGACTATGTTTAGTTTTATAAGTAACTGTCAGATTGTCTTCTAAAATGGCTATAATATTTTGCATTTTCACCAGGAATGAATGAGAGTTTCTGTTGCCCTATATCCTTGCCAGCTTTTGGTATTGTCAATATTTTGGATTTTATCCATTCTTACAAATGGTAGTAATATTTCTTTATTGTTTTAATCTGCAACTCCCTAATGCTAAGTGATATTGAGAATCTTTTCATATGCTTATTTATCATCTGTATATCTTCTTTGGGAAAAGATTGGCATTTTTACTAAGCATGATACTTTTGAAATCCATTCAAGTTATTGCCTGCGTCAACAGTTGGTTCCTTTTATTGCTCAGTAGTATTCTGTAGTATGGGTGTACCAGAAGTTGTTTAGCAATTTACCTGTTGAAACACTTCTTTTTTGTCTCCAGTTTTGGAAGCTGCTGTGAACATCAGAATATAGGTTTTTTTGTTTACATAAAATTTCATTTCTCCAGGACAAGCACCCAAAAGTCACCCTCAATAGACTTTGGTTTTGTTACCTGCAATTGCCTTCTAGCTTCAAGTATCATGCTGAATTTATATTTGAGATTCTTGAACTTTGAAATAAAGCTGAATTGTAGAACTTTTGGGAGGGGTGTGTGAATGAGCTGAAGATGCAGGAAACAGAGGATTAATGGCTTTGGCGGAAACCAGTTTTAAGTTTGGTGGAAACTCTAGTTTTAAGAACTACATGATTTTTCTACTTCCAACAGCTATATCAGATTCCTAAATCTCTTAGTGCTGGTTTTTACATGGCCTTATCCAAATCTCTCTATCCTGTAATCTCCACTGTTCTCCTAGATGGTCATCAAGCAGATGCATTGTGAAATTATATTTGTTGTCAATACTCAGTATTTATTCCTAGAGCCTAGACAGCCCTGTGCTACATGGAGGGCATCAAAGCAACAACGTGACCAAAAAGTACTTCCCCCTATCACAATAGTGTAACTGAATTCTCACCATTATAGGAACCCCTTCAGGAAATATTTGTTTGTTAAGTAAGCTATGGATTAACAACACTTACCCAGAAATCAGAAGTCTTAGTCCCTCTCTGACACTTATTAGTTATTGATTTGTGACCAAGTAAAAACCTCTTTGTGTTTTAGATTCCTATTCTTATATAGGTTAAAAAATTCTTACCTTGCTTACGTATGAAGATTGTCATAAGAATAAAATCTGACAATAAATGGCAAAATACATAATAAATGTACAGATAGAATTCATTATTAATGTAACACCGTTTACAACCATTTATTGGATGCCCATTTTATGCTGTTTACTGTTATATAATATGGATTATATACTAATATATAATATGTATTATATATATAACTTTTCTCATGAAATCGTCACACAGTCCAAAAGGAACAGCTATCATTATCCTTTTCTTTGAGATAAAGAACCTAACTATATTAGTTTCTATTGCTGATATAGCAAACTACACAAAATCTAGCAATATAAAGCAACACATATTTTTTTTTTAGTCTCACAATTCTGTAAGTCAGAAGTTTGGTTGACTAAGCTGGGTCCTCTGCTTAGAGAGCCTCACAAGAATGAACTAAAAATGTTGTCATGGCTGCATTTCTTTTTGGAGGCTTTGGGGATAAATCTGTTTCCAAGCTAATTCAGATTATTGATCAATTTAAGTTACATGTGATTGTTGAATTTAGGTACTCATTTCCTCACTGGCTGTTGGTCAGAGGTCTTCCCTAGCTTCTAGAGGCCACCTGCATTCCCTCGCTTGGGGATTCTTTCATCTTCAAAAGCAGCAACAGAGGATTGAGTTTCTCCCATGCTTCCTCTCTTCCTCTCCTGCTTTTAAGAGCCCATGTGATTACACTGGGATCATGTAGATAATCCAGAATGATCTATTTAAAGGCCAGTTGATTATTAACTAATTCCATCTGTAAAGTCTTTTTAACCCTGTAGTGTTAACATATTCATGAACATAATACTAGCAGGTGAAGATCATGGGGACCAAAGTCTTGCTACCACACTAAGAGATACACTTTTATTTAATTTTAATGTCTATATTCTTAACCAGAAAACTCATAATAATATTAAGGCATAAATTAATGAATTTAAGTATTTCATACATTTCAAAGTGATGTGTATATATGCTTGTTTGTATATATGTATTTCCTCTCTGCTTAAGAGAAGAGATGTCCCTTACCAAAATTTTCTGCCTCAGATTCTCATTTGGAGTGTTCAGCTTCCTACTGTCTGTTATCCATTTTAGCTCTTCAACATAAAGACTTTGATTCCTACTGCATAAGGCGGTGTTGAGCTATCTACTGATGTATTTGTCAAGTAAGTAAACTACCAAGATTCACTTTTATTTTAGATGCAGAGGTTCCCAGAAGAGCTTGAAAGCTATTCCTATAGAGTCTTCCTTTCAGCTATTCCAGAATTGCCAAAACACATTTAACTGTAATTACTTTCTCCCTTCACCAGCATCAAGTTTGTTCTCTATTTGTGCTCTATTATACCCCTTTTGAGCCCAGTATTCACACGGCAACCAGAATTCTCTCTCCAATATGCAGATATGTTTGTGACAACATCCTTTAGTGGTTTCTCTTTGCTCTAAAAATTAAACCTAAGCTTTTTGTAGTGGCTTGCAAGACCATACCTAAATTGGTTGCTGCTTACCTTTCTGGCCTTATTTCTAGCCATCTCTTCCTCTCTGTTTTTGTTCCAGAAGTACTGAACAACTTTCATATTTTCCAGCTTAGTGTGATCCCTTGCCCCTTTCGATCTTCCTATGTGATAGAAAATTCTTTTTCAATCTGAACTTCTTGAGTTCATAATTCAAGTCTCTCTTCAAATGATACTTCCTCCATGAGATCTTTCTTTATTCTCCAAATCTCACTTTGAATGTTTTTGTATATTTTCATTGCACCCTTTATTTTCATTCTCATTGTACTTTTATCATACTTTAATTTCTAATTCTCCCAGTAAGCTATCAACTCCTTGAAGGTGAGCATCATGTCTATTTTATTAGATACTGTGTTGTCAGAACTTAGCATGATTGTGAAATATTTTGCTCAGAGCATAAACAAATGAATAAAACCTGTGTCTGCTCAACCATTTACTCTCCTAGTCTGAGTGGGTGTGATAATGCATCTCTATTTTCTGAAGATATAAAAACTTGGTACTAGGATTAACCTTTCATAACCCATCTCGCCCCAGCATTGATCTGGGTGGTCTGTGCTAGACTGAGATTTGCCTTGCATGAACTGTGCTCTAACCTGATCAGATGTTAGTTCTCGCCAAGCCAACAATCAAACTGAGATTTTAAAATTTTTCCCCTTGAAGGATGACCAAATATTAGTATATCATGACTATCTCTAAAAGCATCTTAGAAATACTTTCCCACACCATGGTTCTTTCCTTCTTTTTTTTATATTCCTTCCCATGGCCATTTGATTCCCTTCCATGTTTATTTGCCTATGTACTGTGGTATTATGAACATACAATGTGGTTGTATGCTTTTATACTTAGGACCACCTACTCCTGTACCATGACCATTTGCTTATACTCCATGGCTGTCTGAACATGTATTCTCATATATTTTGGCTGCCTGTTCATAAACGTATGTTTTAAAAAAATTTTTTTTACATTTATTTATTTTTGAGAGACAGAGAGAGACAGAGCATGAATGGGGGAGAGGTAGAGAGAGAAGGATACACAGAATCTGAGGCAGGCTCCAGGCTCTGAGCAAGCTGTCAGCACAGAGCCGGACACGGGGCTCGAACCCACGAACTGTGAGATCATGACCTGAGCTGAGGTCAGAGGCTTAACCGACTGAGCCATCTAGGCGCCCCCATAAATCTATGTTTTTTAAAAATTATGGTTATCTACTACTTAAGGACCATCTGCTCCAATACTATGGTTGTTTGCTTCTGCATTATGGCTCTCTCTGTGGAATTGTGGACTTAGGTTCATGTATCATGATTGTTTCTTTATAATTATCTGATTCTGTATAGTCAATAATATTGTAACATTGTAGGTGACAGACGGTGACTACACTGACTGTGGTGAGCAGGGCGTAATATATAGAATTATCAAATCATTGTGTTGTGCATGTGAAACTAATAAAATATTGAATGTCAACTATATTTCAATTAAAAAAGAACATTAGAGGGGGTACCTGGGTGGCTCAGTCAGTTAAGCGTCCAACTTTGGCTCAGGTCATGATCTCACTGTTCGTGGGTTCAAGCCCCACATCAGGCTCTGTGCTGACAGAGCCTGGATCTTCGGATTCTGTGTCTCCTTCTGTCTCTCTGCCCCTCCCTTGGTTGTGTTCTCTCTCTCTCTCTCTCTCTCTCTCTCTCTCTCTCATCTCTCTCAATAAACTTAAAAAAATAACATAAGAAAAAATTGGTGCTGCACCTTCACTATGGCCTTTGGTTCCTATTTCATGTCTTCTGCTAGTTTTTTCCTTTTTTTTTTTTTTGCCACAGTTATCATCAGTAACTTTAATGTTCTTCCATTATAGACATCAAAGCAAACAAATATCATCTTTGGTTATGTAACATGATCAGCTCTTAATGCACTGTAGTCATTTGAACATTCACCACTATAGTCACCTACTGCTGTGCCATAGGCACTTTCTTCAGGAGTATGGTGATAAGAGCACACGCTGAGATTTATGTACCATGGCAGTATGAACTGATTGTATATTTAAATTATATCTCTGGGTTTCTTCCTCTGAAGCATAACTTTGCCAATCTAATATGAGTCTCTATACTTTAGATATCCATGCAAGCACTATGGGCTGTTCCTGAATCAGAAGTATAGAAAGAGCTTATGCATATGAACCATGAACCATGATCATGATGTTATTATTATGGTCTTTAAACATATGTCAGTGTCTGCCCATGTGCCATGGTTATTTCAGCACTTACCATGGTCATCTTTTCTTGATATTATTATTCTTTGGGTAGAGCTAGGGCCTATAACTTCCATGTTACATACAAGTTACATTTTTGGTAGTTTACTTTAACATTCACCATGACATTGTAGGCTCGTACTGGAGCTTTAAGCCACTGTAATATGATCACTAGCTCATGAATCATTATTTTCTTGACATGTTAAAATATTTAAATGTATATATCAATGTAGTCTGTGTACAGTGTTGAATTCAGTTATAAGATAGATACTTGTAAAGTACTTCTAGTAGATAAATGTCAGCACACATTACTGTGGCTGACATATATCTACTCATATTACGGCTGACTGATAATATTTGGGGGCTTTCTTAGTGTGTATTTTGTTCAGGTAGTAAAATTACAGAGAGATACATTTTATATAACACACAGTCATTTAATCATGTGCCATGACAACTCCATTTGCAACAATGCCATATTGGGTTTTAAAGGGCTGCTGTAATAAAGCACAACAAACTGGGTAGCTTAAAACAACAGAAATTTATTTTCTCACAGTTCTGGAGGCGAGAAGTCCAAAATCACGATGTCAGTAGGGCTTTACTCCCTCCAAAGCCTCTAGAAGAGGATTTATTCTTGCTTCTTCAAGTTTCTGATAATTGCAGGTATTCCTTGGCTTATGGCATCGTCACTCCAATCTCTGTGTCTGTCATCACATAACATTCTTGCTAAACTTCTATTTTCTTATAAGGATACCAGCCATTGGGGGATTGCTCTGTTGGTTGAGTGTCCAACTCATGATTTCAGCTCAGGTCATGATCTCGCGGTTCGTGGGATCAAGCCCCACATTGGGCTCTGCACTGACAGCACAGAGTCTGCTTGAGATTCTCTCTCTCCCTCTCTCTCTGCCCCACCCCGCTCAAAGTAAATTAAACTTAGAATACCAGCCATTGGATATAGAGCCCACCCTAATCCAGTCTGAGATCGTTTCAACATTTGCTTTTCTTTGTTCTTCACGTCATGCTTTATTTATCTTAATTTTATTACAATATGGAAGTAAGCATTTTGTACATTATATTTCTCAGTGAATATGTGCAATAATTTTGAAATTATTATTTATTTTACTTGGGTATAGCTGACACACAATGTTACATTAGTTTCAGGTGTACAGCATAGTGATCCAACAAGTCTATACATTATGCTATGTTCACCACAAGGGTAGCTACCATCTGTCACCATATATCACTATTACAATATCATTGATTGTATTCCTTATACTGTGCCTTTATTCCCATGATTTATTCACTCCATAACTGGAAGCCTGTATCTTCCACTCAAAATGTGCTTTTATATTATGGTTTCTGATTAGGCATTATGTCCATCCGAGTAAGCACCACAGTTTTTTCATATACTCTGATGTTTGAGCTTGATCTGTGATAATGTTCTATGTCATAATTATCAGATGACATTGATTGACTCCTACATCAGTCACATCTATCTTCTACTTATTATTGCTCTGTGGTCCCATACCATGTTCAACTGCCCTGGTACTTTGGATGTATTTAGTTTTTGTTCAAGGTCACACATTTATTTTTATTTGATATTTTCTTGTGATATGTCCTCCTGTATCATCACCATTCATACTTTACATTTTGGGGTTGTCAGGATGTACATCATGATAAAATGCTCAAACTTAAGAGGTGGATGTTTATGTACAATAGGCATCTGATATGGCATGGGGTCTCATTTTGCACCATTATCATCTCATCCTTGACTGAAAGAACTGGATTCTATACTATGGATATTGGATAGTGATGTTCGAATGACTGAACATCATTCAGTGTTTATCCGCTCCTGCAGGATATCCAACTGTGTATAGTATAAGTGTACTCATTGACTAGAAATATATATATGTAATATATACATATATAATCAATATAATCAATGTTGCTAATCCATCACGAGTATGTAAAAAAGCATCATGATTTTCTGTGTAGAGAATGACAACTTCTATAACATGGATATTAGCTCTTGTATTATGGTCATTAGCTCCTGTGCAATGGTGGTTTCCTTAATATTTGCTGTCTGCTCTTGTACCATGCCTACTAAATGTATCATAGATGTTGGCTCACATGATGGCATAGTTTGAGTATATAACAGACTCAAAGATAAATTCTGGATATTCACCAAATGACTATTTTTAATTAGGCATCATGTCCATCTGAGTCTCCTTTTTTACCATTGTCTTCTTCTCCTGGACCAAAGTCATTCATTGCTTGCATGGTGATCTTTTATCATGCATCGTATCAATCTAAGTAAGAATCACACCATAGTTTATTACCATGTCCATCTGTACCTGTATCGTAATTGACAGCTTATGTCCTATAGGTGTGATAGTGCAGCATGTCCTATAGGTGTGTGGTGTGATCTGCTCCTGGACCAATGCCATACATTCAAGTAAAAAAAAAAATTATCTGAGCACTTTTTCACTTTATGGTTCTCCTTTGGTATACCGTATCAGTCTCCTCATTCATATATGAATTGATTCATTCTACATGATAGTCTAAACATGCATAATGAATTTCTGCTCATATACTGTATTTGAAGTTATACTGTGGATTTCCACTTAAATTCTATGCTTGTTTGAAAATACACTATCATTGTCTACTCTTATACTGGGAATTGCTATTTTGTACCATGTATATTAGTTTGTGCACCATGGTTTTGCTATTGCATCACTGTTTACTCCTATAACGTGGGTGTCACTCATATTGCAGGTTCTTCTGTGTATGCATCATGGTCAAATGCTCAGACTCCTTGGTGGCTGCTTATGCACCATGAATGTTTGAGCATGTGCTATGGTGTCTACTTGTGCAGCATCGCCATCTGCTTCTAGAACAAAGCCATTCATTATTCTGCTTTTAAATCTTCTGTCATGTCTGTCAAAAGAATCACAGCATATTGTCATTTATTGTAGTATTTAAGAAAATGGGTAGTGGAGCCAAAATGACTGGATTTGAATTCTGAATTATCCACTTACTTGCTGTGAGATGTTGGGGATATCAATTCACATCTCTATGCTTTATTTTTTTTGCAAAATGACAAAAATAACACCTTAGAAGATTGTTGTGAGGATTATATGAGTTTTATACATAAATATTTTGAACACTGCCTGTTATGCAGCAGGAGGTATGTGGTGATGATGATACCATGTTCCTTGATTCTCTGTCATGATTGTCAGCTCAAATTCTGGATTTCTCTAGGTGTGCATTATGGCGTAATGCTCATACACTTGTGCTAGTGTTTAAAGCAGCATGGTATAAGTATATAGCATTGAATCTCCCTTTGAATAACTGCCATCTGCACTATTCTATTAGCTCCTGCCTTGTTTTGTGTTCTTTTATCATTACTGTCTCCCCTAATATCCTTGTTCATTTGCCCCTATATTGTGGTCATGAGCTCCTTTTCTTGGTGTGTCTGGGTGTACATCACAGTAAAATGCTCATACATTAGTGGTAGTTGTTTACACACCATGATTGTCTGAAAATGTGCCATGATATCCCTTCTAGCATTATTGCCATATGCTGCTGGCCTAAGGAAAATGTATTCATGTATTATGTTTCCTTGATTCATATGCACAGTCTATCTAAGTAAGCATATCCCACTACATGTTGTTTGCTTCTGTATCATATCCACATGCTTTTGTATTCTAGGTTTTTGCTCATGCACCATGGTTGTCTGAGCATGAAACATGCTTGTGTGCTCATACCCCATGGTTCCTGAGCAGCAAACTTCATAGCCTACTGCTCTACAGGGAAATGGTGTTTCATGCATCATGTGTATCAGTTTGTGCCTTATGGTAATTTGCTCCTATTCCATGGCTCTCGACTCCTTGATCACTCCTCCTTTTCCTGCACTGTATCTATATATTAAAAAATGACAGGTGTCACATGGCTTGTCTTGAGTGTGCATCACTGTCAAATGCCTGTGGTGGCTGTTCATGCACATGGTTGTTTAAGCTTGTACCATAATTTTACCTGTTTCATCATTGCCATCTGCTCCTAAAGAAATTTGTTGTGTTTTTAAAAATCACCAAACTTGGCGTCTGGGTGGCTTAGTCAGTTAAGCGTCCCACCTTCAGCTCAGGTCATGATCTCATGGTTCGTGGGTTCAAGGCTCACATCAGGCTCTGTGCTGACAATTCAGAGCCTGGAGCCTGCTTCAGATTCTGTCTGTATGTCTGTCTCTCTCTCTCTCACTGACCTTCCCCCACTCTCTCTCTCTCAATAATAAATAAACATTAAAAAATTTAAAAATAATAAAATCACCAACCATATATATTTCAGGAAGCATACTGGCATGTCTATTTGCTTCTGTGTCATCACTTTTGATTCATACCATGGAGTTATATAGGTAACTACCATAATTAAATACTCAAATATTAGTTGTGGCTGTTAATGCAACATGGTCATCTGAGTATCTGGTGTCAGGTCTCCTTTGGCATACCTGACTTCTACTCATGGGAAAAACTATTCACTACTATTCCATGGATTTTTTGTAATGCACAATATCTGAGTACCAGATATCATGAACACCATAACATGGTTTTCTTCCCCCAAAACTAGTTTGTGCACCATATCCTATGTCTTGTGGCTCCTGTATCATGACTACTATGACACAGTATAGAGTGTTTTTACCTGTGTACATTATAATCAAATGATCAAGCACTGCTGATGGCTATCATCAACTGTTGTGTGAACATATTCCATAGTGTCTCTCTATATACCATTGACATCTGCTTCTGAAACAATCATTTATGTATTGAGATGTTTTCATCATGTACCATATCCATCTGTGATGTCTCCACTCATGGTTATTTTCTATTGTAGTTTGGCTCTAAATAACTGTTGGCTCATCTCTATAGTTGTATGAAAGTGCATAATATGTTCTACTTTTTTATTGTGTTCGAAATTTTACTGCAATTTTCTGTTTATTCATCATGTGTGTGAAAATCCACCATCACTGTCTGCTTTGTACCAAGAATGAAACTTTCTGTACCATAAATATCATTTTGTGCATGACAATTATTTACTTGAATGTGTTTGCCTCCTCTTTTGTCTTCAGTATCTACTCCTATGCGCTGGATGTCAGCTCATGTTGCAGGATCTTCTGAGTGTGCATCGTAGTCAAATGCTCAGACTCCTGTGGTGGCTGTTCATGCACCACGGATGTTTGAGCATGTGCTACGGTGTCTACTTTTGCTACATTGCCGTCTACTCCTGGACCAAAGCCATTTGTTCCTGTACTCTGTATTTTAAAATCTTGTA
Organism: Cryptoprocta ferox; assembly: GCA_028646485.1. NCBI lineage: Eukaryota > Metazoa > Chordata > Mammalia > Carnivora > Eupleridae > Cryptoprocta > Cryptoprocta ferox. Next base: position 2,574,335 of record CM053579.1, read on the forward strand.
CCACGTCCATTTGAAGAAGCATACACCATCAGTGTATATGCACAGTGCTGACTCTGAAGTTAGAATGCTTGTATTTAACCCCTGTTCTGCCATTTAATACCTTGGTGTCCTTACACGAGTCATTTCACCCCTTTGTGTCCCTGTTTTCTAAATTGCAAAATAATAGTAACAATAATACCTACCTCATAGGGTTGTTGTGAGGATTCAAACTGTTAAAGGTAAAATGCTTTGATTAATGCCTGGCACATAGTAAATGCTGATAATATTAAGTTAGTATGTCTCTTTATTCTTTATTGTGATTTTCAGCTTGCATTCTGAGATTGTATGGTTGTATGTCTTAGTCGTATGCTAAATTACTGGTCGTGGCTATACTATCAACATAGTCATCTGATGTTATGACTTTATTTCTCCTTTTGCAATAATATCTGCTTCAATAAAACCATTTATTGCTGTGTTGTGTTCTTCATTACTCATCACTTCTACAAATTTCTGCTCATATACCATGATTCTATGAAGATGCAGTTATTGTCTACTTCTGAATTAAGAATGGAATCTTTTGTCATGAATAACAGTTTATTAATTATGACAGCATCTGGTTTGCCTATACCTCTATCATCCTGATATCAGCACATGTTGTAGGATCATTGGGTTATGCCTTGTGGTCAAATGTTCTGCCTACTGTGGTGGCTGCTTATGCACTACGGAGGTTTGATAATGAGCTAAGTATCTACTTAGGCAACAGTGTTTGCCATCTGTATTGGTGATATGGCCATTGGTTTCATTATTATTATTATTATTGTTATTATTAAATGCTTATTCATATTTGAGAGAGAGAGAGAGAAAGTACAAGGTGGGGTGGGGGCAAAGAGAGAAGGAGACACAGAATCCAAAACAGGCTGCAGGCTCCAGGCTCTGAGCTGTCAGCACAGAGCCCGATGTGGGGCTCGAATCCACGGACCATGAGATCATGACCTGAGCCGAAGTCAGACACTCAACCAACTGAGCCACCCAGGTGCCCCTATTTTTTTTTATTTCCCACCATGTACATCAGAGATAGCACAGCATCACTGATATATAGTGAGGTTAGACTGATGTACAAATCACTTCCTACCTTTCTGCCTTAGTTTCCTCAATTCTAAAATATAGTAATAATAATACCTACCTCATATTCTTGTTTTGAAAGTAAAATAGTTATATGTAAAATCCTTAGTTCCTCGTATATAATAAGTACTAAATAAATATAAGCTCTTATCATCATTGGCATTATTAGTATACTAGTATTATTTTCCTTTGTTCTCTATAGTATGAGTGACAGCCTATGTTGAGATTTTCCTGGTTTACATTATAGTCAAATGCTTAAGCACTGGTAGTGTCTTTACAAAACACAAATGTCTGAGTATTTGCCATGATGTCACATATTGGGTCATTGCCATGTCATCTTATTTTATAATTCCTTAAATATGATACCAAATCCACTTTAGTAAGTATTATTCTATGGCTTTCTCTACCTACTATTTCTAACTTCTTCTATAACATACTTATATGTGCATCATGTTTATCTGATCTGCTCATGTGCCATAGTTTTTGTGTATGACATAATTGTGTCTACTGTTGTAAAAATGAGATTGCCATTTCCTGTTATGGAAATAAGTTTATGTAGCAAATTTATTTTGAACTCCCTTTTTATGACTTCCCATTATTGCTGTCAGTTTCTATATCATCCTATTGCCTCTGTATCCTGGCTCTCATCATATATTTTGAAGTTATTTGACTGTAAATTAGAAGCTCATGTGCCAGTGATGTTTGTTCATACCCCATTGCTATTTGAGTATATATTGCTTTTGCCCACAAATTACTGTTCCTCTATTATAGTTTTTTTAAATCTTACGCCATATCCATGTGAACAAGCTTCAAACCAGGATTCTTTGCTCCTTTAAGTTTTTGTTCATTCACCATGCTTTCCACATACTCCATATGATATATCACAGGTTTCTTAGCATGAATCATTATCATTTGACCCTTTACTGAGAATGTCATCTTTATCTTAGACCATGAATTAGCTTATGCATGTTGTTTTTCAGGTCCTGACTGAGGTATTCTTTTCTATTACTACTATCTGCTCCTATACCATCTAACTATATCATGGCTGAGAGATCATTTCACAGTTTTCTGAGAAGCATTGTAATTGTATAATGTTCATGGTCTCATTTTGCCTCATTGCTGTTTACTCTATTCCTTCATATATTAATTACTGCCTGAAGTTGGGCGATATAGATCTGCTCTTGAATCATTGCTATTTCCTCCTATATAATAACTGTCTGCTTATTTGCAAGGCTTTCTGATTGTGCGTCATAGTCAAATGTTGAGACTCCAGTAGTGTATCTTCATCATGCACCATGGTCATTTGGTTATGCACCATGGGATCTCTATTTGTATTAATTCCTTTAGCTCCTGGACCAAAGCCATTTTTTAAAATTCATGTTCCATGTTTTTACCACACAGCAGCATTGTGATTGTATCTGTATGATATCCATTTATTCCTGTTCCATGGTTGTTTCTTCCTGTTTCATAAGTTATGTTCTGAGGTTGTTCGGTATGTATCATGGTCAAATTTTCACATGTAAATAATTCTAGAGAGTATTAATGCTAAGTGAAATAAGTCAGTCAGATGCTAGAGAGTATAATGAATGCTAAGTGAAATGAGTCCGTCAGAGAAAGATAAATAGCATATGATTTCACTCATATTTGGAATTTAAGAAACAAAACAAGGGAGCAAAGGGGAAAATTTGATATTCATGTGCCTTTTTGGTCTATGTCAGGGTGGTCCCTTTTACACTGTATATTACCCTCTATTTCTGGGCCAAACTAATTTCATTCATGTTTTATGCATGTTTAATTCATCCAACACATATACTTCAGTAAGCAGATCATTAGTATCATTCCTTTCTGTCTTAAGTTGTAGAGGTGTACTTATTTACTATGTGCTTGAACTATGGTTGTGTACACCAGTCCTGAGAAAGAAGTATGATAAGCATTAGATAATTGGCTCATGTACCATGATTGCATACTTTTCTTTCACTATTCTGCTCCTCTTTCATGTCCAAATTCATGCCTTTCAGCATGTGTTGAGAGGATGTTTGAGTGTCCATCATGATCAACTGCTCAAACACTAGTAGCTGTTCATGCATCATGGGGACTTGAGCATGTACCAGTGTACTCTTGCATTTTTGCATCTGCTCCTGAAGCAAATTCATTTGTTTCAGTATTTTTAATCATATGCAATATCTATCTGATTTATTGCCATTCTATCATTGTGCGCTCCAGCAATATTATGACATGTTCCATGGTTGAATGACTTCATGGATTCTTTAATTTACTATGGCCATCTACTCCTTTTCTATTGCCACTTTAGCATTCATCCTGAGTCTCTTAAATAGTTGTCAACTATGCATATGAACATCTCCTTTATGGTCAAGGTCCTCTGATAATCTATAGTTGGGTCGTAATTATCATAACAGCACTATTCATGTTGTTCTATGACTGAACTTTTAGTAATGTCTATTTATCCACTGTAGCAATCTTATATAGGTAATGTACTGAGATTAGGAGGGCACTCATATTGGTTATATGCTCCTGTACCATAGTTATTCTCTGAGCATTTCTGGATTCAATGTAATTCTCTGTTTTAAATGGTATTGTGACCTTCAGCAAGCCACTCAATCTCCTTGGGTAAGAACTTACCTTTCTAGGTTACATATCCTAATGTGTGCATATATTAATATATATGTACATTTTTGCCATGTGAAAAGAGTTTTAAAATATAATCTTAACCTATATAATATGCAGATGTATCAGTAGCCATTAATAATTTTATCAATTTATTAACATACACATTGAAAATATTATTATTATTATTATTATTATTAAAATTCTAGTTAACATACAGTGTAGTCTTGGCTTCAGGAGTAGAACCCGGTTATTTATCTCTTACATAGGACACCCATGCTCATCCCAAAAAATGCCCTCCTGAATACCCATAACCCCTTTAACTCATTCCCTATCTCACCTCCCCTCCACCAATCTTTAGTTTGTTCTCTGTATTTAAGTGTCTCTTATGGATTGCCTCTATTTCTGTTTTTACCTTATTTTTCTTTCTCTTCCCCCATATTCATCTGTTGCATTTTTCAAATTCCACATATGAATGAAATCATATGATCTGTCTTTGACTTATTTCGCTTAGCATAATAACCTCTAGATCAATCCACGTTGTTGCAAATGGCAAGATTCATTCTTTTTCATCGCCATGTAATATTCCACTGTATATATATACCACTTCTTATCTATTCATCAGTCAATGGCCATTTTGGCTCTTTCCATAATTTGACTATTGTTGATAGTGTTGCTATAAACATTGGGGTGCATGTGCCCCTTCTAATCAGCATTTTTGCTTCCTTTGGATAAATACCTTGTAGTGCAGTGGCTGGGTCATAGGATAGTTCTATTTTTAATTTTTTGAGGAACCTCCATCCTATTTCCCAGAGTGGCTGTGCCAGTTTGCATTCCTACCAACAGTGCAAAAATGTTCCCCATTCTCTGCATCTTCATCAACGTCTGCTGTTTCCTGAGTTATTAATTTTAGCCAAAAGAATGAATGGGTTAATCAGGAAATTAAAGAGGAAATTAGGGGTGTCTGGGTGGCTCAGTCGGTTAAGCATCTGATTTCAGCTCAGGTCATGATCTCACTGTTCATGTGTTTGAGCCCCACATCGGGCTCTGTGCTGACAGTTCAGAGCCTGGAGCCTGCTTCAGATTCTATATCCTCTTTCTCTCTCTGCCCCTCCCCCGGTCATGCTTTGTCTCTCTCTGTTTCTTAAAAATAAATAAATGTTAAAAAATTTAAAAATATTTAAAGAAGAAATTAAAAAATATGTTGAAGCAAATGAAATGAAAACATGACAGTCCAAACCCTTTGGGATGCAGCAAAGGCAGTTCTAAGGAAAATACATTGCAATTCAGGCCTATCTCAAGAAGCAAGAAAGGTCTCAAATACACAACCTAACCTTATACCTAAAGGAGCTAGAAAAGGAGCAGCATATAAAGCCCAGAGCCAGAAGAAGAAGGGAAATAATAAAGATTAGAGTAGAAATAAATGATATATTATAAATTATTTTAAAATTTCATTAATATAATATATTGTAATAAACATCTTTAAACATGATTTTTTTTTTGCATTTCTGAATTTTTTCTGTCCAATAGATTCCTAGAAGTAGTTACAGAATCAGAGCCCTTTTTTACAGGCTTTTTATTTATGCTGCCAAATTATTTTCAAGGAGGGTTGCATCAATTTATGCTCCCATTAGTGTGTAGTGTGTGTGTGTGGGCGTGTGTGTGTGGGCGTGTGTGTATGTGTGTGTATATGTGTGTGTGTGTGTGTATATATATATATATATATATATAAAGACAGTTATATATATATATATATAACTGTCTTTTTCTCCTATTTTCAACAGAATTGTATACTATTTTTATTTTTATTGTTTTGATTCCAGTATAGTTAACATACAGTGCTACATTAGTTTCAGGTGTACAATATAGTGATTCAACAATTCTATACATTACTAAGCTCATCATGGTAAGTATATCCTTTAATTCACATCATTTATTTCACCCATCCCCCCATAACTTCCCCTCTGGTAACCATCAGTTTCTTATCAATAGTTAAGAATCTGTTTCTCGGATTCTCTCTCTTTTTCCCCTTTGCTCCCTTGTTTTGATTCTTAAATTCCACATATGAGTGATATCATATGCTATTTGTCTTTCTCTGACTGACTTATTTCACTTAGTATTATACTCTCTAGCTCCATCCATGTCATTGCAAATGGCAAGATATCATTTTTTATTGCCGAATAACATTCCATATATATATATATATATATATATATATATATATATATATAGACACACACAGTGTGTGTCATCGATTCATTAATTGATGGACACTAGGGCTGCTTCCATATCTTGGTTATTGTAAATTCTGCTATAAACATAAGGTGCATGAATCCCTTTGAATTAGTGTTTTTGTATTCTTTGGGTAAATACTCCTCAGTAGTGCAATTGCTGGATCATAAGGTAGTTCTATCTTTAACTTTCTGAGGAACCTCCATACTGTTTTCCACAGTGGCTGTTTCATTAATAGTGTATAGAAATGCAAACGATTTCTCTAGATTGATTTTGTGTTCTGTGACTTCACTGAATTCACTTATCAGTTCACATATTTGTGTGTGTGTATGTGTGTAGTCTTGAGGGTTTTCTAGACAGAATGTCATGTCATCTGAAAATAGAGTTTTACTTCTTCTTTACCAATTGGATGCCTTTTATTTCTTTATGTTGTATGATTGCTGCGTTTACAACTTCCAGTACTATTTTGAATAAAAGTGGTGAGAGTGGACATCCTTGTCTTGTTCTTGCCCTTCGAGGAAAAGCTCTCAGTTTTTCCCCATTGAGAATGATGTTTGCTTTGTGTTTTTCATATAAGGCCCTTATTATGTTGAGGTATGTTCCCTCTAAACCTACTTTGTTGAGGGTTTTTATTATGAATAGATTTTGTACTTGGTTAAATGTCTGCATATATTGAAATGATTACATGGTCTTTATCCTTTCTCTTATTGATGTGATATATCATGTTGATCGATTTGCAAATATTGAATCACCCTTGCATATGAAGAATAAATCCCACTTGATCATGGTGAATGATTTTTTAAATGTATTGTCGAATTCAGTTTGATAGTATTTTGTTGAGGAGTTTTGAATCCATGTTCATCAGGGATATATGCCTGAGGTTCTCTTTTTTAATGGTGTCTTTATCTGGTTTTGGTATTAGGGAAATGATTGCCTTGTAGAATGAATTTAGAAATTTTCTTTCCCTTTCTATTTTTTGGGAATATTTTGAGAAGAACAGGTATTAACTTTTATTTAAATGTTTGGTAGAATTTACCTGTAAAACCCTCTGGTCCTGGACTTTTGTTTGTTTGGAGTTCTTTGATTACTGATTCCATTTAATTGCTGGTAATCAATCTGTTCAAATTTTCTATTTTTTTCCACTTGAATTTTAGTGGATTAATTAATCCATTTATTCAAAATAGTACTGGAAGTTGTAAACGCAGCAATCATACAACATAAAGAAATAAAAGGCATCCAATTGGTAAAGAAGAAGTAAAACTCTATTTTCAGATGACACGACATTCTGTCTAGAAAAACCTCAAGACTACACACACACACACACAGTATGTGAACTGATAAATGAATTCAGTGAAGTCACAGAACACAAAATCAATCTAGAGAAATCGGTTGCACTAAAATTAATTTTTAATTAATTTAATTAAAATATCCATTTCTTCTAGGTTTCCAATTTGTTGGCACATAATTTTTCCTAATATTCTCTTAAAATTGTTTGTATTTCTGTGGTGTCAGTTGTTATTTCTTCTCCTTCATTTTGATTTTATTTAGTTGTGTCCTCTTTTTGTTTTTTGATGAGTTTGAATAGCGGTTTATGAATTTTTTTGGCCTTTTCAATGAACCAGCTCCTGGTTCCATTGTTCTGTTCTATTGTTTTTTGTTTATTTCTTTCTACTTTATTTATTTTTGCCCAAATCTTTATTATTTTCTTCCTTCTGCTGGTCTTGGATTTTGTTTGTTGTTCTTTTTCTCGTTCCTTTCTATCTTGCTTCTTGATGTAGGTCTGTATTGCTATAAACTTCCCTCTTAGTACCACTTTTGCTGCATCCCAAAGGTTTTGGACTGTTGTGTTTTCATTTTCATTTGTTTCCATGTACTTTTTATTTCTTCTTTGATTTCTTGGTTGATCCATTTATTGTTTAGTAGCATGTTATTTAACCTCCATGAATTTGTGCCCTTTCCAGATTTTTTCTTTAGGCTGATTTCTTGTTTCATAGCGTTGTGGTAGAAAAGATGAAAGAGATGACTTAAACCCTTTGAATTTCTTGAGACTTGTTTAGTGGCCTAATATGAGATCTATTCTGGAGCATATTCAATGTGCACTTGAAAAAAAGTGTATTCTTCTGTCTTAGGATGGAATGTTCTGAATATATTTGCTAAATCCAACTGGTCCAATCTGTCATTCAAAGCCAATATTTCCTTGTTGATTTTCCATTTGGATGATCTGTCAATTGATGTGACTGGGGTTTTAATGTCCCCCACTATTACTGTATTCTTATTGATTAGTTCCTTTATGCTCATTATTAACTGTTTTATGTATTTAGGTGATTCCATATTGGGTGCATAAATATTTACAATTGTGATATCTTCTTGTTGGATTGTCCCCTTTATTGTTATATGGCATCCTTCTTTGTCTCTTGTTACAGTCTTTATTTTATAGTCTATTTTGTCTGATATGCATATGGCTCCCTCAACTTTATTTTCATTTTTGTTTGTTTGGTAAATGTTTCTCCATCCCCTCACTTTCAATGTACAGGTGTCATTCCATCTGAAGAGCTCTTGTAGGAAGCATATAAATGGGTCTTGGTTTTTTATCCGCTCTGACACCCTATGTCTTTTGATGGAAGCATTTAGTCCATTTACATTCAAATTAATTATTGATTGGTGTATATGCATTGCCATTTTGGTACTTGTTTTGTGGTTGTTTTCATAGTTTTTCTCTGATCTCTTATCCTCTTGTACTCTTTCATGGTTTGCTGGCTTTCTTTGGTGATATACTTGTAATCCTTTATTCTTTGCATATCTATTACTGGTTTTTTATTTGTGGTTACTATTACTTTTGTATATAATATCTTCTGTATATAGCATTCTATATGAAATTGATGGTTGCTTAAGTTTCAGCCCATTCTTAACTCCTCTCCCATGCTGCCCCCATGTTTTAGGTATAAGGCATCATATTTTATATTCTTTATTTTATAAATCCCTTGACTTCTTTTTACAGAAATACTTATTTTTAGTAGTTTTGTGTTTCCTACTTTTCATACTCACACTTATGGTCTTTCCTTTCTATTCAGAGTCCCCTTTCATATTTCTTGTAGGGCTGGTTCAGTCGCCCCTTGTTTTTGTTTGAGAAACGACCTCTCCTTCTATTCTGAATGATAGCCTTGCTGAATACAGTATTCTCACTGCAGATTTTTCTGTTACAGGACTTTGATTATATCATGCCACTTCCTTCTGACCTGCAAAGTTTCTGCTAAAAAATCTGCTTATAGACTTATGGGGTTTCCCTTGTATATAACTATCTTCTCTTGCTCCTTGTAGATTTTTTTTATGACTACTTTTTTTTCCATTTTAATTACTATATGTCTTGTTGTGGACCTCCTTGGGTTGAATTTGTTGGGGGATTTCTGAGCCTCCTGGATCTGGGTATCTGTTTCCCTCTCTGGATTTGGGAAATTCTCAGGTATTATTTCTTCAAATACATTTTATTTTTAAAAATGTTTATTTATTTTGAGAGAAAGAGCATGAGAAGGGGAGGGGCAGAGAGAGAGGGAGAAAGAGGATCCCAAGCAGGCTCCATGCTGTCAGCACAGGGCCCAATGCAGGGCTCAATCTCATCATGACCTGAGCTGAAATCAAGTCAGTCATTTAATTGATTGAGCCACACAGGCACCCCTCTTCAAATATATTTTCTGCCTCCTCTTCTTATGGGATCCCTATAGTGTGAATGTTATTGCACTTGATGGAGTCACACATTTCCCTAACTATTCTGAAGTTATGTAATTTTTTTTCTCTTGCTTACTCAGCTTGATTACTTTCCAACACTCTGACTTCTAGATTCATTCTGCATCATTTATCCTGCTATTTACTCCATCAGTTATCCTGCTATTTACTCCATCATTTGTGTTTTTATTTTCATTTATTATGTTCTTCATCCCTGATTGGTTCTTTTTTGTTTCTTTGTTAAGGGTTTCACTGATGTCATCTATTCATGTCTCAAGTCCAGTGAGTATTTTTGTGATCATTGCTTTAAATTCTCTATCTGGCATATTACTTATCTCCATTTTGCTTAGGTCTCTTACTGTGGTTTTGTCCTGTTCTTTGATTTGGGGCATATTCCTCTGTCTCCTAATTTTATATAACTCTGTGTCTGATTCTCTGTGTTAGAAAAGTCAGCTATGACCTCTTGTTCTTGAAGGTAATGGCTTTATGAGAAAGAGGTCCCGCCATGCCCTGCAGTGCACTGTCCTCTGTTCCACATTACCTGCACTTAAGGGAGTGTCTCCTATGTGTGTTGCCTTTGTCTTGCTCTTAGATCCTAGCCACTCTTCCTTCAGTCCTTCGCAGAGGTTCTCTTTGCCTTTTGTGGGCAATGATTGGTCCTGGCTGTGGTGGGGCACATTTTTTTTTTATTTTTAAAAATTTTTAATGTTTATTTATTTTAGAGAGAGAGGGAGCACGAGTGGGGCAGGGGCAGAGAGAGAGAGAGAGGGAGACACAGAATCTGAAGCAGGTGCCATGCTCTGAGCTGTCAGCACAGAGCCTGATGCGGGGCTCCAACCCACTAATAGTGAGATCATGACCTGAGCCGAAGTTGGACGCTTAACCGACTGAGCCACCCAGGTGCTGGTGGGGCACATTTTAACAAGGAGTGTGCTGTTCTGCTTGTGAATGAGACCTGCTATTGCTGCCAGAATCGAGGCCCTGCAAAATGCATGGGTTGGGAGACATGGTGTTAGCAGGGATTGCACCAGGCTTCTGGGGGAAGGGACCTGCAGCAAGGGGACTGAGGCAAGTGTGACTGGGAAGGGTGGATCCACTTAATTATAGAGGGGTAGGGCTTGGTGAAAGTGTATAGATAGGGAGTGTAGCTGCTGGTGGGCATGTGTTTATGCTGGGGTAGGGAGGGAAAATGGTGCCAGCCAGCTCCTTTGTTCCTGGAGGAGTCTCCTTGTGTTCCCTGTCTATCTGGGATACACTCTGAGCTGAGTAAATAACTCTCCCTTTCATATGTCTAGCAGTGGAAATGGTGGATCATGGGTATGTGTGTTATCAACTTTACAATCTAATTCCAAACTTTTCTCTAAGGAGTTTGTTCCATTTTAGACCCGTACCAACAGTGTAGGAGAATTCCTGTTGCTTCCTATCTTTGTCAAACTTGATATTTGTGAGAGTGTAAAATTTCTGTCAATCAATGAAGGTGTAATGAGAATTTATTATGGCTCTAATTATCATTTCCATTATTACTAATAAAAAAAAGCACTTTTACTTAAAGGTTAATAACAATCTATAGTTCCTCTTTTATGAAGTACCTCTTCATGTCTTTTATTCATTTTTACTACTGGATTTTCTTTTTCTTATGGTGTTATAAGAATTCTTCATATATTTTAGATAATGTTTCTTTAGCAAATATATGTATGTTTTGTGACAAGAATACCGTTCTGTGGTTGTTCTTTACTCTTTTTCTTGCATCTTTTGATGAACAGAGTTCTGAACTTAATATACTCTGTTTTATTAATTGGTTTCTTTATAATTAGCACTTTGTGTATGTTTAAGAAATACTTTCTTTCTCCAAATTTGTGAAGAAGTTCACTTATATTATTTGGTCGTATAATTTTATTTATTTTTTATTTTTTTTTTAAACTTTATAGTTTATTGTCAGGTTGGTTTCCATATAACACCCAGTGCTCTTCCCCACAAGTGACCTCCACCAAGACTATCACCCCCCTTTACTTTTTCCCCTTCCCCTTCCCCCCTCAGTTTGTTTTCAGGATTCAAGAGTCTCTCGTGTTTTGTCTCCCTCCCTCTCCCTAACTCTTTTTCCTCCTTCCCCTCCCCATGGTCCTTGGTCGTATAATTTTGACTTTCATGTTTAAATCTTCAACCACCTGTAATAAATTTTTGGACACTATGAGTAAAATTACAATTTAATTATTGTATGAGGTATGAAAATAACCAATTGTCATAGCACCATTTATTGAAAATCCTGTATTTACCAGATAATTCTTCAGTGCTACCTCAGTCATAAATCAAATGTCCATATATGCCTAGATTTGTTTTTGAATTCACTATTCTCTTTGTCTTTCCTGGCATCAATACCCTTCTGCCCCATTACAATTTTTAAAGTCAGTCTTGATATCAGTAGAGCAAGTCCTTTAGCCTTATTCTTCAAGACTCCAAAACGATATTCTTGGCCCTGTGGATTTCCATGTAAATTTTGAATCAGCTTGTCAAGCCTAACCAATCTATCATTCAAAAAAATAAATTGACCAGTATTGACAACTTGACAATATTGTGTTTAAAAGTTGTATTTCTGCATTTGTTTAGGTCTTTATAATGTCTTTAACATTTTATACTTTTATCTTACAGAGGATTTGTACACCATTTTTAAGATTTATTTCTAGGCCTAGGTGATTCTTTAATTTTTAATTGAAGTATAATTAGCATACAGTATTATATTAGTTTCAGGTGTGCAATATAATGGTTCAACAGTTCTATAAATTATTCAGTATTCATCATGATACGTGCTTTTAATCCCCTTTATCTATTTCACCCATCAGCCCCAACCACCTCCCTTCTGGCAACTACCAGTTTATTCTCTGTATTTAAGAGTCTGGTTTCTGGGGCACGTGGGTGGCTCAATCGGTTAAGTGTCCAACTTCGGCTCAAGTCATGATATCACAGTTTGTGAGTTCGAGCCCCGGATCCAGCTCTGTGCTGACAGCTCGGAGCCTGGAGCCTGCTTCAGGTTCTGTGACTCCCTCTCTCTTTGCCCCTCTCCCGCTTGTGCTCTCTCTCTTTCTCAAAAATAAATAAACATTTTTAAAAAAGAGTCTGGTTTTTGTTGCTGTTATTGTTATTTGTCTCTTTATTTTCTTTGTTTTGCTTTTATAAATTCCACATATGAGTGAAATTATATAGTATTTGTCTTTACCTGACTTATTTCACTTAGCATTATACCATCTAGGTCCATCCATGTTGTTGCAAATAGCAACATCTCATTCATTTTTATGGCTGAGTAATATCCATTGTATATATATACCACATCTTCTTTATCCATTCATCTATGGATGGACACTTGGGTTGCTTCCATATATTGGCTATTGTAAATACTGTCATAAACATAAGGGTGCATTTATCTTTTCAAAATAGTTTTTTTTCCCCTCTGGATAAATATGCAGTAGTGAACTTAGTAGATCATAAGATACCTCTTTTTTTTTTAAGTTTATAGTTTATTGTCAGGTAGGTTTCCATATAACACCCAGTGCTCTTCCCCACAAGGGACCTCCACCATGACCATCACCCCCCTACCCCTTTCCCCCTCCCCCTTCCACCCTCAGTTTGTTTTCCTTATTCAAGAGTCTCTCGTGCTTTGTCTCCCTCCCTCTCCCTAACTCTTTTTCCTCCTTCCCCTCCCCATGGTCCTCTGTTAGGTTTCTCCTGTTAGATCTGTGAGTGAAAACATATGGTATCTGTCCATCTCCGCCTGACTTATTTCGCTTAGCATGACACCCTCGAGGTCCATCCACGTTGCTGCGAATGGCCAGATTTCATTTTTCTCATGGCCATGTAGTATTCCATTGATAGATAAACCACATCTTCTTGATCCATTGATCAGTTAATGGACATTTGGGCTCTTTCCATGATTTGGCTATAGTTGAAAGTGCCACTACAAACATTGGGGTACATGTGCGCCTATACATCAGCATTTCTGTATCCCTTGGGTAGATCCCCAGCAGTGCCATTGCTGGGTCATAGGGGAGTTCTATGGATATTTTTTTGAGGAACCTCCACACTGTTTTCCAGAGCAACTGTACCACTTTACATTCCTACCAACAGTGTAGGAGGGTGCGCGTTTCTCCACATCCTTGCCAGCATCTGTAGACTCCTGACTTGTTCATTTTAGCCACTCTGACTGGCATGAGGTGGTATCTCAGTGTGGTTTTGATTTGTATTTCCCTGATGATGAGTGATGCTGAGCATCATTTCATGTGCCTGTTGGCCATCTGGATGTCCTCTTTGGAGAAGGGTCTCTTCATGTCTTCTGCCCATTTCTTCACTGGATTGTTTGCTTTTCAGGTGTGGAGTTTGGCGAGTACTTTGTAGATTTTGGATACTAGCCCTTTATCTGATATGTCATTTGCAACTATCTTTTCCCATTCCGTCGGTTGCCTATTAGTTTTTTCGATTGTTTCCTTTTTAGTGCAGAAGCTTTTTATCTTGATGAGGTCCCAGTAGTTAGTTTATTTTGGTTCTTGATTCCCTTGTCTTTGGGGATGTGTCGAGTAGGAAATTGCTGTGTTTGAGGTCATAGAGGTTCTTTCCTGCTCTCTTCTCTAGGGTTTTGATGGTTTCCTGTCTCACATTCAGGTCCTTCATCCATTTTGGGTTTATTTTTGTGTATGGTGTAAGAGAGTGGTCTAGTTTCATTCTTCTGCATGTAGCTGTCCAGGTCTCCCAGCACCACCTATTAAAGAGGCTATCTTTTTGCCATTGGATACTCTTTCCTGCTTTGTCAAAGATTAATTGGCCGTACATTTGTGGGTCCAGTTCTGGGCTCTCTAATCTATTCCATTGGTCTATGTGTCTGTTTTTGTGCCAGTAGCACACTGTCT
>CM053579.1:2589404-2615007 GCA_028646485.1 Cryptoprocta ferox
CTTCCCCTGGTCTCTCCGGGGCACAGCGCGCTCTCCCTGTGTTGGGCTCGGGGGCTCCTTCCCCTGCACCACCGGGACCGCCCGTCCCCTAATTTCCCAGATCACAGTCACTCACTCAGGCATCTTTGAGGTTGTCTTCTTTCTGGCGTCTGTTTCTTCTTTCCCCCACTTGCAAATCCAAGTTTTAGCCCTTCAGTCCCTCTCAGTTCAATCCATACGGGCGTGCGCGGATTACAGAGCTCCCTGCTCTTCCGCCATCTTGTCTCTTCCCCCTGTTTTTAACTTTTTGAGGAACCTTCACACTGTTTTCCAGAATGGCTGCACCAGTTTGCATTCCCACCAACAGTGCAAGAGAGCTCCCCTTTCTCCACATCCTCACCAACATCTGTTGTATCCTGTGTTGTTAATTTTAGCCATTCTGACAGATATAAGGTGATACTTCATTGTAGTTTAAATTCGTATTTCCCTGATAATCAGTGATGTTGAGCATCTTGTCATGTGTCTGTTAGCCATCTGAATGTCTTCTTTGGAAAAATGTCTATTATTTATGTCTTTATCCAATTTCTTAACTAGATTGTTTTTTTTTTGGTATAGAGTTTGATAAGTTCATTATAGATTTTGTATACTAAACCATTATAAGATGTCATTTGTAAATATTTTCTCCCATTCTGTAGGTTGCCTTTTAGTTTTGTTGACTATTTCCTTTGCTGTGCAGAAGCCATTTATTTTGATAAAGTCTCAATATTTTATTTTTGCTTTCATTTCCCTTGCCTTAGGACACATATTTAATGAGAAGTTGCTATGGCTGATGTCAACGAGGTTACTGCCTGTGTACTCCTCTAAGATTTAAATGGTTTCTGGTCTCACATTTAGGTCTTTCATCTATTTTGGTTTATTTTTCTGTATGGTATAAGAAAGTGATCCAGTTTCATTCTTCTGCATGTTGCTGTCCAGTTTTCAAAGCAGCATTTGTTGAAGAGATTTTTTTCCCCCATTGGATATTCTTTCCTGATTTGTCAAAGATTAGCTGACCATATTGTTTTAGGTTCATTTCTGGGTTTTCTATTCTGTTTCACTGATCTATGTGTCTATTTTTGTGCAAGTACCATACTGTCTTGATCACTACAGCTTTGTAATATAACCTGAAGTCTGGAATTGTGATGATGACTCCAGCTTTGCTTTGCTTTTTTCGATTGCTTTGGTTATTTGGTGCCTTTTGTGGTTCCATATAGATTTTAGGATTGTTCTAGCTCTTTGAAGAATGCTAGTGTTATTTTGATAGTATGGTAGTATGGACATTTTAACAATGTTTGTTCTTCCAAACCAAGAGCTTGGAATGTTTTTTCATTTCCTTGTGTCATCTTCAATTTATTTCGTCAGTGTTTTATAGTTCTCAGAGTACAGATTTTTTACCTCTTTGCTTAGGTGTATTTCTAGGTATCTTATGGTTTTTGGTACAATTTTATATGTGATTGATTCCTTGATATCTTTTTCTGCTGCTTTATTATTGGTATGTAGATATGCAACAGATCTCTCTACATTGATTTTCTTTCCTGCATTTTACTGACTTTGTGTATCAGTTCTCGCAAATTTTTGTGGAGTCTTCTGTGTTTTCTACATAGAGTATCATATTCCCTGAACTCTTCCTTGCCTATACTTTTATTTGTTTTTGTTCTCTGATTGCTGAAGCTAGGACTTGCAGTACTGTGTTAAATAATAATGGTGAGAATAGACATCCATATCTTGCTCCTAACCGTAGAGGAAAAGCTCTCAGTTTTCCCCATTGAGGATGTTATTAGCAGTGGGTCTTACATATATGGCCTTTATGATGTTGAGGTATATTATCTGGTGGTCATCTAGTTTTATCTGTGAGACAAGGTGAGCTTAGATTGCTCACATTCCTCCGTCTTCCCTGGAAATCCAGCTTTGTTCTCAGTAATAAGGATTCCTTTGTTCTCCATAATAAGGATTTCTTTGTGTATTCAGGGTCTTTTTTGTTTCCAAACAAATTTTAGGATAGTTTTTCTTATTTCTGTAAAAAAATATTCATTGGAATTTTTATCAAGATCACATTGAATCTGACGATCAGTTGGAGTAGTATGGACATTTTCACATATAAATTCTTCCAATAGGAACATGGAATATCATTCCATTTATTTGTGTCTTCATCGGTTTCTTTCATCACTGTCTTATAGTTTTCAGTGTACAGGTGTTTCATCTTCTTAGTTCAAATTATTCCTAAGTATTTTATTGTGTTCGATGCTATCATAAGTGGTATTGGTTCCTTAATTTCTCTTTCAGATAGTTCGTTGTTAGGGTGTAGAAATGCAACTGATTTTTAAAAATTTTTTATTTATTTTTGAGAGCGAGAGAGAGAGAGAGCGAGCGAGCGAGAGAGCGAGCATGATCAGGGAGGGGCAGAGAGAGAGACACACACAGAATATGAAGCAGGCTCCAGGCTCTGATCTGTCAGCTCAGAGCGCAACGCGGGGCTCAAACTCATAAATTGTGAGATCATGACCCGAGCTAAAGCTCAACTGACTGAGCCACCCAGGTGCCCCTCATTTTTTAATGATGATTTTATATCTGCAATTTTACTGAATTCACTTGGTAGTTCAGTTTTTTCAGTGGAGTTTTTAGGGTTATATAAATCAAATTATATCCTCTGTGGTCAGAGATTTTACTTCTTCCGTTCTGATATGGATGCCTTTTATTTATTTTTCTTTCCTAATTTCTTTGGGTAGAACTTTCAGTACTGTGTGAATATAAATGGGGAGAGTGGGCGTCCCTGTCTTGTTTCTGATCTTAGAGGAAAGGATTTTAAGTTTTCACCACAGAGTATAATGTTAGCTATGGGTTTGCCACATATGGCCTTGTTTAGGCTAAGGAAACTTCCTCCTTTACCCAATATGTTGGGCATTTTTATTTGAAATGATGTTGTATTTAGTCAATTGCCTTTTCTGCCTCAATAAAAATTATCATATAGTATTCTCTCTCATTTTATTAATATGGTTTATAACATTTATATCCCTTGTAACCCAGGGATAAATCCCACTTGGGCATGGTGAATAACTTTTTAAAATGTCCTTTTGAAAATGGTTTGCTCCAACCTGACAATAAACTATAAAATTAAAAAAAAAAAGAACCATAAAATAAAAAAAAGAGAAAAAAAAAGAAAATGGTTTGCTAATATTTTGTTGAGAATTTTACATCTATATTCCTCAGATATATTGGTCTATAATTTTCTTCTAGTGTGTTTTCTGGTTTTGGTATCAGGATAATGCTGACCTCATAAAACGATTTTAGAAGTGTTCCCTTTGTTTTCAAATTTTTTGGAACAGTTTAAGAAAGATTGGTATTAATTCTTTCAATGTTTCATAGAATTTATCAGTGAAACCATTTGGCCCTGAGCTTTTCTGTGTTGAGAGGTTTTTGCTTTCTGATTTGATCTCCTTACTCGTTACTGGTTTGTTTAGATTTTCTGTTTCTTTATGATTCATTCTTGGCAAATCATTCTTATTATTCGTTCATTCATTCATTTATTCCAGGAATTTATCAATTTCTTCTAGGTTATCTAGGCTTTTTCAAATAATTGTAGTCTCTCATAATCCTTTTTATTACTGTAGTATCAATTATAATATCTTGTCTTCCATCCTGATTTGATTTATTTGAATCCTCTCTTATTTTCTTAGTTAAACTGGCTAAAGGTTTGTCAGTTTTGTCTATCTTTTGAAAGATAGCTCTGGTGTGCCTGGGTGGCTCAGTTGGTTAAGTGTCTGACTTTAGCTCAGGTCATGATATCATGGCTTGTGAGTTCATGCCCTGCATAGGGCTCTGTGTTGATAGCTTAGAGCCTGGAACCTGCCTCAGATTCTTTGTCTCCCTCTCTCTGCCCCTCCCCTTCTCACACCCTGTCTCTCTCTCTCAAAAATTAAAAAAAAAAAAAAAAAAACATTAGGGGAGCCCAGTGGCTCAGTTGGTTAGGTGTCAGACTTCAGCTCAAGTCATGATCTCACTGTCCATGGGTTCAAGCCCTGTGTTGGGCTCTGTGCTGACAGGTCAGAACCTGGAACCTGCTTTGGATTCTGTGTCTCCCTCTGTCTCTGCTTCTCTCTTTCTCTTTCTCAAAAATAAATAAAACATTTAAAAAATAAATAAACATTAAAATTTTTTTATAAAAAAACTAACTCTTAGTTTTTTTTATCTTTTCTATTGTTTTTCTGGTCTCTACTTTGTTTTTACTCTGATCTTTGTTATTTCCTTTCTTCTGCCAACTTTGGGCATAGTTTGTTCTTCTATTTCTAATTCCTTGAAGTTGTTTATGTGAGATTTTTCCCGTTTCTTCATCTAGCCATTTAGCACTATAAAATTTTCTCTTAGAACTGCTTTTGCAGCATCTCATATATTTTGATATGTAGTGCTTCCATTTTTGTTTGGTTCAATATATGTTTTTTATTTCCTGTTTGATTTCTTCTTTGACCCATTGGTTGTTGAGAAACATGTTGTTTGATCTCGACATATTTGTAAATTTTTCAGCTTTCTTTCTGTTATTGATTTCTAGTTTAATGCTGTTGTGGTAGAAAAGATAGTTGATATAATTTAAATATCTTAAATTTTAAGATGTTTTCTGACCTATCATGTGATCTATCCTGGAGAATATTTTATGTGAGCTTAGAAGAATGTGTATTCTGTTGCTACTGGATGGAATAGTCTGTTTGCCTCTTAGGTACATTTGGTCTAAAATGTCATTCAAATCCATTATTTCCTTTTTGATTTTCTTTCTGAATGATGTTCCACTGTTGAAAGTGGGGTATTGTAGTGCCCTACTATTATTGCTTTTCTGTATATTTTTCCCTTCAGATCTGTTAGTAAGTGTTTAATATATTTAGGTCCTACAACATTGAGTGAATAGGTGTTTATAATTGTTATATACTCCTGATCAATTGACTTTTTTATCATTCTATAGGGATCTTCATTGTCTATTGTGACAGTTTTAGACTTAAAGTCTCTTTTGACTTACTTAAGTATAACTTAGATATATCTGCTCTCTTTTGGTTTCCATTGGCTTGTAATATGTTTTTCCATCCCTTCACTTTTCAGCCTGTGAGTACTCTTAATGCTTAAATGAGTCTCTTGTAGGCAGCATAGATGAGTCTTGGTTTTTTTTAATCCAGTATTTTTGTCTCTAATTTAAACCATTTCCATTTAAAGTAATTATTGATAGATAAGGGCTTCCTATAATCATTTTGTGAATTGCTTTCTGATTGTTTTGTTGTTCCTGTTTCTTTCTTCCCATCTTGATATCTTTCTTTGCGAGTTGATAATTTTTTTTGTAGTGGTTTGCTTTGACTCTTTTCTCTTTATCATTTCTGTGTCTATTATAGGTTTTTGCTCTGTTGTTATCCTAAGGCTTTCATAATATATCTTATAGTTATAATAATCTACTTTAAGCAGATAACAGCTTAACTTCAGTTGCATAAGAAACTTTTATGTATTTACTGTCCCCCCTGACAGTTTATGTTGATATTCCTATTTTAATACTTTTATATTTTGTATCTATTAATGTAATATTGTAGCTATAGCTATTTTGAATACTTTTATCTCTTAACCTATATTCCAGATTTCAAAGTGATTTATACCCCAATCAGTATTTTGAATTTGACTATATTTGTACCTTTTCCAGTGAGTTTCATACTTTTGTATGTTTTCATATTAATAATGAGCACATTTTTATTTCATTTTGAAGAACTTCCTTTAGCATTTCTTGTAGGGAAGATCTAGTGGTTATGAAGTCTCTCAGCTTTTGTTTGTATGGGAAAATTTTCATCTCTCCTTCATTTCTAAATGGCAGCTTTGCAGGGCAAAGTATTCTTGGTTGACAGGCTTTTTTTTTCTTTGAGTATTTTGAAGATATCATTCCACTTTCTCATGACTAACAAGGTTTCTACTGATAAATCTGCTTATAGTCTTATCAGAATTTACTTGTACGTGATGATTTTTTTTCTTTTGCTGCTTTTTAAGATTCTCTCTTTGTCTTAATTTTTGAGAGCTTGATTACAATGTGTCTCAGTAAAGATCTCTTTTGAATTCTCTTCGAGGATCTTTGAGTGTCCTGTACCTGGATGGCCATATCTCTCCCCAAATTTGAGAAGTTTTCAGCCATTATTTCTTTAAATAAAGTTTCTGTCCCTTTCTTCTTCTCTTCCATAATGCAAATATTGTTTCTTTTTATTATGTCCCACAGTTCTTGTGGGCTTTCTTCACTCTTTTTCATTCTAATTTCTTTATTCTCTTCTGACTGAATAATATGAAAAGATCTGTTCTCAAGCTCACAGATTCTTTTGGCTGATCAAGCCTACTGTTGAAGCTATCTATTGCATTTTTAATTTCATTCATTGTATTCTTCATCCCCAGAATTTGTTTGGTTCTTTTGATGATTTCTAGTTCTTTGTTTCATTTCTCATTTTGTTCATGTATTATTTTCCTGAATTCATTGATTCGTCTATCTCTGCTCTCCTGAAGTTCACTGAGCTTCCTTAAAAATCATTATTTTGAATTCTGTTTCAGTTAACTCACAGGTCTCCATTTATTTGGGTTCAGTTACTGGAGTATTATTTTGTTCCTTTGGTGGTGTCATATTTCCTTGCTTTTTTTCATGTCTCTTATGGGTTTGCATTGATGTCTGCACATTTGAGCATGCTGTTACCTTTCCAGTCTTTTCAAAGTGGCTTCAGTAGTAAAAGACCTTCACCTAGAGGTGGCTATAAGGGTGTCAGCTAGGTATGATCCAGCATCTTTGGTTCCTGTTAAGGCACAGTAGTATATTCTCTGTGCTATTGCATTGGCTGAGGTTGCTACTGGCCAGACTATAGGGATCTTCTGTGGTTAAGGCTTCAGAGGCCCTGCAGGTGGTAGTAGTAACAGGTAGGGCTATCTATATTCAGAGGCTAAGGGTCATGTTTTTCCCTTTCCCTTTTTTTGCCCATGGGAGGAGGTTCTAGCCAAAACATCCTTCCCAGTGCCTGGATGAATGTCCTGACACTCAGAGCCCTTGGAGCACTATAGGAACCAATGTTGTAGAATTAGGCGCATGTGAAACTACCACACCACCTGGGTCCTGGGGCATAGGCACACTTGCTGTAGCTATAGCACTGGTGTCTAGGGTGTGGGACTATGTAGATATATCACGGAACCAGTACCTAGGTCTCAAGGACTCACTGCTATAATTCCAGCTGGTGGGAGACAATGTAGCAGCACCATGGGCCCTGAGATGATAAGGTGCAGTTGTGGCTTGGGTCCAGGGATCAGGATGCTGTAGTAGCACAACCTGGATATGGTGAGTCAAAGTTTCAACTATGGCCCCAGGAGCAGCCACAGGATGACAGCTGCACAACTCATGGTAGTCTATGAAAGCCATATGTTGGGGTTTAGGGAACTGGGCACAGTAGTGACAGCACAGCCCTGGCAATTCCAGTTCAGAGCCATGTGATCTAAGGCCTTAAGGATGAAGGCCGGGCAATGATAGCTTGGTTACAGCTATGATGGGTCAGAGCCCCAACTTGAAACCTTAGAGGTGGGATTCAGGTCAGCAGTAGCACCCTGACAATGATGGTTCAGATCTTCTTTTTTAAGTTTATTGTCAAGTTGGTTTCCATATAACATCCAGTGCTCATCCTAACAAGTGCCCTCCTCCATGCCCATCACCCATTTCCCCCTCTCTTCCACCCCTATCATCAATCCTCAGTTTGTTCTCAGTATTTAAGAGTCTCTTATGGTTGCCTCCCTCCCTCTCCTTAACTATTTATAGTGTTATTTAATTCATCATAAATATTTTTAAGATCCATAATCTTTGTAGCAATAGCGTTTCTGCTGTCTTCTATGCCTTTTTCAAGCCCAGCGATTAATTTTATGACTATTCTAAATTCTTGGTCAGTTATGTTGCTTATATCTGATTTGACCAATTCTTTAGCTGTCACTTCTTCCTGGAATTTCTTTTGAAGAGAGTTCTTCCGTTTCATCATTTTGGCTAGCTTTCTGTCTCTTGTCAGTTTTAAAAGCTTTCTATGTGCTCTGCACCTGCGAGTACTGCTATATTAAAGGAGGCTCATAGACTGTCCAGGGCCTGTCCATTCAGGAAGTGTTCTTTTAATGTTGTCCCTTGGTCTCTCTTGTTGTGACTTTGGTTATTTTATTTCCCTACTTGTAGTGATATTTGGGACTCTGCACCATGTGTACTTCGGTTTGTTTCTTGAGGGAGTCCTGGAAAGGAAAACAGACAAACAAACAGGGAACAAAAGCACGCAAATGCACAAGCAAATCAAACAAACAAGCAAACCGGAAAAAAAGAAAGAAAAAAGCCCCCACAAGACAAAAACAACAACAGACAAAGGACAGTCTAAAAGCATAAAACCAGAAATGCCAGCTACAGGTAAAGAGCAGGGTGGAGGCAGTGCCTATGGAAGAGCATATACAAAGAAATGACAGGGGTGGGGAGAAAGAGAAAATGAACATTGACGAGGCAGAGAGACTAAAAGGCTTAATTCAGAGAGAGAAAAAGGGTAATAGGGCAGGAGGTGAAGAGAAAAAAAAATGAAGATAATATTACCCTGAGAAACTAATAGTCTGATTAGTTCAGAGAGAGAGAAAGGAAGGTAACGAAGGAGGTATAGAACATGTATCAAGAGAATGGATTAAATATGCCTGTTTAAGCAAACCTATAACCAGAATAACCAGTCCAGAGGAGGGGAGAGATGAGAATGAGATAAGGGAGAATATATATGAATAACAAGAATTGATATAGAGTTAGTTAATCACAGCAATGCATCACTGCTGGTCTTGGGGGAGGGGCTGTTTCCTCAGTGTCTATCCGGGCTCCGGTAACGAAGCAGCTACCCAGCGCAGATGGGCGTGGTTTGGTGTAGGCGGATCTCAACACTACTCTGGGTCCAGCAGGCAGCTCCCTGAGGCCCCACCTTGGTGGTTGTGGGGAGAAAAATGGCGACCTCCCAGTCCCTTCTCAAATTAGGTGCTCCAAAACACTCCTTTGGGTCCGATGTCACTGTACCTTGGGTGCAGCCAAGGTGGGTCCTGTTCTATGTCCTACACCCAGCCGCGTTTTGAGTTCTTACTCCCTGCACATTAATGATACCGCCCAAAATGTAATCCGGAAAGCTGGGGCACTTTCCTAGCCGAGTCCGAGCAGGGGACAGAGCAGGGGACCGGCTCCTCCTGGTGCCGACTGTGTCCCTTGTGTACCATCTATCCCGGAGGGAATTTCTGGGACCAGGGCACCCAGCCCATAGAAATCTCCGCAGTTAGAGATGGGATCTCTCTTCGAAAGCCCTGTGGTTAGGTATGGGTCAATAGGATCCCTCTCCGTCCCGGCCGAAGTTTTTCTCTTCTCCAGGTACAGTTCTATGATTCCCAGCTGCTCTTTCTCTTCCCTTTGTCTCTCTGCAGAAGGGGCTCCCTCCCCTCCGTGCCTCCTCGTCCTGATCCATTTTTATCTTCCCCAGTTCTCAATCATGCACCTATGAGACTGTCTGTCTTTTTAGTGGACTCCGTCTCTTTTCCTCCCAGCCTCTTGCGGTTCAGAGTCCTTTGGCTTCAGCCCTTTGTTTGAGAGATGCTGGCGGGAAGTATGGAACTCCCTATTTCTCCGCCATCTTGCCCCCTCCCCTCTGGTTCAGAGTCTTGACCTGGGGACTTGCAGGCGGAGCTCAGTGTAGAAGCAGCCGGTCCCAGCAATGGGTCAGAGCCATAACCTACCATGGGGCTAGGGGAAATGGGGCTCAGGATAGTAGCAGCACACCTGGCAATGATGGATCAGAGGCATGGCTTGGAACCCAGGGGGCAGGATTCAGGAAAGTGAGAGCCCATCTCAGCAATGATAGATGGGGGTTGGCCAGGGCAGTAGTAGCACCCTTTGCAATAATAACCCAGAGCCAGAACATGGAACCTGGTGAGTGGGGATCAGGAAGTCAGCAGCAGGGCCCTAATAATGGCTGTCAAAGCACAACTTGTGACCCAGCGGGGAGGACTCAGGGTATTGGAGGCTGCCCTGGTAATGGTGAGACAAATGGTGACCTGGGGACAGGTGGGCTAAGAGCAGTGGCAGCTTCAGTTTCATATATGATGAGATACTGTGATGCTAGATTTCTAAGAGTGGGACATAGCAGCAATTGGGCCCCCCTGAGAGTAAGTCTTACCTCAGCAATAGCTCCCGCCTGGGGAGTAAATGTAGACAGGGGCACTCCATGCTCCATCAGCTGATATCAGTATCCATGAAGACTGTGGGAGATGTCTGTGGCAAAAGCTGCAAATATTCACAATGGTGAGACTTTCTAGGGTTCTCCTGGTCTCCTTCCTGTATGGTGAACTCCTTATGAGAGCATTCTTCCAAGTGTTGAACATATCCTGATTGGGGATGGGATGATATAGGTAACATTCTTTCTCTACTTTTCTATGTGGTAATCCTCAATTTTTGAGCTCCTTGTATTTTTTCTGGTCATTTTTTGTCTACAGTTTTCCCTGAACTCTTTTCTTCAGTTTATAGTTGTTTATGGTTCTTGTTAGTTTTCTTTTTTTGTTGGTGGGAGATGAATTTTGGGACCTCCTAGCCCTCCATCTTGCTGATGTAATTTTCTGCACAGTAATTTTGAATTTATTTTATTTTTTTTAAGTTTATTTATTTATTTTTGAGAGAGAGAGAGAGTGAGTAAGGCAGAGGGGCATAGAGAGAGGGAGAGAGAGAGAGAATCTCAAGCAGGCTCTGCACTGGCTCGAACCCATGAACCATGAGATCATGACCTGAGCCAAGATCAAGAGTCAGATATTTAACTGACTGAACCACCTAGGCACCCCAAATTTGTTTTATTTTTAAATATGTTTTCCCCTAGGAGACATACAGTATTAGGGAAAATGCCATCCTTTTAATGAAGTAAATTTTTCTTCTCTTTGGGTTGTTATATAAACTGTATCAGCAGCTCCACATCTGTGCTTCTCCTGCTTCCCCCTAACATAAGCATACCTAGATCTTCAGTTAGTTAAACAAATACTATTACTACCAACATTCTGGACTTAATCCCAAAATGGTCAGTGATCTTAATTTTGTCCCAGAGTATAAAAGTACCTGTATTTCTTTTTTATATTAATACATTTATTGAGATATATTTCCTTGAACATAAATTATTTTTTAAAAGACTAAGGTTTAGTTATACTATTTTAAATTGAAATATAGTTGGCATATAATGTTATAGTAGTTTCAGGTGTACAACACAGTGATTTGACAATTCTATACCTTAAGCTATGCTGACCAGAATAATTATAGTTATCATTCGTCACCACATAAAGTTATTACAATATTATTGACTGTATTCCCTATGCTGTACTTTTCATCTCCATGACTTATTCATTTTATAACTGCAAGTATGTACCTCTTAACCCCCTTCACCTGTTTTGTCCAGCCCCATACCCCGTCCCCCTTTGCAACCACCAGTTTATTCTCTATATTTATGGTTCTTTCTTTTTCTGTTTTTTCGTTTGTTCACTTGTTTTTCATTAGGTTTCATATATAAGTGAAATCACATGATATTTGTGTTTCTCTGACTTATTTCACTTAGGCCCATGCCCACTTCAGCTCCAAACATCTTGCCAGGCTTCCCCTTGTGTGGAATGCCCTGAGATCTCCCAGCTTACTCCCACTTCAGCTTCAGGTATTCTGCCAGGGTGCCAACTGGGGCAAGCCACAGGACCCCCCTCTGGTCCACGTCCACTTTAGTTCCAGAGGCCCTACTATGGTGGCTTCAGTGCAATACCCTGGGATCCCCAGCCCACACCATCTAGAGCAGCAGTCAGTCAGCCAAAGCCATCAGGTACATGCAATTTACAAAGGAGACATCCCTACATAAGGAAATTCCTTCAAATTCAGGAGAAGTAGCTCTTCCATTTGTGAACAGAAACACAAAAAGTCAAGCAAAATAAGCAGCAGTCAGTCAGCCAAAGCCATCAGGTACATGCAATTTACAAAGGAGACATCCCTACATAAGGAAATTCCTTCAAATTCAGGAGAAGTAGCTCTTCCATTTGTGAACAGAAACACAAAAAGTCAAGCAAAATAAGGAGACAGAGGAATATGCTCCAACTGAAAGAACAAGACAAAACTTCAGAAAAAGAACTAAATAAAAAGTACCCTTCTTTCGTTTTCTTATGTTGAAAAGCACTTTATTTAAAATTTTTTATTTAAGTTTTTAATTTTAATTCCAGTATAGTTAGCATACTGTGTTACATTAGTTTCAGGTGTACAATATAGTGATTTAGTAATTCTGTACACTACTCAGTGCTCATCATGATAAGTGTACCCTTTAATCCCTATCACCTATTTCACCCATCCCCTACCCACCTCCCCTCTGGTAACCATCAGTTTTCTGTTTGTCCCTTTTTCTTTGTTCATTTGTTTCTTAAATTCCACATATGCGTGAAATCACATGGTATTTCTTTCTCTAACTGGCTTATTTTGCTTAGTATTATAATTTCTAGCTCCATCCATGATGTTGCAAATGGCAAGATTTCAATCCCTTTTATGGCTGAATAATATTCCATTATACACACACACACACATATATACACACATACCACTTAAATATTTTTTTTAAAGTTTATTCATTTTTGAGAGACAGAGACAGAGCATGAGTGGAGGAGGGGCAGAGAGCGAGGGAGACACAGATTCTGAAGCAGGCTCCAGTCTCTGAGCTGTCAGCATGGAGACTGACTTGGAGCTCGAACCATGAACCCTGAGATCATGACTTGAGCTGAAGTCAGACATTTAATCTACTGAGCCACCCAGGCACCCCTTTTAAAAAAAATTACCACACTTTTTTTGATATGCTACATTTTTTTTTATTCATTCATCAGTTGATGGACATTTGGGCTGTTTCCACATTTTGGCTATTATGAATAATGATGCTAGAGAGGAAGTGGGTGGGTGGGGATGGGCAAAATGAGACCATTAGGCTGGGCATTAAGGAGGGCACTTGTTGAGATGAGCACTGGGTGTTATATGCAATAGATGAATCACTGGGTTCTACTCCTGAAACCAATACTACACTGTATGTTAACTAACTTGAATTTAAATAAATTTATTTTAAAAAAGAGGGAAAAGGGGACACCTGTGTGGCTCAGTCAGTTGAGCGTCTGACTTTGGCTCAGGTCGTGATCTCACGGTTCATGGGTTCAAGCCCCGTGTCAAGCTCTGTGCTGACAGCTCAGAGCCTGGAGCCTGCTTTGGATTCTGTGTCTCCCTCTCTCTCTGCCCCTCCCCTGCTCATCCTCATGCTCTGTCTCTGTCTCTCAAAAATAAATAAAAATTAATTTTTTAAAAAAAATTTAAAAAAGAGGGAAAATATCAAGTGTTGACAAAGATTTGGAGATATTGGAGCCCTTTTATATAGCTGGTGGGAATGGAAAATGGTGCAGCTACTGTGGAAAACAGTTTGTCAGTTCTTCAAAAAGTTAAACATGGCATTACCATATGACCCAGCAATTCCTCTACTAGGTGAATACTCAGAAGAATTGTACACTCGTTTTCAGAGCAACAATATTCACAATAGCCAAAAGGTAGAAAAATGCATAAATATACATTAACAGATGAGTGGCTAATAAACAAATTGTGGTATATACATAGAATATTATTCAGCTTCAAAAATGAAGTACTAAAACCTGCTACACTGTGGGTGAAGCTGGAAACATTATGTTAAGTGAAAGAAGCCAAACACAAAAGGTTACATATTGTATGATAAAATTTATATGAAATATCTTGAATGGCTGAATCCATAGAAATAGAATGCAGATTGGTGGTTGCCAGGGGCTGCAGGGAGGAGAGAATAAAGAGCATGTACTAATGTGTACATGGTTTTCTTTTGGAGTGATGAAAATTTTTTAGACTTATGTAGAGGTGATAGTTTCACAACATTACGAATGTATTGAATGCCACTGAATTGTTCACTTTCAACTAGTTAATTTTATGTGAATTTCACTTCAGTTAAAAAGAAATGTTTTTAAAAAGGTTTAACAGAATTACCATATGACTTAGCATTTCTGCTCATAGGTATCTCCCCAAGAGAAATGGAAACCTATGTCCACACAAAAATGTGTACAAAAAGTGCCTGTCTTTTAAAAGTGTCTCATTACATTTTCAGAAGTTGAGGGGGAGGAGGGAAAGGAATGAACAACCCTCAATATAGAGCTTTACCATTTGCAAAGCGAATTTTTGTTCATTGTCTTATTTTTTCTTCCATAAACTTTCTAAGGTAGGAAATTATTATCCCTATTTAGAAATAGGAATAATAGGAAATAGGTCACACAGTTAGTGGCAAAGGCAGGACTAAAACTCTGTTCATTTGACCCTAATTCTATGGACTTACCACTATTTCATCTTTAGAACTAAAAAAATGACTAAATCCACCTTACCTACACATAGTATATTAGTAACATGATTTTCATGTTTAAATGGTGGATTATTGATATTAAATCCAACTGGTAATAACAGAGATGAGGCAAAACAGTCATGGTTGCATCGATTTTTATCAGCTCAATAAGCATGTGGCTTTGAACAGTTTCTTCCTCTCATCAGTGTCTTGGGTACTTCATCTGTAAAATGAAAAAAAATTATATGATCTTTAAGGCTCTCCATAATCCGGATATACCATGATTCTTTGTTGTTCTCCCAAACTGCTTTGGATTGGAACAAACTAGAGCATTTTCAGCTTGTTGCAGTTGAGTTATTGAAGAAGAGAGAGTTCCGACTTGGGTTCTAGATTAAACCATGTTCCATTTCCCCATGAAATAACATAGTGAACATTAGGAGAAAAAAATTAGCAGTAACCAAGTGCAAAATCATAGAGAAATCTATTGAAAGTTGTATTGCAGTGATATTTAGCATTGATATATTTTTTTACTTAAAAGTTTAAAAATTATTAGTATAGAATGCTGTTAGCATAATCAACACATCAGCAATGAATGGAAATGGACTGTCATGGAAGTTAGTATTTCAGTAAGAGAGGTGGCATAATGCACTGGCCTCATATTCAAGAATTCTGGTCCCAAATCTTAGCTTTCTCATTAACACTCAGGGTGGTTACAAATTATGTTCAGGTCCTTTAGAATTCCCATCTATCGATCCACCTGGAGTAAATAATTTCTGAAGCCTTCATTTCTGAAGTTGAACTATAAAGTTCATCTATGACTCTGAAGATTCTCCTTTTTATCTGCTTTCGGTAATCCAAGAAATTGTTTTTTTATACAATTTATAGACCTATTTCTTAGAAATCAAATTAGGCTAATCATGGCTGAGTCCCCACAGTGAAAGTTAAAGGATAATTAGAAAGGGGTGTGCACAAAATCAATTGAGTCTCTCTCTCCACAGCCTATGTAAGGCCAATTCAGAATATCAGTGTATTGAGCTGTCACCTGAAGGGTGTCTGTATTTATCTCTTTAGCATATTAATGCCAGTTTGTTAGCTTTGCACTATAGTTCCCTTATTTCTTCCCCCTTCCCAGTGAAGTATTTTTTTTTATCACTTCTAGTGCTCTGTCCACTAAACCAGCCTATCATCTCTACTCTTCACTGTGTTCCAGTGCCTCTCTGGCCAAAGTTTTGTTTATGGCTTTTTGCTGATTGGTGTGCCAATATATTATTATTTGCATTTGAATAATGCATTCAAGTGCATACAGTACTATTTCAAAAAAGAGAAAACAAACTTTGAATACTTCCACATATTAAGGATTAAGCCTGGCAATTTTAATATATTATTTAATGTTAATAAACATACCTTTGAAGTTATTTTAATTTTAAATATGAGAAAGCTATTACTAGAGGTGTTATATTACTTGCCTATGGTCACACTAATAAATTCTAATACATGTCTTTAGACTCTTTAAGCTTAGGTCTGTTTTTCCTTCCATGTGCATCTATTTTGTCATTTGATTCCCTCAGCAACCCTGTAATCAGGGAAAAGATTACTCACCTTGTTTTACCTTTATCATGCTCTATCAAAGTACCCCAAATAGAGGCACATAGTTGATGCTCAATAAAGATTTATTGAATAATTAATTGAATTGAATTAGGTTTATGAATTAAGGAAGTTGAGGTCCAAAATGACGTTTCCAAGGTTATCTGCTGGACAGTGGCAATTTAGAGTGAGAACCATTCAATTTTGATGTTTCTATTCTGTAGATTTTTCTCAGGTTTTTTTTTTAATAAAATGAACTTGTCTTGCCACTAAGAATAAATATTTGTGGGAAGACATACTCTCTCTTAAGACTCCTTCTCAACTGTTATCTTGTCTTTTATTTATTTATTTATTTATTTGAGAGAGAGAGAGACAGAGAGAGAGAGAGAGAACCGAGAACAGAGGAGAGGGGCAGAAGAAGAGAGAGAGAATCTTAAGCAGACTCCATGCCCAACACAGGGCTTGATCTCACTACTGTCAGATCATGCCTGAGCCAAAACCAAGATTTGGTTGCTCAACTGATGGAGCCTGAGCCACCCCAGTGCCCCTCTTATGTCTTTTACCAATTTGACTAATTGGATGCTAGGAACAGTTATAATATATCTATTAATGGAAACCTTCTGGGTCCAAGGTAGGAATGGAGAAAACAGACCTAAGGAGATACAGTATTGTAACTTGCTTAATGATCTACTTCAATTCATGAATATAGCTGGGAGTAGAACCCAGGATTTGTGACTCCTAGTTTATTCATTGATTCTACACCATGCTTTTTTGATCCTTGGCAACAACCATCTCTTTCACTATACCCCCTTTTCTCTTAAACTACCCAAAGTGTTTCATTTTTAGTCCTGTCAAACCACAACAAGACCCTCCTCACAAAGTGAGAGTATCAGTCAACCAGGGCCTGCGTAAGTGGTTAGCAAAGTGCCTAGTGCTTGGAAAGGCTTACAGAAGGCTTCCAAACTGGAGAAGCATGAGGTAGCTGGGGGTCACTAGAAAATCAGAAAATTTGGATTCTAGTCTTATTTCTGCCTTTCAAATTTCAAATTTGTGGGCAAATTTGGTGGTGCCCTCTTTGAGCTTATTTCCCCATGTATAAAATGAGAAAAATTAAGGAATCTCTTAAGAGTCCCAGTAGCTTTAACATTTAATGGAGTACTATTGTTTTGTTACCCTAACTCCATAGGGTGGTAGGTAGGTAGACTAAACACACTCCAACAGTCTGTCTGATTCTATTATTCTGTGAACTTATGCTTCTCTCAGCCAGAAGTGAGGTAAGTTCTTTGTAACACAATTTTTCTTTTTTAACTTTGAGGACTGTTCATTCATGCAACAAAATGTGATGTATAACTTTATGCTACATAGTGTTCCCAGGGGCATTGTATTGACAATTTCTGCTTGTGTTTCTTCACTGTTGATTTGGGGCTGGAGTACATATTTGGTGAAGCTCTTGTCAATGCTATAGTAAGAGCTCAAGTATAGTGACCACTGCCTGCCTTTTACACAGATAATCATTGTAGCAACTAGGAAGTGCTGATTTGGTTAAGATACAGGGCTATTTAATTGGCCCAGTCTATTGATTGAAATTGTCTTAAAGTGTTTACACATGCAATCGTTTCCTATTAAGAACTATTATTTTTTTATCTCTGTTTCTTTCACTGTCTCAGACTCTCTCCTAAACATGCCCCAGATATTCCTGATGACAGCACTGACAACATCACTATATTTACCAGAATCTTAGATCGTCTTCTAGATGGCTATGACAACCGGCTGCGACCTGGGCTTGGAGGTCAGTTACTATTTTAAGATCCCTTTCTTGGCTATTTCATCTAAAAAGAAAGATTCTTAAGGTAACTTCAGCACTCTCTTGACCAATGGGTTTATTGTAAAGTTGAGTTTCTTCCCTCTGAGCAGTAGATATTAGTTCTAACCTTTCATTTCAATGGTCAATCTCTCTGGTGTGGTTTTGGGAAATTCTGAATTTCACTTAGCTAAATGCATATAGTGTATTATACAGCAGTATTTGGCAAAGCCCATTTCTGGTATCAAAAGACCAATCCCTGCCTATATGGGAGGCTTGGCCCCAGCATATCTGGGAAACATGGCTTTGTTCTCAAAACCCTCAGCACATATTAGCCTGAAATTCCAATGAGGAGCAACCTGTTGGCTAGGTGGGATCTTGGTTGGCCATTAGTTTAGCATGATCAGCAATATGATCACAATGAGATAAATGCATCATAATACATCATGGGCTATATTGAAATGGCAAGTATGCAAATGTATGAGTTTGATTTTTTTCCTGAACCATTTGAGGACTAGTTGTCAGTCAAGTCCCCTTTTGTCCCTAAATACTTCAATGTGCATTTCCTTAGAACAAAGAAATTAATTTACAAAATTACAATGCAATTATAAATTCAGAAAATGTAACCTGACATTATACTATGTTCTGATCTGTAGTTGATATTCAATTTTTGCCAGTTGTCCCAAGAGTATTCTTTATAGCATTTTCCGTTGATATAGGATTCAATCCAGGATTATGCATAGCATTTATTTTCACATCTGTTGAGCCTATAATTTGGTATAATTTACTCATCTTTTATTTGTCTTTAATGGCATTAGATTTTCCTTATTCATTTTTGGAGGAAATACACAGAGTTAATCATATCATTTTTAGCATATTATTCAAGAAGGGATATGATGTCTATTTGGCCCATTATAGGTAATGTTCACTTTGATGTTCACCAAGTCATTCCACTCTAAAATCACCCTTTTTTAAGTTTATAATTTATAAGTAATTTGTGAGGAAGTGCTTTGAGATTATTACCTTCCTAATTCAGTTTGCATGCAATCATTTTAGCAACTATTGAATATTCTTGCATGAATAATAACTGTTATGGTTGCAAATGGTGATTTTCTAAATGTATTATTCCTCTATATTTATTAGGTGGCATTCTGTTGTAAGGACAAACCCTTCTCTTTAATTAGGTAATGATTTTAATGAATAGATGGGTTAATATTTTATTCAATGAATTATAATCCATTAATATTATACATTTTATTTAGAATTTATGTTCATAATTTTTCATTTCCATTTGCTTAGCAGAAGCCTATTCAAGCTGGTTTCTGTTTCCTTTTGATCTATTCACATATTTTGGGCACGTTTTTACTTTATGGCATAACAGTATATTCCAGATTTATCTTGTGATTTTCCCTTATTCAGCCTAGGATCAGCCACTTTTTCCAAGAAGACATGGTACCTTTTTTTTGTGGGAAATTGCAGTATATTTAAAGTTCAACTTCTGAGTGTGAGGTATTTTCATTGCTAGTAGGGTGTCATTGCTTCTAGAAACTTTTAGCAGACAGAATTGGAAAATAACAAATTAAAAATTTAATACATATTCATATATATTTACATATATCTGTATAACATGTATATATGTATATATATCAAATAGACATGTAATATATACACATACCTATATATATTCCTATATATACATAAATACACATACATATATACAAATATGTGTGTGTGCGTGTATAATGAGTTTGTACCAATACCACTAAGTTCAGTTCAACACAGCACTTATTGATTTACTCATTTTCTCAGTCCTACAAGATATATAACATGGTGTTGGAATTCTTATATCCATACCATTATAATAAACTGACTTATTAAGTAAAGTTGAAAATATGTTTGCAGTTTTTGTTATTGTTTTCAAATGAAGGCTGTATGACACTTGCTTTGGTATAAATAATCATTGGATCAGGGCAGTATTTCTGAGGAATAGAAGACTACTCACATATCAATTACAGTTGTCCAGGATGAAAGTGATGGCTGTGGAAATGTAGAGAATTTGGTGATTGATTAAATTATGGGGCTAGTAAAAGGAGGGAGAAAAGATAACTTCTAGATTGTTGGCATGGATGACTGAGTGGTGTGATTTTCTAAAATAGGGAACACTGGAAGAGGGTCAGTGCTATTTTGTTCTATTCTATTTCTTTTGGAGTTGTTGGAACAAAGAAATAGGGAAGGAGGTGGAAGTTAATTGGTTGTAGATATGTAGAATTTGACTACCCATGAAAAATATGGGTGGAGCTTTTGGCTTCTGGCTAACATAGAGTGACAGGGACCAGATTTATCTTTATCACTAGTTCTAAGCAATTTAATCATATAATTTTATTCATGTAAAAATTCTGTAATTTTATTCATGTTTCTTATTTTTTTTAATGTTTATTTATTTTTGAGAGAGAGAAAGAGACAGAGTGAGAGTTGGGTAGGGGTAGAGAGAGAGGGCAATACAGAATCCAAAGCAGGCTCCAGGCTCCAAGCTGTCAGCACAGAGCCCAATGTGGGGCTTGAACCCATGAACTATGAGATCATGACCTGAGCTGAAGTCAGATGCTTAACTGGCTGAGCCATCGAGGCAACCCTATTCATGTTTCTTATTTGTTGAGCTCCTTGGTTTGAGGGAATTATTATTTTTATCAAATTTAGAATGTCTTTGACTATTTTTTTCTTCAAATACATTTTTTGCTACCTTTCAGATAAAGAGAATATCTTAAAGCAAACAGAGTAAAACAAAACACTGTGGCTAAAATTAACAAGTTAGGAAACAACAGATGTTGGTGAGGATATGGAGAAAGTGGGACCCTTCTACCCTACTGGTGGGAATGCAAGCTGGTACAGCCACTCTGGAAGACAGTATGGAGGTTCCTGAAAAAATGAAAAATAGAACTACCCTATGACCCAGCAATTGCACTACTAGGCAGTTATCCAAAGGATACAAAAATACTTATTCAAAGGGGAAATTGCACCCCAGTGTTTATAGAAGCATTATCAACAGTAGCCAAACTATGGAAAGAGTCCAAATGTCCATTACTGATGAATGGATAAAGAAGATGTGGTATACAATGGAATATTACTCAGCCATCAAAAGGAATGAAATTTTGCCATTTGCAATGTCATGGGTGGAACTAGACTGTATTATGCTAAGTGAAATAAGTCTGTCAGAGAAAGACAAATACCATATGATTTTATTCATATGTGGAATTTAAGAAAACAGATGAACATACAGGAAAAGAAGGAAAAATAAAATAAAAATACAGAGGGAGGCAAACTATAAAAGACTGTTAACTATAGAGAAGAAACTAAGGGTTGCCGGAGGGGAGTTGGGTGGGGTGATGGGCTTAATTGGGTGATAGACATTAAGGAGCACTCTTGTTATGATGAGCACTGGGTGTTATATGTAAGTGATGAATCACTAAATTCTATCCCTGAAACCAGTAATACACTATATGTTAAGTAACTTGAATTTAAATAAAATATTAGAAGGAAAAAAAAACATTATGTACAGAGGAACAATTTTGCTTCATGTCCGAAATAAGTAAGCAAGGGGTGCCTGAGTGGCTCAGTCGGTTGAGCATCCGACTTTGGCTCAGGGCATGATCTCGCAGTCTGTGAGTTCGAGCCCCATATCGGGCTTTGTGCTGTCAGCTCAGAGCCTGGAGCCTGCTTCGGATTCTGTATCTCCCTCTCTCTCTGCTCCTACCCCCCTCATGTTCTGTCTCTCTCTCTGTCTCAAAAATGAATAAATGTTAAAAAAAAAACTTTAAAAAAAGAAATGAGCAACAAGAATGTAGTTAGTGACAAGTTTGAAGTACTGGGAAAAAAAACTGTCAATCTAGAATTCTGTAACCAGAGATAATATATTTTAAAAATATAGGCAAAATAAACACTTTTTCAGACACATGGAAGCTGAAAAATTAATCAGCAGGTCCGTACCACAAGATGACATACAATCATTTACATGTAAATGAAAGTATGTCAGGCAGAAGGAAAACAAAATGCCAGATAGAAATAAGGATCTATAGAAAGGAAGGAAGAGCAACACAAATAAAAAACTATGTGGTTAAATATAAAGTAGTTTTCCCCCAATCTATTTAAATGATAAATTACTACTAAAGCAAAAATAATGAAAGTGTATTATGTGGATTGAAATATATATATGAGGGAAATGTATGACAACAATAGCACAGAGGCCAGGTGAAAATGAAATGGAAATGTACTGTTGAAAGGTTTTTATACTGCACATGGCATGATATAATATTACTTGTTGGCAGATGGTGATAAGGAAGTGTTCTATAGAACTTAAAGAAAAATTATAGCTAATAAAGCACAAAAATGTTATAAAAATGTAATAAAAATAGTTGATAAGGCAGAAACAGAAGAAAATGTAATAAAGATGAAACAAATAAAAAGCAACAGCAACCATATGAATCATCATATTAAATATAAATAATTTAAACATCCATTTTATTTTTTTAAATGTTTATTTATTTTGAGAGAGAGAGAGAGAAAGCACCAATCACATTTTAAAAGGCAGAAATGGTCAAATTGGATTTTTTTTAAAATCAGGATACAAAATTACTGAAAGAAACCCACCTTAAGTATAACGCCATAATTAAGTCAAAACTGAAAGGATGGAAAATGGTGCAACATGCTAACACTAATTAAAAGAAGGTTGAAGTAGCTATTTTAATATCAGAAAAAGAATATATTAGAGCAAAAAATATTGCCAGCAATAAAGAGGACCATTTTATAACAAAAGGGTCAATTCATTAAGATCCTAAATATTTATATACCTAATCACAGAGCATCTAAACACATAGAGCAAAGATTGGGAGCTGAAAGGAGAAAGATGTGATCTTAATTATTGTAGAGATTTCAATACTCCTTTTTCAATAAGCAGTGTAACAGTAGATAGAAAATAAGTAAAGGTAGTGGAAACAGGAACCACAGTATCAACCAACTTGACTTGACTGACATTTATAGAACATTCCAACCAACAACAGCAGAATATACATACTTTTCAAGTATAACTGCACCATTTACCAAAATAGATTATATTCTTTGTCCTAAAAAAATTAAAAGAACTTACAACATACAAAGTATGTTCTTTGGCCACAGTGGAATAAAATTAGAAAGCAAAAATAGAAATATATCTGGAAAATCTCAATGTACTTGGGAATTAAATAATATAATCTTAAATAAGCCATGAGGCAAAGAAGAACTCAAAAGAAAATGTAAAACATTTTCAATTGAATAAAATAAAAAATATGTTATAAAGCAGTGCTAAGAGGAAAACTTATAACACTAGATGGCTATATCAGAAAATATTAACCTTAAATCAGTGCCCCAAGTCTTCACTTAAGAAACTAGAAAAAAAGAAGAGCTAAAAATATAATATAAATAGTAATATAGGAGCCTGAATCAATTGAGCAAAATATCTCTTAGACATGGCTCTGATTCTCAGAGAAAACAATGGCATACTTTTCTCTGAGGGACAACCCCACTTTAGTTAGCAAATGCCTGGTGGAGGGATACTGGTAGCAGCCCCAAGTTTCCTCAGTTCACTTATTACAGTATAGACCACTGCCCCACAAGCCAGGTCAAGGACACTTGAGCCCACAATACTATCAGCAGTGCCTTGCCCAAATTAGAGTCATTGGCATGATATATTCAAAGTGTTGAAAGAAAAAAAACATATCCTATAACCAAGAATACTCTACCTCACAAGGTTATTATACAGAATTGAAGGAGAGATAAAGAGTTTTCCAGACAAACAAAAGTCAAAGGAGTTTATCACCCCTAAACTAGCCTTATAAGAAATATTAAAGGGATTTCCTAAGTGGAAAAAGAAATGGCCATAATTAGACATAAGAAAATTATGAATAAAAACATGTAAAATATAACAGCATATACATAAAGCATGGAGGAGGGAGTAAAAAAAGAAAAGAAGGGTTTTTCTTTTAGAATATGTTTGACCTTAAATGACCATCAACTTAATAGACAGCTATATACTTAGGATGTTATATATGAACCTCATAGTAACCCCAAACCCCTAATAGACACAGAAAATAAAGAAGGGCACCTAGGTGGCTCAGTTGGTTGAGTGTCTGACTTCAGCTCACGTCATGATCTCGCAATTTGTGAGTTTGAGCCCTGCATCGTGCTTTCCATTCTCAGAGAGGAGCCTGCTTCAGATCCTCTGTCTCCCTCTCTCTCTCTCTGCCCCCTATCCTGCTCGCTGGCTCTCTCTCAAAAATAAATAAACATTAAAAATTAAGAAAAAAAAAGAAAAGAAAGAATAAAAAAAGCCAAACAGAATACTACAGGAACTCATCAAATACTACAAAAGAGAGCAAGGGAGAAAGGAACAGAGAACTACAAAAACAACCAGAAAACAAATAACAGAATAAGTACGTTTCTGTCAATAATTACTTTAAATATAAATGGCCTAAGTGCTCCAATCAGAAGACATAGGGTGGTGGAATGGATTAAAAGAGGGGTGCCTAGGTGCCTCAGTCTGTTAGGTGTCTGACTTTTGGTTTTGGCTCAGGTCATGATCTCACAGTTTGTGAGTTTGAGCTCCACATCGGGCTATAAGCTGACAGTGCAGAGCCTGCTTGGGATTCTCTCTCTCCGTCTCCCTCTCTCTGTGTCCCTCCCTTGTTCTCTCTCTGTTTCTATCTCAAAATAAATAAATAAACTTAAAAATATTTAAAAATCATAATAGTCCAAAATCTTTCGATCACAGTGAAAGCAGTTCTAAGAAGGAAATATATAGTGATACAGGCCTACCTTAAAACACAAGAGAAAGCTCAACTTATATTTAAAAGAACTAGAAAAAGAGGAACAAACAAAGCCCAACGTGATTAGAAGGAAAGAAATAATAAATATCATAAAAGAAATAAATGAAATCAAAACTAACAACAAATCAATAGAAAAATCAGTAAAACCAAGAGGTTGTTCTTTGAAAAGATAAACAAATTGATAAACCCCTAGCCAAACTCATCAAGAAAAAAACAGTTAGTGGTCCATGTTCATTCTTCTGCATGTCTGGTAATGGATCAAATATAAAATATGTATTTTTAAGTGATAAAGGAAATAAACATCCTAAATTTAAAAACTAAGGATTTTGAATATACAGTGAGTCTACTTAATCAAATTAACTTGGAAAAACTAGTTGAATTAAGTTAAACACTTACACTGAGAACAAGTAGTTTAAGTCAATCAAGTGCTATTTATAAAAGCATCTTCTAATGATTATTCTCCCAAAATAATTGGTGGTTAATTTACTCTTTTTATCCTAGCTTAGCCTGTGTGAACACCACTGAAACAGAATAAAAGACAATGTACCTAAAAGTGATATAGAAAAACTTGTCCACCAAAGTCACAAAAGGTGAAAATTGAGAATACATACTTTTTAAGAAAGATTTAATTCCAGTATAGTTGGTATACAGTGTTATATTGGTTTCAGGCGTACAATATAGTGATTCAACAATCCTTTTAATTAATCAATTAATTTTTAATATAATTTATTGTCAAATTGGTTTCCATACA
The DNA here is from genome assembly GCA_028646485.1 of Cryptoprocta ferox. Classification (NCBI taxonomy): domain Eukaryota; kingdom Metazoa; phylum Chordata; class Mammalia; order Carnivora; family Eupleridae; genus Cryptoprocta; species Cryptoprocta ferox. The sequence continues at coordinate 2,614,818 of CM053579.1, forward strand.
ACACCCAGTGCTCATCCCAAGTGCCCTCCTCAATGCCCATCACCCACTTTCCCCTCTCCCCCACCCCCTTCCACCCTCAGTTTGTTCTCAGTATTTAAGAGTGTCTTATGGTTTGGTTCCCTCCCTCTCTGTGATTTCCCCCCTTCCCCTCCCCCATGGTCTGCTGTTAAGTTTCTCCCAATCCACATAT
>CM053579.1:2615507-2633173 GCA_028646485.1 Cryptoprocta ferox
GGGGCATTCAGTCCATTTATATTCAGTGTTATTATTGAAAAATATAGGTTTGGGTTCATTGTGCTCTCAGTAGAGTTCATGTTTATAGTGGTGTCTCTGGTACCCTGTATTCCTTGCAACATTTTCCTCATAGAGTCCCTCTTAGGATTTCTTGTAGGGCTGGTTTGGTGGTGATGAATTGTCTCAATTTTTGTTTATTTGGGAACACCTTTATCTCTCCTTGTGTTTTGAATGACAGGCTCGCTGGATATAGGATTGTTGGCTGCATATTTCTCCTGTTCATCACATTGAAGATTTCCTGCCATTCCTTTCTGGCCTGCCAAGTTTCATTAGAAAGGTCTGTAACCACTCTGTTAGGTTTCCCTTTGTATGTTAGGGCCCTTTTATCCCTGGCTGCTTTCAGAATTCTCTCTTTGTCTTTATATTTTGCCAGTTTCGGTATGACATGTCATTCCGAAGGTCGATTCAAGTTATGTCTTAAGGGGGTTCTTTGTGCCTTTTGGATTTCAATGTCTATTTCTTTCCACATATTCGGGATGTTTTTAGGTATAATTTGATCCAGCAGCCCTTCAGGACCTTTTTCTCTGTCTTCATTTTCAGCAATTCCTATGATCGGATATTGTTCCTTTTGATTATATCACTCAGGCCTGGAATTCTCTTTTCGTGCTCCTGTATCAATTTCTCTCTCTTTTTCTTAGCTTCCTCTTTTGCTGTAACTGTGTCTTCTAATTCACTTATTCTCCTCTCTGCCTCTTCAATCCGTGCAGTGGCTGCCTCCATTTTATTATGCACCTCATTTATAGCCTTTTTTAACTCGTCACAGCTATTTTGAAGGTCCCTAGTCTGTGTATCAATAGCGTCTGTGATGATTTTTTCAAGCCCAGCGATTAATTTTATGAAAATTGTTCTAAATTCTTGTTCAGTTATGTTGCTTAAATCTGTTTTGAGCAGTTCTGTGGCTGTGACTTCTTCCTGGACTTTCTTGAGAGGAGAGTTCTTTTGTTTCATCATGTTGGCCAGCTTTCTGTCTCTTATCAGTTTTCAAAGCTCGTTATGCCCTGTGCACCTGTTAGTATTGCTCTATTAAAGGAGGCTCATTGACTGTCCAGTCCCTGTCGTTTCAGAAAGTGTTCTTTTAATGGTGTCTCTTGGTTTCTCTTGTTGTGCCATTGATTATTTTACTTCCCTGGTCGGTGATATTTGGGACTCTCCACCATGTGTACTTTGGCTTGTTTCTTTAAGTAGCCCTGAAAAGGAATACAGACTAACATACAGGGAACAAAAGCACGCAAACGCACAGAGAAATCATACAAACAAGCAAACCAAAAGGGGAAAGGAAGTAAAGAAAAGGAAAGGAAAGAAAAGAAAGAAGAGAAGGAAAGAAAGAAGAAAAAGAAAAAAAAAAAACAAAGCCGGGGGGGGGGGGGCGGTGTACAGAGACAGCAAAAGACTGTGGACAGTCTAAAAGCATATAACCTGCCAAGAGGAGAGATAAGAATAAGATAAGGGAAATATATCTGGATGGCAGGAGAAAAGAAGGAGAAGCAATGAAAAAAGGAAAAAAAAAAGGAAGGCAACTCCTGTGTGGATGGGCATGGTTTGGTTTAGGTAGGTCAGGTCTCGGGGGCTGTGCTCCAAGGCCCCACCTTCGTGGCTGCTGGGAGAAGAATTGAGGCACTTCAAGCTCTGCTCGAACCAAGCATTGCAAGCCGCTCTTCTGAGTTCGATCTCCCTGTGCCGCGGGCGACCCAATCTGTATTTTCCAAACTCTGCCTCACTTCCAAATTCTAGTCCATGCAGTTCAACACTGCCACTGGAGATGAGATGCACTCCCGCTGGCAGCCGGCCTCCCAGCCCAGCTTGTGCTGGAGGTGGCGTCACTGCCCTTTGTGGGGGTTGCGCTGGAGGCGGGGCCGCCTTTTGAGGGCCGCCTTTCATGGTGCTGCTTGGAATGGTTGCCACTGCTGCTGCGCCCAAGGAAGAATTCGCCAGCCAGATGGGACGGATTTCTCTCCCCGCGCCCAGCAGTTATATATGGGGAGACAATGTGTCTCTCTGTCCCGCGGCGAGTTTTTTTTTTTTTCATTTTTTATTGATGGTTCTATGAGCATTTTCAGTCTGTCTTTCTTTTCCCCTTGTCTCTCCGGGGCACAGCATACTCTCCCTGTGTTGGGTTGGGGCCCCGTCCTGCTGCACCTCCGGGGCCCACCTGTCCTCCAATTTCCCAGATCACAATCACTCACTCAGGCATCTTTGAAGTTGTCTTCTTTCTGGTATCTGTTTCTTCTTTTCCCCCACTTGCGAATCAGAGTATTATCCCTTCAGTCCTTCTCAGTTCAATCGATGCAGGCGGGCGCAGATTACAGAGCTCCCTTCTTCTCTGCCATCTTGCCCTCCCTCCCATATGGCACCTCTTAACTCTATGGTATTATATATGTAATTTAAAAATTACGTATATAATTATTTATTTTTAGAGTTTAATTGATTTCTGGGTATTAATTTTGCATCCAGATATTTTTATTATGTCTCTCACAAATTCCAGTAATTTATCTGTTGATTAGGAATGTCTGTGTACATAGTCCTGTCATATCCAGGTAATGAGTTTTGTTTCTTCCTTTCTATCTCTTTTCTTATTCTTATTTTCTTCCACTACCTGGGACTTTTAATAGAAGGTAGAACAGGAGTTGCATCATGTTCCTGATCTCAAAAGGACAGTTTTTATAATTTTTTTTTTGTGTGTTGTTTTCTATAGGTTGTTTTGTCGATACCCTTCATTAGATCAAAGGAATTCCCTTCTAGTTTTATCTTATTATGTTATGGTTATGTTGTTATGTTGTTATGGTCATAACTTTAAAAAAATCTATTCAGGGGTGCCTGGGTGGCTCAGTCAGTTGAGCGTCCAACTTCAGCTCAGGTGATGATCTCACCATTCATGGATTCAAGCCCCATGTTGGGGTCTTTGCTGACAGAATTGAGCCTGCTTCAGGTTTTCTGTCTCCCTCTCTCTGTCCCTACCCCTGCTTATGCTCTCTCTCTCTCTCTCTCAAAAATAAATAAGCATTTAAAAATCTGTTGATGTAGATGAATTATATTAATTGATACTCTAATATTCAACTAATTTTGAATATCTAGGATAAACCCAGTTGGGGCATGATATATTACTCAGTTTAGGTATTGGGTATAATTTGCTAAATTTCTTTTGGAGTTTTGCCAGTAATTTTGTTTTTTCATCCTGTCATTGTCAGGGTTTGGTGTTAAGGTTATGCTAATCTAGTAATACAGATTTAGGGATGTTGCATCTTTCATCATTTTGTGGATAAATTTCCATATAATTACATTATTTCTTCCGTGAATGTTCAGCAAAACTCACTGGTTAAACCATCTAGCCTTGGGCTTTCTTTTTGGACATTTTTTTACTACTATTTCAGTTTATTTACTGCTTAAAGAACTATTTATTTTCTCTAATTTCTTCCTGATTCTGTTTTAGTAAGTTATATTTTTCTAGGGATTTTTTCATTTCATCCAAATCTTCAAATGTGTTGTCATAAAGTTGTTCAACTACATTCATAATCTATTAGTTATTTCATTGAATCAATGTTTGGCTTTCTTAATCATTTCTTTTATAAATTATTTTCTATTTCAAAAATTGATATTTATATCTTGATTAGTATCATTATTCTCTGTGGTCTTATTTTGATTTTCTTAGCCCATTAAGTTTGTCTTTAAGTACTGTTAGCTGCACGCCATAAGTTTTAATAGTGATTTTGTTATGGTACACTTATGATGTTATAATTTATATTTTGATTTTATTTTTCCATGAATTTTGTGTATATATATATATATATATATATCCATTATATCTATATCCTGTATTATTTTAATCATTTAAAATTTGTTGTAAATTGCTTCATAATCTTGTAAATTTTTGTAATATACCTAGTGAGAGGATACCTGGGTAGCTCCATCAGTTAAGCATTTGACTCTTGATTTTGGCTCAGGTCATGATCTCACAGTTCCCAAGATGGAGCCCTGTGTTGGGTTCTGTGGGGACAACATGGAGTCTGCTTGGAATTCTCTCTTTCCCTCTCTCTTTCTATGCCCCTCCCCTGCTGTCTCTCTCAAAATAAATGAATAAACATTTAAAAATATATCTAGTGACATTAAAATAGTGCATATTTCTTGCTGTCAATGGATATGGTATTCTATATATTTCCATTAGGTCAGATGTTACTCATCTTGTTAAAATCTTTTCATCCTGATTTATTAATGTTTATTCACTTTTGAGAGACAGCACATGTGCGAGCGGGGAGGGGCAGAAGGAGAGGGAGAGAGAATCCCAAGCAGGCACCATGCTATCAGTATGGAGCCTGACATGGGGCTTGATCCTACAAACCAGGAAACCATGACCTGAACCAAAACCAAGAGTCAGATGCTCAACAAACTGAGCCACCCAGGTGCCCCCAAGACTATCAACTTTTAATGTTTTCTATGTATCCTGCCTATTTTATGTTTTTTTCTTTTGTTTCTTATTTGGATTGATATTTCTTAAGTCATTTTATTTTTTTATCCTCTTCTAGTGTAGAAGATATGTAATCTGTTTCTATTTATATGTAGCATGTGTCCTACTAAGACATACACTTTATTATTCAAAGTGTTTTTATTTCCAGAAGTTGTATTTTGTTCTTTTTCAAGTCTCCTAGTTTACTATTCGTAATGTTTTGTTCTTTGCAGATTTTTTAAGTCTTTTTTCAGTGGAGATTACATAATTCCTTCATTATTTGTTTCTGATAGGAAATACATCTTGAATCATATTAATCCTAAGCCAGGAAGCCTCAAGTTTTAGAAATAACCCTCTTGTGGCGCATGGGTGACTCAGTCGGTTAAGTGGCCGACTTCGGCTCAGGTCATGATCTCATGGTTCGTGGGTTCGAGCCCCTCATCGGGCACTGTGCTGACAGCTCAGAGCCTGGAGCCTGCTTCGGATTCTGTGTCTCCCTCTCTCTCTGCCCCTCCCCCACTCATGCTCTTTCTGTCTCTCTCTCTCTCAAAAATAAATCAACCTTAAATAAGATAAAGTGGAAGCCCAAAAAAGAGAGAGAGTAGAAATGGTCAGAGGTGTAGTATAATTAGTATGGTAACATGGAGTTCAAGGAATTTCAGAGGAGAAGATTGTGATCAGTACTAGAAGGAAGGAAAGGAGGAAAAGAGAAATAAAGGAGGGAGGGAAGGTAGAAGGAAGGAAGTTTAATTCAATAGGTGCTCTAAAATGTGGTTTATATTTTTAATATCAACATTATTGGTGATCACTGACATAGTTTTAGTGAAATGATTAAACTGAGATAATAGTTTCATTGAAGTGGTCAAATAAGAAGGTAGAATGTAGTTGATAAAATAATAAATAGAAGGAGAGTAAGTTGAAGTTAACAATTGTGAATTATCCATTTAAAAAGCTTGATTGACAGGTAAAGGAAAGAAGACAACTAAAAAGGAGCATATCAAGAGGATATTTTTTCTTTTATAGTTTATTGTCAAGTTGGTTTCCATATAACACCCAATGCTCATCCCAACAAGTGCCCTCCTCCATGCCCATCACCCCCTTCCCCTCACCCCTACCCCTATCAGCCCTCAGTTTGTTCTCAGTATTCAAGAGTCTCTCATGAAGACTCCCTAGAGAATATTTTTTTAAGATGTGAAAAACTTGATTATGTTTATAGTCTAAAAGAAAGGAGTCTTTAGAGGAGAGATTTAAGGGACAGGCAAGTAGGAGTAGGAGAGTCCATGGAGGAGGGTCCATGGAAAGGAGATGATGAGATCAGGATCTTATGTTGACAGGTTATCTTTAAAGGGACAGGTTAATGCTGCTTTCTGAAATGAAGGGAAAGTAAGTATAAATATGAACATGAATAAATTTTATAGATTGGGGCGGGGCTGATGTCTTCAATTGGGTCCCACAGAAGCAGGTTCTGAGATTAGGATTCATGTGAAAGTGATTTATTAAGAAGCATTCTCAAAATAGCCAGTAGAGGAGTAGAAAGTGGGGCAAGGAAGGGAAAGGGAACAAGCAAGAATATGTCAAGCCAAGTATCATGAGATAGTGTTAGTCACATCTCAGTTTGTCCCCATTGGGATGCTGTAGTATTTGTGCCTCTGTACATGTCAATCATGGTTAAGGGCTGTCCTACATTGGTGACTCAAATTTCCAGGCACTTCTGATTTTCAATTTGTACAGGCAAAAGCGGGTTTCAACAACCTGAGGGTAGTCCTTAGACAAAGAGATGAAGATGCTACTTGTTAAGAGAGAAGGCACAGCAGAGTCAGTGTGCATGAAACTGATAAAGAGATTTAAGGGAATATAAGTAAAGCACTGTTAGTGTCTCCTACGGATGTTTTGTCCTTCTTGATAATCTTGGATTTTTACTAAATAAAATGGAAATTTCCTTGGATAGTTAACTTGGGAAAGAATGATAAAAGTTTAGAACAGTTGAGAAGAGTAGGGAAGAAAGCTGATTCATGTCAGATCAAAAGATCATATAATGGTGCTGGCATTGGTGATAGGTTTGTTGTACTGCTGATTTGCATGACTGTGGAATTTTCTTAAGCGGCACTCACCAGTGTAAGAGAACACAAATTGTTTTTCATTGATCCAAAGAAGTATTTCTGGGAAAGTATAATGGAAGATCATATATATAGATTGCTGGTAAAAGTGTGATTTACTATTTGGTTCAGCCTTGAAATGAAAAGAAATAATAGTATGCAATAGCAAAAGTCTAGAAGATGATGGAAGGACCAAAAGAAAGGAACACTAATTTGAAAGAGTGAATAGAATAGAATTAATATTTAAAAACTAGAAGAATAACAGAATGACAGAAAGTAGAGATACTGTAGTTTAACATTTGTGATGTATGAGTAATTATACATAAGATACATCTGTGTCTATGGGCACAGATCTGCCATAGTAGAAAAGAAGAGAAAGTCATAGGGATTGTGTAGGTCAAATAATCATGATAGATACATTATCAACATCAATAATGAAATATGGAAGATGATGGAAGGATATACAAAGTGAGCCTAACATTGTTTTTGAGTCAGTGTGAAGAGGTTACAAGGAGGTTGATATAAGACTAATGAAGGCAGAGAGTGATACAGATATTTGGCATGAACCTCAAATGACAAGGAGTGCATGCACTCAAAGGAAGAATAATTTCAAAGTGGCATTGAGGATATGAGACAATTCTGATCCTGTCCCTCAGTTGCATGATGTATGGGAACGTGCACATGTACACTTAAGAGGAAAGCTAATGAAGTAGTGTTTTTGATGTACACCCAAACTGATTTACAGCAAGGAGAAAGGGGGAGTTTTCAGTTAAGAGGTTGAGGACATAGGAGCATTTGTTTTCCATAAAATGAAGGATTGAAAAAATGTGGGGGAAGGCTTTAGGAGGGAAAGATTGTCTTAAGAATATATCTCTGGGAAGGAAAAGATGTCTAGAATAGTGTGGGCATGAATTCCAGAAAGTATTTGCTCTTTTTTTTTCAACAAATATTTTATTGAGTAGTTACCATGTGCCAGGCACTGTTCTGTGGCCCAGAAAAATATATAATATCTCTGTATTAATGAAGCTTATATCTAGTGGGTGAAACAGAAAATAAATATACAATGTAATTTTATGTAGTGCTATGTCCTATAAAAATGGAACTGGGTAAGGGAGTAGAAAGAAATGAGGAAGAAATATGCAGTTTTAGATAATAGTAATCAGGGAAAGTTTCTCTGAAGTGCTGGCACAGGACTAGAATCCTATAGAAAGTGAAAGAGTGAACCAAACTGATATATCGAGGAAGAGCGTTTCTCACAGAGGGAAGAGCAAGTGCAATGCCCCTAAGGCAGGAACATCTTGGGTGTTTTCTAGGAATAGTAGGAAAATCAGTTTAACTTCATATAAGTAGGGGAGAAGAAAAATAGAAAGAGGTGAAATTCAGAGGTAGCTAGTGTACAAATAAAATATATTTTTATAGGCCACGGCAAGTACTTTGGATCCAATGAAAATCTACATAAAAATTGAGAATGGGGTGATATAATCTGACTTATATTTGAAAAGAAAAAAAACTTCATTCTGGCTGCTGTGCAGAGAATGCACTCTAGGGGGCAGGAGAGGAAGCAGAAAAGTTGGGAGGCTATTCATTACAGTCAGGGGTGTAAGAGATGATGGATTATACCAGCTTGTGGGCATTGGAGGTGTTAAGAAGTGGTCAGAGTCTGAATCTGTTTTGAAGTCAACAGGATAAACTTATACTTTGGACATAGGTTATGGAAGAAAGAAATCAAAGTATAGATGTGGATTGGATATAGGTGAATTTGATGTGGGGTGTGTATGAGAAAGGAGTTCTTGGTCTAGTGTTCTTCTCTTTCTTCCCTTTTGGGTTTTTTTTGTTGACTGCAGTATTCCCAGTACCTAGAACAGTGACTGGTACCTAAGTGGTGCTTCAAAACTTTTGAATGAATGAAAAGAGTGGTTTCAGTGGAGTAATAGGTGAAAATACATTATTGGTGTAAGTGGTGTGAGAGAATGAGAAGTGAGGAAGTTGAGATAGTGATATCAAAAATTACTAAAATGAGTTGCCATAAAAGGAAGAAAAGATGTTAGGAAAGGGTTGGAAGGAAATATAGGTCAAGGGAAGGCTTTCTTTTTTAAATGATGGATATTATATCATTTTTTATGCTACAGGGAATGCGTCAGTGGACAGGAGAAAACTGGTAAGTGTGGTAGAGATTAAAAAAATTACTGAAGTAAAATCCTTGAGCAGGAGACAGGGAATGAAATCCATGGGACATGTGGAAGGGATAGTATTCAATAGCAGCAGACACCCCTGGTAACAAGGGGGAAAGGTAGTGTATATGGCTAAGATCCAGGTAAGTTGGTATAATTGATATTAAGAAAATGAAGCCTTCTGATTGTTTTAGTTTTCTTGGTAAAATAAGAAGCAAGGTTATCTTCCGACAGTCTAGGAGGAGAGTTACTGGAGACTTAAAAGAAAGTAAAAAAAAAAAAAAATAGCTGTTTCAGAGAGTGTAAGAATAAATGTTTGGCAAATGTAAAAGGATCATGACACATTTGAAGTATGATGAAGAAAAATTTAAACAGAGACCGGTCAAACATAATTATGCATTTTTCTCCAGCTATATTTAGCTGCTCATTTGCAGGTAAAAGGATGGATTTAACCAGGGTTTATGTTTTTCCAGGAAGTTACAACAGAGTAGGAAAGAAACAAGTGCGTTTAAGATACATACCAGAGAATGGTTTTAATGATATTAATTATGAACTATGTATGTAACCCAAGTACAGCAAGAAAGGAAGTAAGAACATGAAGGTGATAATGGGCAATTTAAAGGTGGCAGGATCAAAGGATTAAAGATTAGGAGGGTAAAATAATTGACAGTATAAAGGTATTGAATGAAAAGTGTTATAAAAGTGTGGTCAGATAGTTATTTGAGATCATGGATTTGTAATAACAAGATTTAGGATATGACCATAAAAGAATGAGTGACTGGATTAGGGTGAAGCTGAGACTCATTGGAGGGCAAGAGGTCAAGGAATTGACCTGTAGCTTACAGGGACCAAGGATTGCTATATGTTAAACATAATGCTTACTTATACCTGTGAATTATATCATTTAATTCTCATAATACTCCTATATGGAAGTATTATTATTATCAACATTTTATAGATGAGAATGCTAAGTCAAATCATTCACCCAATGTCAGATTTCTGTGTGGTGTATCAAGAGTTGGCACTAAGATGTTTCTGGCCCCAAAACTTTTAATAATGACTGTGCTTTGAGGCTAAGTGGAATTAGATGACCTCATGTGAAACTCTTGTGACAAACTGAAGCAAAGAAATGTCAGCGTTGGCTTTGTAGTATCTGAGTAGCAGCACTTGGGATGCCTGTTCAGGTAAAGTTGTGGCACATAATGCCTCATAGCATCCAAAAGGGGAGTTTCTGGGTAGAATGTCAGTATCTGGTAGTTTCTAGGCACTGAGGTAAAGAATATTTAGGAATCCTAACTTAAGAATATGCTGTAACAGTGCCTTGTACATAGTAGGTGCTCAAAAGTTTGTAATAAAATGAATTTATATTTGTACAGGATCTAGAAGCAGACTCATCCTGGTAGCAGGTCTTTAGCCAGGCATGTTATGTATATTATTTAATCTTTAGAATTCTTATGAGAATTATTATCCCCATTTTACATGAAGAAGGAAGTCTTTAAAGCCTAACATGACTAGTATTTGGTAGTAATGAGTAGTCTCTTGGTCTGGTGGGTTCCAAAGCCCGTTCTATACCCTATCCTTCATACTATCTTACCTCATTTGTGGATATGACTTTTGCAAAATAACACTCATTCATTCACTATTTTTTATTCATTCACTATTAAGTATGCATTATTCATGAGGCATTCTTCTATACGTTGGGCATATATTTGTGAATAAAACAAGCAAAATTCCTTGTCCTCATTGATCTTATATTCTACTGGAATAATAGACAATGACAAAAAATGGAAATATATATGAGAAGTGCAAATGAGGAAAATAGAGCACTGCATGGGTAGTATCTGGAATGTAAGGAAGGATTGAAATTTTAGGTAGGGTGGTCAGGGAAGGCCTCAGTGAGAAAGGTTATAGTTGAACAAAAACATGAAGTGAGAGAAGGAGCAAAGTATTTGGAAATTAGATGGAAGAATATTCCCAGTAGAGGCAATAGCAGTTGCAAAGGCCCTAGAGCTGGAGCATGCCTGATATATCCAATTGGCAGCAAGGGTGCCAGCGTAGCTGAAGTGGAGTGAGAGAAAAGGGTAGTAGAGGATGAGGTTAGCTCTTTGGAGATTATATCATGTAGGTCTTTGTAGATCATAACATGACTTTTGAACTGGGAAATAATTGGAGGATTTTGAACGGAAGAGAGATATGATCTGACCTAACACTTAAAGTTTGCTCTGTTAGATGTATAGAGAAAAGACTGTAAGAGGAGCAAGGGCAGAGTCAACAAGCCCAGTGAAGAGGCTTTTACAATGATATGATGAGCCAGAGTCATAGCAGCAGAGATGGTGACCAGTGGTTTTATTCTGGATGTTTCTTTTAAAATGGGATGCTAGTGAGACTTCCTGCTGGATTGAATGTGGGGTATGACACAAGAGGAGTCAAGAATGACATCAGAATTTTTACTCTGAGCAAATAGAAGTGTAGAATTACCATTACCTGAGATGGCAATGATTATAGGGGGACTGTGTATGGAGGCGAATGAATATCTGAATCTCAGATTTTAACATGTTAGGTGTAAGATACTTCTCAGTCATCTAAGTACAGGTGTGGGTTGCAGGAGATATCTGGGATAGAGATATTAATTTACAGTCATCAGCTTATAGATGGTATTTCCCTCTTATTTGTTACTTGTACTCCCCTTTAGCTCTTGAGCAGAGTGAATTGGTTGACCATTTGCTATTTTGGCTGTACAGTCATGTATTATGGTGCCTTAAGCATGTGTCAAAATTGTGTGTTCATGTACTACAGACAACCCATTCTAACACTGAGATTATGTTAACCTGCACAAGGGTTGCTCCTCCTATTTCATAGTCAATCTGCTCCTATCACAGGCATCTGATATTTTGTTCATGGTTATCTGAATATGCTCATTGGTTGTAAGTTCATAGGTCATTGCTGTTTATCCATGTGCTGTACTTATACGAGCATACATCATGGTTGTGTACTTTTGCAATGTGGCCTGGCTTCTTTACACTAACTTTAAAACTAGTATTAGGTTTAAATTCTGTTCATGCAGCATAGTTGTTTAAATATCCATGTTATTATATGATGCTACCTTGCTATAATGTTTACTTTATTCATCATGGTTGTGCTATATTTCTTTGTTCATATGCTATAGATAGCTATTTATTCACTATTGGTCATGATAACTAAAAATATCAGTTCTTCATTGTGGCCACTTGCATCTGTATCTTACCCTTCTGCTATAGTGAAAGAAAAAATTTCAGCATGTCTGCCTACTTTGGGACCATAGCCTTCTGTTCTGCACCATGAAGTCCACTTGGATAGCATGGACATCTGCTCCTAAACCATGTCACTTAATTCCTGATCATGGTTGCTATGATACACACATTCCGTATGCACACATCATAGTTAAGGACTGATATGCCAAATAGCTCTTCACACACATCATGGTTATCTAAGCATATTTTAATTGTCTCCAGCTAAAGGCTTCAGCTGAAGGCTCTTTAAGTGTCACAGTTTTTAGTTTATGCACTATGGTCACTTGAAAATTCACCAAGTTTGTCATAAGAAGAATCTTAAGGATCTGATGTCCTACAGTACTTGTTTGCATTTGTTTGATGGTCATCTGAACATGTTTCATGCATGTATGTTCATTTAATGCTAATATCTGCTAATGTGCCACATTTCTCTATATACATACTAGGGTTGGGGCCTGTTTTGTAGATATTTGCTAACTTGCTAAGGCTACCTGTTCCAGTAGCATTTTGTAATTAAAATTAATTGTGGTAAAAAAAAACACATAACAAATCTTAACCATTTTTAAATGTGCCGTTTAGTAGTAGTGTTAAGTATATTCACACCATTGTGCAACAGTCCAGCGGCATGCTTTTGATCACGTATAGTGTCTTAAGGAAGTATTTAAGAAGGTCCTGTTCTCTTGGTCAATGATTATTAGGCTCATGTGCTATGGTTTTCTGACACATACTGTGGTCACATGGTTTTATACCATAAATGTATTCACATGCATTATAATAGTGATGTTTATTAACAAAATGTTATGGTAGTTGGAGGACACATTATGTCTAATCTCTTCTATAGGTGATGGCTATCTTCTCATAGTTATGTGAACATGTACCTTAGTCAGAGTTCATATAACATTGTTGTCTTCTTATGCATCATATGGTATATCATAGTTTTTCTCCTTCTAAATCATGGACATTAGCTTCTTTGTCACTGACATCTATTCATAATGTGAGAACTAAAAATATATGCTTATCTACCATAATCATAACCCATAATATATAGTAGTATAGTGTATTTGAAACACACACTATGGGTCTCTTTGCTCATGCAGCATGACTGTCTTCTCCTATATCCAGGATTGTTGCTCATGTACTTATGTTTTTTGAGCATCCATCATAGTTCTGTCACATATTCCATGGATTGTTTTTGCAATTTGGCCTTCATATATGATACCAAGTCTCTTTGTTCCTGTAGAGCAATTGTCAATTTTGATCATGATTGTTTGAGCATTAACATTTATCATGTAATCATACAACATTAGATTATGCTAAAGCTCTGTGGATGTTCAAGCATATATCATACTGTTCATACTACAGATGTTTCTTATGCCCCAGAATCATCTGGTCATGCACCATAATTTCTTACTTATATGCTATGGTTTTCTGAATTGTACTGTTTCTGTTCTTTTCTGTAACATGACCATCAACTCTTGTACAGTTAATGATTCATGAATATCATAGCCCATATATTAGATTGACCATAAAAATTGCTGCTTTTGTAAAGCAAAAATATTGGTAATTTTTTATGACACAATCTAATATTATGACTATTTCTATCTGTAATGTGAACATTTCTTTATGTCAGAAGTTCATCTTCTCCAGTATCATAGTTTTCTATGCATATACCAGATTCTGTTGAGGGAGACCCATAGTTGTTATATTAAATTAAGAATATGCAGATTATTATCTGATAAACAAAGAGATATGGACCACCCATACAAGGTCAACAGGTAGCTCCCTCAGCATACAAGCTTCTACTTTGCGGAAGTGAAAAACCCTGGGGTTGTTTTTATTGCAGGTGCAGTTTTAATACATTCACACAAAAGCAATAAAGTCACAAGATTCATTTACTTACAAATTCCAGAACAGAGAAGTGAAATGAGCTGGGGGAAGGGCAGTTCTCCCTCCTAGGTCACAAGCTAGCAGGAGATAGAAAGCAAGGTGACAAGTACCTATTGGTACTTGAGGTAGTTGGAGTGGAGATCAATAACTTTTTGTGGGCTCAATTCTAAGTGGTTATTTAAAAAGATGCCCTGGTAAAAGCAAAGCAGGAACTTCTGGTGGAAATTCTAAGCTTGAGTCCTTATAAATGTCCAGACTTGGGGCACCTGAATGGCTCAGTCAGTTAAGCATCGGACTCTTGATTTTGGATCAGGTCATGATCTCATGGTTTGGGCTCCAGGCTGACAGCGTTGAGCCTGCTTGGGATTCACTCTCTCTTTCTGGCCATCCCCCTGCCCACTCTCAAAATAAATGAATAAACTTTACATGTCCAGACTCTGGGTATGAGCAGGGTTGCTGTACTGTAAAATGCCTAGGCAGTAACTCAAAATAGATGTTTTCTCATCACAAAGATTCAAGAAGACAATTGAGTATAGAACCTAATGGCTGCTTTTCGGGAGGTGGGATACATTTAAAAAGACTTGTTCTTCTTATCAACTATAATAGCTCTCCAGCATGTATCTTTTTTACATATTAGTCCCTTGCATAAACTTTCCTTGGAAAAATAGTTTCATATCCTTCGATTATCACTGGAAATTAGACTACTGATAGGACTTAAAAAGAGGTTGGTGTTGGGTCAGAATTAGGTATCCTTCAAGTGGTCAGTGTCTCAGACTCAAGGAAGCCATAAGGTTCATAGATGGCAAGAAAGTGCCACTTTACACTGTTTTCATAACCCCATGTCTTAGGTAAGCACCCACCAGTCCAGAGATCATAAAATAGCCTCGCACATAGGCAACTCAAAATCACATAATTCTATCATCACTATAGTTTTTTGACCTTTTAGGGTCTTCTGTACCAAGAGGATAGACTTGCATTTCTTCTTTATGTTGTGGTTCATATATGGGGCTGACTTTGTTCTCAAATAACTCTTAATGGGGAAACATTACATTTATATTCAAGAGCCATGGTGTTTCATAATTCAGCATTTTTCAACGTGATTCAGAGGAAACAGTTCATCTACTCCAAGCCCTTTGATACTTTGGAAAGTTACCTAATTGTATCAAAATGAGAGTCACTCCCAAAAATGTTATAAAGAGAGTTCAGGTCTTAAAACTCTAGTATCTCCTACAATATTACACAGTTAACTATAGCAAAGGCATTTGCAATAGGAAAGATCAAATGGGATTGGAGGAAAATAAAATGAAGATATGGGGGATTATTTTAAACTCTTGAATTAAGAAAAAGTAACTGCAGCTGAGAGAAGACAAGGAAAGAAATGAAACTGTAACCTAAGACTCCAAATTACTGATTTAGAGCTCTTTACTCTTTCTTGGATGGGCTTTGGAATATTCAAGAAAGGAGTACATTGGGAGTAAATTTTGGTGGCATTGATGAACTGGGGAAAGGGACCTGTCACAGTAATCATTTAGTAACTGGATACTAGGGAAGTTAAATGGCTCTAATAGAATCAAATAAAATATTTTTTTACCTTTTTCTTTTTTGTCTTCTACTCCTTCTCATTCCTGTTTTCCCTGAACATAAATCTCACAGGTCTCTCCAAGTTGGTGCCTAAAAGGATGATAGTCACACAAATGAGTCACTTCTACACAACCAGCCTTGGGATTCTTTTCCTGATTAATATTTTTCCTGGAACAACTGGCCAAGGGGAATCAAGACGACAAGAACCTGGGGACTTTGTGAAGCAGGATATTGGCGGGTAAGAACTTTTAACTTCTAGAACAAAAGAAAACTGATAAATTCTTGCCTTAGAACAAAACTTTTTATTTTATTCCCAGATGAACTTAGGTACTCCTGTGGCTGATTCTTAGACATTACATTGTATTTTAAAAAAAAAATCATCAGCTCAGACTCTCAAGGTAGAAAGAGATCTCAAAGGTCTTCTTGAACAACTTTCTAGCCCATGTTTAAATTCCCTCTGTAACATCTTAAGAGCAGTTCTCTCCAGCCATTTGCCTTCAGTTGTTTCTTTTCTCTCTTAGATCTTGTCTTCTCTTAGATCTTGTCCCTTTTTATTGGCTCTGTTCCATTAGCATTTAAATGTGATCAAGAACCTCCCATGTTAAGTTTTAAAATCCTCCCTCCAAATAGTGCCTTTCTCCTTTTCACAGTTGTACTTCTTGAAGAAGTATTTTCCTTACTCTCTCCTTACTCACCTTTCATCCATTCTTCCACTGCTGCTGTCTGACTTCCAACCCCATGACTCTAATGCAATATCTGCAACCAAGGTGACCAGTTTGGGCTCTTTTACTAAAATGAACATTTGTATGTTCTTATATTATTGAAATTGTAAACTTTTTTTAGTATCATGTAGCAGCATTCAAACTTGTTCATTCTTCCCTCCCTCAACTCCTTTTTCTTGTGAAATAACACATACACGCACACACATGCATAAAATATAAATATGTGGTTTAAGAATAATAGAGAAGAGCTTGGATTTAATACAAGGGCATTAAAATATTTTTTGGTGGGGGTTACTTTCTTCTAAGTCCAGGGCAATTGATGCTTTGGAGGGATGAGACTATTAAAACCCTGTCTCTAAATATTAGGGTTGGCACTCTATTTGTATTTGCTATAAATTAAGAAACGAATACAACTTTAAAATATGTGGTATACACTGGTAGTTCTGATACTTAATGGAGCTGCTTCTTTTTGTCTGCTTGTTTTCATACCTTCTCAATGATGTTTTTTTGTGTGTTGAAACAAAATCCATTTGCTGCCTTATTTTATCCACTTCTTTTTTACTTCAAGTTTTTATTTAAATTCCAGTTAGTTAACATATAGTGTAATATTAATTTCAAGAGTAGAATTTAGTGATTCATCACTTACACACAACACCCAGTGCTCAACATAGCACGTGCCCTCCTTAATACCCATCACCCATTTAACCAATCCCCCTGACCTCCTCCCCTCCAGGAACCCTCAGTTTGTTCTCTATAGTTAAGAGTCTGTTTTATGGTTTGCCTCTCTCTTTTGTTCCTCTATGTTTATCTGCTTTTTTTTTCTTAAATTCCACCACCTATGAGTGAAATCATATGGTATTTGTCTTTCTCTGACTTATTTTGCTTAGCATAATACACTCTAGCTCTATCCATGTCCTTACAAATGGCAAGATTTCATTCTTTTTTATGGCTGAGTAATAGTCCAGTGTGTGTGTGTGTGTGTGTGTGTGTGTGTGTGTGTGTGTGTGTGTGTGTAACTTTATTATCCATTTGTCAGTTGATGGACATTTGGGCTCTTTCCATAACTGGACTATTGTTGATAATGCTGCTCTAAACATTGGGGTGCACATGTCCCTTTAAATTACTATTTTTTTATACTTTGGGTAAATACCTAGTAGTGCAATTGCTGGATTGTAGGGTAGTTCTGTTTTTAACTTTTTTTTTTTTTTTTTTCAGTTCCCCTGTTTTTTTTATTGTTTTTTAAATTTTTTTTTTTAAACTTTATAGTTTATTGTCAGGTTGGTTTCCATATAACACCCAGTGCTCTTCCCCACAAGTGACCTCCACCAAGACCATCACCCCGCTTTACCTTTTCCCCTTCCCCTTCCCCCCTCAGTTTGTTTTCAGGAATCAAGAGTCTCTCGTGTTTTTTTCTCCCTCCCTCTCCCTAACTCTTTTTCCTC
>CM053579.1:2633673-2649743 GCA_028646485.1 Cryptoprocta ferox
GTCTGGTTTGGGAATCAAAGGGATGCTGGCTTCGTAGAATAAGTTTGGAAGTTTTCCTTCTATTTCTATTTTTTGGAATAGTTTGAGAAGAATGGGTATTAACTCTGCTTTAAATGTCTGGTAGAATTCCCCTGGAAAGCCATCTGGCCCTGGGCTCTTATTCATTGGGAGATTTTTGATCACTGATTCGATTTCTTCACTGGTTATGGGTCTGTTCATATTTTCTATCTCTTCCCGTTTAAATTTTGGTAGTGCATGTGTTTTTAGGAAACCCTAAAATGTGGTTTTGTGGAAACCACATTTTGTGGAAATGTGTCCATTTCTTCTAGATTGTCCAGTTTATTTGCATATAATTTTTCATAGTAATCTCTGATGATTGTATTTCTGAGGGGTTGGTTGTGATAGATCCATTTTGATTCATGATTTTGTCTATTTGGGTATTCTCTCTTTTTTCTCTGAGGAGCCTGGCTAGAGTTTTCTTAATTTTGTTTATTTTTTCAAAAATCAACCCTTGGTTTCATTGATCTGCTCAACTGTTTTTTTGGATTCTGCATTATTTATTTCTGTCCTGATCTTTAGTATTTCTCTTCTTCTGCTGGGTTTAGGGTTCTCTTGCTGCTCCCCTTCTAGTTCCTTTAGGTGCTCTGTAAGATTTTGAATTTGCAGTTTTTCTAGTTTGTTGAAATAGGTCTGGATTGCAATATATTTTCCGCTCAGGACTGCCTTTGCTGCATCCCAGAGAGTTTGGATTGTTGTGTTTTCGTTTTCCTTTGTTTCCATATATTTTTTAATTTCTTCTCTGATTGCCTAATTGGCCCAATCATTCTTTAGTAGGGTGGTTTTTAACCTCCACATTTTTGGAGGTTTTCCAGATTTTTCCTGGGATTGATTTAAAGTTTTATAGCATTGTGATCCGAAAGTGTGCATGGTATAATCTCAATTCGTTTGTATTTATAAAGGGCTGCTTTATGCCCCATTATGTGATCTAACTTGGAGAATTTGCCATGCGCACTCGAGAGGAAGGTGAATTTCCTAGCTTCAGGATGCAGAGTTCTAAATATATCTATCAATTCCATCTGTTCCAATGTGTCGTTCAGATCCATTGTTTCTTTAGTGATTTTCTGTCTGGTTGATCTATCCATTGCTGTAAGTGGAGTGTTAAAGTCCCCGGTAATTAACACATTCTTATCAATAAGATTGTTTCTGTTCGTGATTAATTGTTTCATGTACTTGGGTGCTCCCAAATTCGGCCCATAGATGTTTATAATTGTTAGCTCTTCCTGATGGAGAGATCCTGTAATTATTATATAACGTCCTTCTTCATCTTTTGTTATTGCTTTTACTTTAAAATTTTTTTTATGTTTTTTATTTATTTTTGAGAGACAGAGAGAGCACGAGCAGGGGAGGGTCAGAGAGAGAGGGAGACACAGAATCTGAAGACAGGCTCCAGGCTCTGAGCTGTCAGCACAGAGCCCGACGCGGGGCTCGAACCCACGAACCATGAGATCATGACCTGAGCCGAAGCCGGACGCTTAACCGACTGAGCCACCCAGGCGCCCCTGCCTTTACTTTAAAGTCCAGTTTATCTAAGTATGGCTACTCCAGCTTTCTTTTGACTACCGGTCACATGATAGATATTTCTCAATCCCCTTACTTTCAATCTGAAGGTATCTTCAGGTCTAAAATGAGTCTCTTGTAAACAGCAAATGGATGGGTTTTGTTTTTTTATCCATTCTGCTACCCTGTGTCGTTTGACTGGGGTATTCAGTCCATTTACGTTCAGCGTTATTATTGAAAAATATAGGTTTGGGTTCATTGTGTTTTCTGTGGAGTTCATGTTTATAGTGGTGTCTCTGGTAACTTTGTATTCCTTGCAATATTTTCCTCATAGAGTCCCTCTTAGGATTTCTTGTAGGGCTGGTTTGGTGGTGATGAATTGTCTCAATTTTTCTTTATTTGGGAACACCTTTATCTCTCCTTCTATTTTGAATGACAGGCTCGCTGGATAAAGGATTCTTGGCTGCATGTTTCTCTTGTTCATCACATTGAAGATTTTCTGCCATTGCTTTCTGGCCTGCCAAGTTTCGTTAGAAAGGTCTGTAACCACTCTTTTAGGTTTCCCTTTGTATGTTAGGGCCCTTTTATCCCTGGCTGCTTTCAGAATTCTCTCTTTGTCTTTATATTTTGCCAGTTTCACTATGATATGTCGTGCCGAAGGTCGATTCAAGTTACGTGTTAGAGGGGTTCTTTGCGGCTCTTGGATTTCAATGTCCATTTCTTTCCCCACATTCGGGAAGTTTTCAGCTATAATTTGATCCAGTACCCCTTCAGGACCTTTTTCTCTTTCTTCATCTTCAGGAATTCCTATGATACTGATATTGTTCCGTTTGATTATATCACTCAGGTCTGGAATTCTCTTTTCGTGCTCCTGTATCAATTTCTCTCTCTTTTTCTCGGCTTCCTCTTGCTATAACTGTGTCTTCTAATTCACTTATTCTCCTCTCTGCCTCTTCGATCCGTGCAGTGGCTGCCTCCATTTTATTATGCATCTCATTTATAGCTTTTTTTTTAACTCGACACAGCTATTTTGAAGGTCCCTAGTCTGTGTATCAATAGCCTCTTTGATGTTTTTTTCAAGTCCAGCAATTAATTTTATGACAGTTCTTCTAAATTCTTGTTCAGTTATGTTGCTTAAATCTGTTTTGAGCAGTTCTGTGGCTGTGACTTCTTCCTGGAGTTTCTTGAGAGGAGAGTTCTTTTGTTTCATCATCTTGGCCAGCTTTCTGTCTCTTGTCAGTTTTCAAAGCTCGTTATGCCCTGTGCACCTGTTAGTATTGCTCTATTGAAGAAGGCTCATTGACTGTCCAGGGCCTATCGTTTCAGAAAGTGTTCTTTTAATGGTGTCTCTCGGTTTCTCTTGTTGTGCCTTTGATTATTTTACTTCCCTGGTCAGTGATATTTGGGACCTTCCACCATGTGCACTTTGGCTTGTTTCTTGTAGTAGCCCTGAAAAGTAATACAGACTAACATACAGGGGACAAAAGCATGCAAACGCTCAGACAAATCAAACAAACATGCAAACCAAAAGGGAAAGGAAGTAAAGAAAAGGAAAGGAAAGAGAGAAGAGAAGAAGAAAAAGAAAAAGAGAAAAAGAAAAAAATAAGGGGGGGACATAGAAAATGACTGTGGGCAGTCTAAAAGTGTATATCCAGCCAAGAGGTGAGATAAGAATAAGATAAGGGAAATATGTCTGGATGGCAGGAGAAAAGAAGGAGAAGCAAAGAAAAAAGTGAAAAGAAAAGAAAAAAAAGGCAAGTTTCCTGTGCGGATGGGCGTGGTTTGGCGTAGGTGGGTGTGTCTTGGGGGCTGCTCTCCGAGGCCCCGCCTTGGTGGTCTAGGAGAGAGGAATGGTGGCCCTTCAAATTTTGCTGGAACCAAGCGCTGCAAACTGCTTTTCTGAGTCCGATCTCCCTGTGCCGCCGGCGAGCCAAACTGTATTCTCCAAGCTCCACCTCACTTCCAAATCCTGGTCCATGCAGTTCAACACTACCACTGGTGATGAGATGCGTTCCCGCTGGCGGCCGGCCTCCCGGCCAGGCCCACCTCCGCCAACGCCACCCTCCGAGCGGCTTGTGCTGTAGGAGAGCCGCTGCCAGCCGCCGTTCCCGGTGCGGCTTGGAGTGGATGCGGCTGCCACTGCGCCCAAGGAAGAATTCGCCAACCAGATGGGACGGATTTCTCTCCCCGCGCCCAGCGGTTATATATATATGGGGAGACAGGCGAGCTTTTCTTCCCTTAGAGATAGTTGTATGAGTGTTTTCAGTCTCTCTTTCTCTTCCCCTTGTCTCTCCGGGGCACAGCGCTCTCTCCCTGTGTTGGGTTGGGGCTCCTTTCCCCCTGGACCTCCGTGGCCTGCCCGTCCTCCAATTTCCAGATCACAGTCACTCACTCAGGCATCTTTGAGGTTGTCTTCTTTCTGGCATCTGTTTCTTCTTTCCCCCACTTGCAAATTAGCGTATTCTCCCTTCAGTCCTTGTCAGTTCAATAGATGCAGGCAAGCGCAGACTACAGAGCTCCCTGCTTCTCCGCCATCTTGCCGCTCTCCGTCAGACATTTGTTTTAAAGTCCTTTTAAGATTACTGTATTTCCTTAGGATTCTAACCTCACATTTTTTGAATTTATTATTTTTTCAAGACTTTTTTGTAGGCTTGGAATTTTAACTTGCTCTAAGCCTACCTTAAATGAGAAAATTCAGTTATTTTATCTGCTATACACCTCCCTTTTAGGTCTGGGTGGATTACATTTCATTTGTTCAGAACAAGTGCTTATGTTGGCAGTTTAGGACTTTTGTTATGACATCATAATGCATACGCAGGAAATTCCTGTTTTCCTTTCTGGTTTTCTTCAATAATCTAACTTTGCTACTCTGCCACAATTCGCACAAAAGTTGGCTGCCTCTGCGTGTTTCCTAATAGGTGAGTGACTTTAGATTCCTCTGTTGCTAAGTTTCTTTTTTTGTTTGTTTCAGCTCCATCAACATATTTCTCTTTCTATTCTTTTTTAAAATGATTGTGGTTGTGTTTTTATTTTTAAAGTATGTTTTATGATTTAGCTATCATTTTTTATGTTTACTTATTTATTTTAAAAGAGAGTGTCCATGTGCAAGCTGGGGAGGGTCAGAGAGACAGGGAGGTAAAATCTCAAGGAGGTTCTGTGCTTTGAGCATGGAGCCTAATGCTGGGACTATGGGACCATGACCTAAGCTAAAATCAAGAGTCTGAAGCTTAACCTACTGAGCCACCCAGGTGCCCCATAGTTTTAGGCAAAGGAGTAAAGTAATTTGATTTGCATTTTAATAGGTCCCTCGGGTTCATGTGTGGAGAATGAAGTAATGTAGTTTAAAAGTATCCAGGGTGAATGTAAGGAGGCCAGTACCACTTTGATAGGGTGGTTTCTGTAGAGAGGGAGAGGGAAGGAGAGAGAAGGAAGATGAGTTTGAGAGATATACTGGACATATTGATAGGAATACTAGATGGAATTTTTAGCAAACACTAGTAAATGTTTTAAATTCTATTTAAATTCTTGTTAGTTTTCATTCTTTTTCATTGCTGAGTAGTATTCCATTGTGTATGTGTATGTATGTATGTATGTATGCACCACATTTCCTTATTCCGTTCGTCAGTAGGTGGACATTCGGGCTCTTTCCATAATTTGTCTATTGTTGACAGAGCTGCTATAAACATAGGGGTGCATGTGCTGCTTTGAATCAGGACTGCTATATCCTTTGGATAAATTCCTAGTAGTGCAATTGCTGGATCATAGGTTAATTCTAATCTTGCCATTTGCAACAACGTGGATGGAACTGAAGGGTATTAAGCTAAGCAAAATAAGTTAGAGAAAGATAGATATCATATGATTTCATTCATATGTGGAATTTGGGAAACTTGACAGATGATCATAGGGGAATGGAAAGAAAAATAAGATGAAAACAGAGAGGGAGGCAAACCATAAGAGACTCAAATACGGAGAGCAAACAGGGTTGATGAGGGTGGGGGAAATGGGTGATGGGAATTGAGGCGGGCACTTGTTGGGATGAGCACTGTGTGTTGTGTGTAAGTGATGAATCATGGAAATCTACTCCTGAAGCCAAGACTACACTGTATGTTAGCTGATTTGAGAATAAATTTAAAAAATAAATAAAATCCAAATAAATAAAAAAATTCTATTTAGTTAAACATATAGTGTAATATTGATTTCAGGAGAGAATTTAGTGATTCATCACTTATTTTATAATACCCAGTACTCATGACAGGTACCCTCCTTAATACCCATCACCCTCTTAACCCATTCTCCCACCTACCTCCTTCCATCAACCCTCAGTTTGCTCTCTATACTTAAGAGTATGTTTCATGGTTTGCCTCTCTCATTTTTTTCTTTCCCCCATGTTCATCTGTTTTGTTTCTTAAATTCCACATATGAGTGAAATCATATGGTATTTGTCTTTCTGACTTAAAACTACACTTACCATCATTCTAGCTCTATTGATGTCCTTGCCAATGACAAGACTTCATTCTTTTTGATGGCTGAGTAATATTCCATTGTATATATATACATCACATCTTCTTTATCCATTCATCAGTCTATGGACATTTTGCTCTTTCCATATTGGCTATTGATAATGCTACTACAAATATTGGGCTACATATTTCCCTTCAAATCAATATTTTTGTACCCTTTGGGTAAGTACATAGTAGTGCAATTGCTGGGTTGTAGGGTATTTCTATTTTTAGTTTTTTGAGGAACCTCTATACTGTTCTCCACAGCAGCTGCACCAGTTTGCATTCCCATTAACACTGCAAGAGGATTCACCTTTCTCCACATCCTCACCAACACCTGTTGTGCCTTGTGTTGTTAATTTTAGCCATTCTGATAGGTTTGAGGTGGTATCTCATCACGGTTTTGATTTGTATTTCCCTGATGATGAAAGATGTTGAGCATCTTTTCATGAATCTATGGCCATCTAGATGTCTTCTTTGGAAAAATATCTATTCATGTCTTCCCATTTCTTAACTGGATTATTTGGGTTTTTTGCATATTGAGGTTGATAAGTTCTTTATAGATTTTGGATACAAACCCTTTATCTGATAAATCATTTGCAAATATCTTCTCCAATCCCATACGTTGCCTTTTAGTTTTGTTGATAGTTTCCTTCACTGTGCAGAAGCTTTTTTTATCTTGATGAGGTCCCAATAGTTCATTTCTGCTTTTGTTTCCCTTGCATCTGGATGTGTCTAGTAAGGAGTTGATATGGGCAAGGTCAAAAAAATTGCTGCCTGTGTTTTCCTCTGATTTTGATGGTTTCCTGTCTCACATTCAGGTCTTTCCACCGTTTTGAATTTATTTTTGTATATGGTATAAGAAAATTGTCCAGTTTCATTCCTCTTTGTGTTGCTTTCCAGTTTTCCCAACACCATTTGTTGAAGATACTATCTTTTTTCCATCGGATATTCTTTCCTTCTTTGTTGAAGATTATTTGACCATATAGTTGTGGGCCCATTTCTGGGTTTTCCATTCCATCCCATTGATCTATGTGTCTGTTTTTGTGCCAGTACCTTATTGTCTTGATGACTAGAGCTTTGTAATATAGCTTGAAGTACAGAATTGTGATGCCTCAAGCTTTGGTTTTCTTTTTCAGGGTTGCTTTGACTATTTGGGGTATTTTGTGGTTCTATATAATTTTTAGGATTGTTTGTTCTATATCTGTGAAAAATGCTGGTAGGGATTTTATTAAACATGTAGATTGATTTGAGTAGTAAAGATATTTTAACAATATTTGTTCTTCTGATTTTCAATTTCTTTCATAAGTGTTCTATAGTTTTCAGAGTACAGGTCTTTTACCTCTTTGGTTAGGGTTTTTCCTAGGTATCTTATGGTTTTTGGTGCAATTGTAAATGGGATCAATTCCTTGATTTCTCTTTTTGCTTCTTCATTATTGGAGTATAGAAATGCAACCGATTTCTGTGATTGATTTTATGTCCTGAAACTTTGCTAAATTTGTGTATTAGTTCTAGCAATTTTTGGTGGAATCTTTTCAGTTTTCTACGTAGATTATCAGGTCATCTGCAGGGCTTGGTGTAAGTGACTCATCCCTCCACTTTGTGCTGTGCTGCTCACTGAATTCTGTCCACAGTGATGAGAAGGGTGAAAAATGGCATCAGCCCTCTCTTTTCCCTTCTCTTCCATGGAGAGGGGAGTTTGTGCCCACTACTGTTCACAAAGACCTCACAGAAGAACGCACAATCTTCCCTCTTGTGCCCCAGACTTCTGTCAGATCCTTGCCTTCACCCTGTCTGCGTCAAAGCCTTCTGCCCACCTGGCGGTGCAGTGTTTCTGTTTTATCCCAGATATGTGGCTGTGTTTCAAAACTTCAAATTTTAGAAACCCAACACAGTGCAGACCAGCGCTGATCCTCTGGTGGAGGGTCTGGCCACAGTGTGGCTGGTAGCTGAAGTTCCCAGTAAAGCAGTTGCATGACTGCACGGGGGCTTGAATTTTATGGTCAAGCATAGCAAAAAGCAAGCATCCAGGTTAGCTGCCCACAGCAGGTGCCTCAATGGTGCCCACCAGCTCTTTCTCCCTGAGAGGCAAGGCTACCTCTCCCAAATGCTCTCACGAAGGGGAACTGTCTCTCCCAGTGCTACCCAGGGGATCCTCAGAGCACACTCTCCACTCTGGGGCCTCTGCTCTACTCCACAAAAGCACCACTGTGCCCACCAGGTTTGACCCTGGAGATGGCATCGATTTCTAAAACTTCAGATTTTCAGCTCCACTGCTTGTAAAAACATGCGATAACCAGCCCCTCTGGTTTTTCCAGTCAGTGGTTTTTAGGAAAGTTTTTCCTTGTGCAATCCCTTGCATGCTGCTTTATCTTTCTGTCTCCTCTCTCTGTGATCAGGGCTCCCTCCCCTCTGCAGCACCTGGGATTTTTTTTTTCTCTCCCAAATCATGTCTCTGTCTCCATACCTCCTATCTTCCATGATGTGGCCTCTTTTCTCTCTCTAGTTGTGCAGTTTGTTCTCTCAGTTCTCAGATAGATTTCCTGGGTATACAGAATGATTTGATAATTATCTAGCTGTGTTCAGGGATGAGACAATTATAAGGTCGTCCTCCTACTTTGTCATCTTAACTCCTCCTCTGCATATTTTTCAAATTAGCTTCCTGTTGCTTTTCTTCTTTTTCAATGGGCTTCTCAGATTTGCGTCAGCATTGGCAATTCTGGTCTGATGTGTCTGCTAGCTCTACCTGTCCTGGGCCAGCTTGCAACAGCTGAACTTGTTCTTCTGATTGTATTTATTTTGCTAAATTTGTTTCCTACCAGTTTTTCAGACCTATTTAATTCACCCATATATACTGTTATTCTTTTCCCCTTTCTCTTAATTTCATTCTTTCTTCCACTTTAACCTTCAAGTTTCTGCTTTCTCTCACTGACACAAAGTCTTGGCAATACTTTTGTTCCTGCATCCTTTAATCAACCTCTTATTTTCTTTATTCTACTTCCACATTGGTGACTCACTAAGAGCATTGTTCATTTTTGGTGGTCTGTATTGCTTTCCCCCATTCCTTGCTTTTTTTCTATCCCTCTTTCTCAGTTTTTAGCTGAGATTAGTTTGAGAAAGAAACTCTCTTGCTCTTAGGGAGTGGGTGTACGCTTGCAAAATGTTTGCAAGAAGTATGTCATTGTTACAAGTGATATTCCAGCAGCATTAACACTCAGGCAGAAATAAGTAAATACTCAATCTTAGAACTCATTCTCATTTTTACTCCAGGAGTGATTTCCTCCTGCTTTCTGAGTTCTTGTTTAGCAATATATAAATGACACAGGCTCTAGAAGCATTTGGATACTGCCATGTTACAATAATGCTCCCATTTATATGCTCAGTGTGGTCTGGAAGCTGAAATTGGTATATATGCACATAATCTTTCTCCATTTTTGTGTCTGGTCTGTAGATTTCCCATTTTTAGATAAAGGTAGGTTGCCTGAACAATGTACATTGCACAGTCCTGTTTGTAGCTTATGTGCCCTGGAGACAAACTACAAATCTGGAGTTACTCTTTAGCATACAGCTTCATCTGTCTGCCTGCAGCCCCAGGGACTACTATTGAAAGTAGCTCTTGGGATGAGAGGCAGGACACAGCAGCATAGCAGAGTGCCAGGACTCTGAATCACTGTCTGCAGGGTGAGTGTTTTGGAATCTGGGTGCTGAGTTGGAAGGGACTATGAGTCAGTGTACTCTTAGAATAGAGCCTCTTGTAAATCAGGCCAGCAGCCTGAGGTGATTGTGTAAATTACACAGGGTGTCTCTCCTTCCTTGGTGATTTAGTTCTTGAATTACTGTCTCTAATTGGTGAGTCTGAGTCTCTGTCTATAAATGGTTTTGTTGCTTTACCATGTACCTCCCAGTGGCAAGTAAAAGAATAATTTGAGCTATAACCTGTATTCTCATATAAAGATGTTTAGGGTCATATAAGCAGTACATATGGATGGGTGACAGCTTTCCAGATGTTTTGGGGTACTGAAGCTCCAGGCAGAATTTACCTGTGAATATTGTGGCCAGAATTGACAAGGTCAGTGTTCACTTATTGGAGGTCCTGTGTCATCAGTCTCTGCAGAACTCCTCAGATATCTTCAAATTCTACTTTATAAACCCCTTTCTTGAGTGTTTGGTTTTTCTTGGTGAGAGAGAAAAGAGATTTTTATTTTCATTTTAATATCTATTTATTTAGTATGTTAAATATATCAGTTCACTGTTATCTTTAGACGTTGAGGACATAATAGTGAATCAGATGGACCTGGCCCCCACTTTGTTGGAGTTCACAATCTAAAAGGGAAGGAATACTTTGAACAAGTAATTTGAAGATAAACTGAATGCTATGGAGTAAAGATGGTTATAAACCAGTTAAAATACAGACCTAGCTTAGTTAGAGATATGACAGGCAATTTCATTAATGAAGTGATAATCAAGCTCAGAACATAAATCCCCAAAACTGTTAGCCACTTCAGTAGTGATGGGGATGGGAGATAGGAGGAGATGGAGAGAAAAGTATTTCAGGGAGAGGGAATAGTTTGTATGAAGGTGTTGATTATTAGAAAATTCACATTCCATTTCAGGAAGCAAGAGAAGGCCAGTATGGCTGGACTGTACACACAGAGAGGTATGGGAATACAGAGACAGTATTATTCACATTGTATCATGTGGTGTCTTATGGGCCATATGAAGTTTAGACCTTATTCTTATGTCATAGAGGAGTCATTAAAGGGCTTTAAACATAAACATGATCAAAATTGCATTTTTCAAAGCTAAGAATGGGTGGGCTTTCAAGAAAGTCAAAAGTAGATATGGAGGGAGATGAAAGCTCATGATGGTAACATTTTCTCCACATTGTTGCCAACACCTGTTTCGTGTGTTGTTGATTTAAGCCATTCTGACGTGTATGAGGTGATATCTCATTGTAGTTTTGATTTGCATTTTCCTGATGATCAGTGGCTGGCTGCTGGTATGGATCCTGAGCTCTGGCAGAGATTGGGGGGTAGGGAACAGAGAAGGACTCAGGTGTCTGCCATCTGTGAATGCTATTACCTGTTGGAAAATAACTAGTGAAACCTATAGGGAGTTTATGATGGCTATTCTGGCCATTGGTTTCTTCAATGGAAAAGCTATTGTGGCCCTCTGCAGAGAAGGTTGTGGTTGATACTGGTAGCCCTGGCTTTTCTTCCTTGTTCCTACTCATCTCTGTATGTCCCAGCTTTGCCAGTCTGGGTGGGAGGCTGAAATCAAAGCAGATCCTTTGTGTGGTACTTTGAAAGGGAAAGATGGTCACTCACTCCAGTATCCCTTTCCCAGAATGGAGAACTCCTTCTAGCTGTGCCAGCACTGAGCAGTGCCTGCCTGGAGGAAAGGATGATGCCAGTCAAAAGAAACTGTTCATCTTTCCCTTTGTGTGCAGTTATTCTCAGGTTTTTTGTTCTACTGTGTTGCTGGTTTCTTAGGTGGACTCTTGAGCTCTCCTAGAGCTGTTTTTGTTCATGAATACCTACCCATGATCTTTTTGGGGAGATGGAGCCTAGGGCCTCCTACTTTTCCATCTTGGTGATGTCCTTAAAAGGGTTTTAAGTTACAGGTTCAATTTCTTTAATATTATGGTACTGTTCTGATTTTCTTTTTATAAATGTTCATTTATTTAGAGAGAGAGGGAGAGCCCATGTGAGTGTGGGAGGGGTAGAGAGAGGTGGAG
Organism: Cryptoprocta ferox; assembly: GCA_028646485.1. Taxonomy (NCBI): domain Eukaryota; kingdom Metazoa; phylum Chordata; class Mammalia; order Carnivora; family Eupleridae; genus Cryptoprocta; species Cryptoprocta ferox. The sequence goes on from CM053579.1 coordinate 2,645,467, forward strand.
AGAGAGAGAATCCCAAGCAGGCTCCACGCTGTCATTATAGAGCTGGACGCAGGGCTCATGAACTGCAAGATCAGGTCCTGAGCTGAAACCAAGAGTCAGACACTTAACTGACACAGCCACCTAGACACCCCTGTTCTGATTTTCCATTTTGACATGAGTCAGTTTTGGTAAGTTGCACATTGCTAGCAATTTGTACACTTAAATTATATTTTCAAATCAATGGCATACAATTTTTTATCATATCTTATGATGTTTTTTTAGAAGGCTTATTTATTATATTTTAAAGTAAACTTTATATGCAATTTGGGGCTAAACTCATGACTCCGAGACTGAGAGAGAGTCACATGCTCTAATGACTGAGTCAGGTGCCCCTATATTATGATAGTTTTAATATCTGTAGAACCTATAGTTATATCTTGTTTAAGTTCCAAATTTTATTTATTCTTTCTCTTTTATTCTTCATTGGTCCTTCTAAAGGTTTATCAACTTTGTTATTTTCAAATAGACAAATTTTGCTTTATTGATATTCTTGATTGTGTATTTGTTTTCTGTTTCATCTCTGGGCTTATTTAATTCCTTCCATTTTCTTTGTGTTTATTTTGTTTTAGCTTAATGAGATGATGCTTAGCTTATTGATTTTCGACATCTCTTCCTGCTAATATATGCTTTTAAGGTCACAAATGTTCCTCTGTGCATGACTTTAGCTGTAGTCCATAAGTTTTCATATGTATTATTTTCAATATTATTCCATTTAAAATACTGCCTAATTTTTAATGTGATTTTTTTCCTAGACCCAGGGTTATGTAGATGTGTATTTCCCAATTTTGAAGTGATGTCAATTTTCTAATTGTCATTCGATTATTTATTTTTTGCTTAATTGCATTGTGGCCAGAGAATACACTGTAGAATCTTGATTTGAAATTTGTTGAGAGTTGCTTCTTGTCCTGCAATAGAAGTCAGCAAGCAAATTGTGGTCCATAGGCCAAATCTGGTTTATGGACTGTTTTTGTACAGCCCTCAATCTAAAATTTTTTTTTGTTTTTTGTTTGTTGCTTGCTTATTTATTTATTTATTTATGAGGCAGGGGGAAGGACAGGGAGAGAGGGAGACAGTTAATCTCAAGCAGGATCCATGTGGTCAGTGCAGAGCCTGATGCAGGGCTGGAACTCACAAACTATGCGATCATGACTTGAGCCAAAATCAAGTCAGACACTTAACTGACTGAGCCACCCAGGAAGCCCTGTTCTGTTTTTTTTTTTTTTACCTTTTTAAAAGGTGACTAATAAAAAGAAAAATATATGACAACAACATCATGAGGATCACAAGGCCTAAAGTATTTACCGTCTAGCCAAAATGTTTGCTGACCTTTAGTCCTAAAATATGTTCCGTGTATGTAAATGTTCCCTGTGTTTATGAAAAGAGTGTATATTCCTTAGTTGTTGAGTATAGTGTTCCATCTATGTCAGTTAGGTCCAAGTTGTTAGTTATTCAGTTGCCATATATCCTTACTGATGTTTTTTTTTTCTCTTTGTTTCATCAGTTACTGAGAAAGATGTATTAAAATCTTCCACTATGATAATGTATTTCCTTTTTAGTCTATTTATTTATTTTGGGAGAGCGAGAGAAAGAGGAGGAGAGGGAGTGGCAGAGAGAAAGGGAGAGAAATCCCAAACAGGCTCCATGCAGTCAGCACAGAGCCTGATGCAGGGCTCTATCCTATGAACTGTGAGATCACAACCTGAGTTAAACCAAGAGTCAGATGCTTAACCCAGTGAGCTTCCCAAGTTCCCTTGTGATACTGCCTTTCTTACTGTGGTTTTGTCTAGTTTTTCTTCATCTCATATCTTACTCATATATTTTGAAACAATATTAGGTACATACAAATTTAGAATTGTTATATCTTTCTGGTATATTGAATCTTTTGTCATTCTGAAGTATCTCTTTTTTTCTGCTGGTAATGATTTTTGTCTTAATGTCTACTTTTTCTGATAATTGATTTATCCAAACCAGCTTTTGTTTTTAAAAATTAAAGTATAATTAACATACAATGCTATATTAGTTTCAGATATACAACATATTGATTCAACAATTATATACATTACTCAATACTCACCATGATAAGTGTAGTCACCATACAACCTTATTACAATATTATTGACTATATTCCCTATGCTCCATCTTTTATCTCTGCAACTTATTTATTCCATAAATGGAAGTTTGTACCTCTGAATCCACCTTTATCTATTTCAACCATCCCATTACCTACCTCCCTCCTGGCAACCACCAGTTTGTTCTCTGCATTTAAGAGTCTTGTTTGTTTATTTTTTTGGGAATATATATTGGTTCATACTGTGGAAATCAGTATAGAGGTTCCCAAAATTATTACAAATAGAATTACCATATGATATAGTAATTCCACTATGGGATATTTACTCAAAGAAAGTAAAAATACGAATTTGAAAAGATACGGGCACCCCTAAGTTTATTGTGGTATTATTTACAATAACTAAGATATGGAAATAACCCAAATGTCCAGTGATAGATGAATGGATAAAGAATATATATATATATATATATATACACACAGTGGAATATTACTTAGCCATAAAAAAGAAAGAGAAATTGACATTTGCGACAGTATGGATGGGCCTAAAGGGTATTACGCTAAGGGAAGCAAGTCAGACAGAGAAAGACAAATACCATATTATTTTACTTACATATGGAATCAAATTAGTTTTTAAAAAATTAACGTTTTGTGTATCTCTTTCCAACCTTTTATTTTCAACCTTTATGTATCCTTGTATTTTAGATGTTATGTCTTGTAACATAGTTTTTGTACATTCAGTATGATAATATTTGTCTTTATTCAGATAATTAAGTCAGTTCATATATAAAGCAATTATTGGTATATTTGATTACAAATACAAATTATTACAGAATGTTTTCTATTTGTTCTTAATGCTTATTTTATTTTTTAAGAGTTTGTTAGGAAAATGACAATTGAATTTGTGGGGATATGATGTCTATGCAAAATAAACAATATAGTGCATTGTGGGATCTGAAAGGAGGACCATGAAGCATGAGATTATGGTAGACCTGAGACTGATCTAAATATAGGGCTGAAAAAGTAGTTTGGGCCTGATTATGCAGTTAATTTTTGCCTACGTTAATAATTATTAATGTTACTTGATTGCACTTTGTGGATATTGCATTTTTTTACAATTTGAAAGTTTGTGGCAACCCTGTGTCAAGCAAGTCTATCAGCATCATTTTTCCAAAGACATTGCCTCACTTCATGTCTTTGTGTCATGTTTTGCTAATTCTAACATTTCAAGCTTTTTCATTATTATTGTCTTTGTTATGGTGACCTGCGATCATTGAATATGACTCACTGAAAGCTCAGATGATGATTAGCATTTTTGGCAATAAAGTATTTTTTAAAATTGAGGCATGTACATTGTTCTTTTATACATAATGCCATTGTACACTTAATAGACTATGTATAGTGTAAACATAACTTTCATGTACACTGGGAAACCAAAAATTTTATTTGACTCACTTTATTACAATATTTGTTTTATTGCAGTGGTCTGGAACCAAATCTGCAATATCTCCAAGATATGTCTGTACTTTGAAACCACTGAGGGATTTAAAGTGGAGAGGCAGTCACTGACAAATCAAGTTTTGAAATGCTAAACTTGGTTGCAGAAGGAGACAAGTAAATTCCAAGAAACCAGTTAGCACTGTATCATATTCAAGGTAGATGCTTAGTAAATATTTCTTGTGTGAATGAGGCTTTAGCAGTGGTTAAGAATGAGTTAATGATAGCTTTCAGTGGAGTTGTAGAGGACATGTGAAGAGAAATGATGTTTTGAATAGGGTTTGGGGGATTCTTCTCAAAGCTAGAAGAAACTATCCTAAAATTTGTATGGAACCACAGAAAACCCAGAATAGCCAAAGTAATATTGAAGAAGAAAACCAAAATGGTAGGCATCACAATCCCAGACTTTAGACTCTACTACAAAGCTGTCATCACCAAGGCAGTATGCTACTGGCACAAAAACAGACACATAGACCAATGGAATAGATTAGAGAGCCCAGAACTGGACCCACAAATGTACGGCCAATTAATCTCTGACAAAGCAGGAAAGAGTACCCAATGGCAAAAAGATAGCCTCTTTAGCAGGTGGTGCTGAGAGAACTGGACAGCAACATGCAGAAGAATGAAACTAGACCACTCTCTTATACCATACACAAAAATAAACTCAAAATCGATG
>CM053579.1:2650243-2673595 GCA_028646485.1 Cryptoprocta ferox
GTCAAACGTTCACTTTTCGCAGATGACATGATACTCTACATGGAAAACCCGAAAGACTGCAACAGAAGCCTACTAGAACTGATCCAGGAATTCAGCAAAGTCGCAGGGTACAAAATCAACGTACAGAAATTGGTTGCATTTTTATACACCAATAATGAAGCAACAGAAAGAGAAGTCAAGAAACTGATCCTGTTCACAATTGCACAAAAAACCATAAAATACCTAGGAATAAACCTAACCAAAGATGTAAAAGACCTGTATGATGAAAACTGTAGAAAGCTTATGAAAGAAATTGAAGAAGACACAAAGAAATGGAAAAACATTCCGTGCTCATGGATCCGAAGATTAAACATTGTTAAAATGTCATTGTTACATAAAGCAATCTACACATTCAGTGGAATCCCAATCAAAATTGCACCAGCCTTCTTCTCAAAGCTGGAACAAACTATCCTAAAATTCATATGGAATCTCAAAAAACCCCCAAATATCCAAGGTAATATTGAAGAAGAAAACCAAAATGGGAGGCATCACAATCCCAGACTTTAGCCTCTACTACAAAGCTGTCATCATCAAGACCGTATGATATTGGCACAAAACCAGACACATAAACCAACTGAATAGGATAGAGAACCCAGAACTGGACCCACAAATGTATGGCTAATTAATCTTTAACAAAGCAGGAAAGAGTATCCTATGGCAAAAAGACAGCCTCTTTAACAGATGGTCCTGGGAGAACTGGACAGCAACATGCAGAAGAATGAAACTAGACCACTTTCTCACACCATACACAAAAATAAACTCAAAATGGATGAAGGACCTGAACGTGAGACAGGAAACCATCAAAACCCTAGAGGAGAAAGCAGGAAACAGTCTCTTTGACCTCAACCGCAGCAATTTCCTACTCGACAAATCCCCAAAGGCAAGGGAATCAAGAACAAAAATGAACTATTGGGACCTCACCAAGATAAAAAGCTTCTGCACTGCTAAGGAAACAATCAAGAGAACTTACAGGTAACTGATAGGATGGGAAAAGATAGTTGCAAATGGTATATCAGATAAAGGGCTAGTATCCAAAATCTACAAGGAACTCACCAAACTCCACACCCGAAAAACGAATAATCCAGTGAAGAAATGGGCAGAAAGACATGAATAGACCCTTCTCAAAAGAGGACATCCAGATGGCCAACAGACACATGAAACGATGCTCAGTGTCACTCATCATCAGGGAAATACAAATCAAAACTACACTGAGATACCACCTCACGCCAGTCAGAGTGGCTAAAATGAACAAACCGAGAGACTATAGATGCTGGCGAGGATGTGGAGAAACGGGTACCCTCCTACACTGTTGGTGGGAATGTAAACTGGTGCAGCCTCTGTGGAAAACAATGTGGAGGTTCCTCAAAAAACTATCAAGATAACTCTCCTATGACTCAGCAATAGCACTGCTGGGGATCTACCCAAGGGATACAGAAATGCTGATGCATAGGGGCACATGGACCCCAATGTTCATAGCAGCACTTTCAACAATAGCCAAATCATGGAAAGAACCAAAATGTCCATCAACTGATGAATGGATCAAGAAGATGTGATTTATCTATACAATGGAACACTACATGGGAATGAGAAAGAATGAAATCTTGCCATTCGTAGCAAAGTGGATGGACCTCGAGGTTGTCATGCTAAGCTAAATAAGTCAGGCGGAGAAGGACAGATACCATATGTTTTCACTCATAGATCTAACAGGAGAAACTTGATAGGGGACCATGCGAAGGAGAAGGGGGGGAAGAATTAGGTAGAGGAAGGGAGGCAAATCATGAGAGATTTGAATACTGAAAACAAACTGAGGGCTGAAGAGGGAGGGGGAAAGGGGAAGGGGGTTGATGGTCATGGAGAGGGGCACTTGTGGGGAAGAGCACTAGGTGTTATATGGAAACGAACTTGACAATAAACTATAAAAAATAAATAAATAAATCCTATATAGCTAACAATGTGACCCAAATGCCCTCCCTGGTTCCTGGTCATTTCAGAGGCAATTTTTATAATAAAGATTCATGTGCAAGCTATTTGCATCTAAACTAGAAAGACACTAGCTTTACTGTTAACATTTCCACAACTTATCTTTAAAATAATCTGTCTTTGGAATATTCCACGTATATAAGCAAAACTGACCCAATCATACAAATCAAAGAATAAAGGATGGCATGAAGCTCTGAATATTATAGTAAACATCTTTTAATTGCTTCAAAAATGCCACTTTCTTCTCAATGAGCAAGTTCTTATTTTCTTTAATTTTCAGCTAAATGTGGGGTACTATTACTGAATAGCTTAACACAAGAAGATACTTTGTGCAATGTATCCAATTTTATAAAATTTCATTGTGTCAAAGTTCTGAGTTTAAGACCTGAATTTCCAACTGCAGCTTGTCATGTCCACTTCAGACTCGTTATACTTAAACTCTATATCCCCTACATTCCTTTCTTAGAGGAAGTGGTAGGATGTAGTGGAGGGAATAGTGTTTGTTTTAACCTAAAAGTGACTTGGGTTTCTGTACCAGCTCTGCCACTTAGTGGTGTGACCTTGGCTCTATTGAAACTTCAGTTTACTAATCAAAAAAGTAGAGATTATGAAAATAAAAACCTCCAAAGTAGACATGTGCCAGAATATATATCAAGCAATTCATAAGACTTATCTTATTTACTCCCCACAATAGCCTTATGAGACAGGCATTGTTATGATTCACTACATTTTACAGATGAAGGACTAGAAGTAGTCTTAGTGCAGAACCTACCTTCTTAATTACAATGCTGCATGCATTGCACAATGCAGAATCACTGCCATGAGAAATGAGATAAATATGTGTGAAGCACCTGGCACATCATATGGCATATAGAAAATTCTAAATAATCTAGATTCTCTAAACACACTTTCCTCTGTATAAAGTATCTGCTGCTTCTTCTACACAGCTTTTTAAAAATAAAATAATAAAATAAAATAAAATCTTCTCAGTATCCAATATCCATTCTCAATATTCCCTCTTCCTCATTACCCCACATCTAGTTGGACACCAAGTTCTTTTGAAAGTCTCTACTTTCTTCTCCACTCTTACTTTGTACTGCTTTTGCTTCATCCATGAACAGTCTATCCTGGATTACAAAATGGTCAACTAACTGGTATCCCTGCTTCCAGCTTCTCCAGAGTACAACTGACATTTTAATAATAATAATAATAATAACAACAACAACAACAACTCTGGAATTGGCAGAAACTGTCAGCTATTCACCAAATCCATTTTCACTTTTATTTGGGAACATAGCAGTATTGCTTTTCTCAGCCTCCCTTGCAGTTAGGCATGTCCATGTGACCTCATTCTAGTCAAAGAACTATCAGTAGAAATAGGTATGCCACTCAAGACCCAGATTTTAATTTCCCACATACAGTCCTAAATGCTCTTTCATCTTCTGCTTACTTGATACAAAGAAGCACAGTGGTCTTAGAAACCATGTATTGAATATGGCAGAGACACCAGATAAAAGGAGCTTGGGTCCCTGAAACACTACTTAGGAATGAACCACTTGCCAATGAGGAACACCTGCTTTATAATTTAAGAAACAAGAAATACACTTCTATCAGGTTTAAACTATTGTACATTTTGGGTTCAGCAAATTGTAACACAAATGATCTGATTATGCTATTCCATTTTTAAAAAAATCAATAATGCTTCCATATAAGTACAGGATGGATATATTCTGTATCACTTCCAGATTATTGTCCCTCATCTATTATGCAGAAATCCTTTCAAATAGATATGCTATTTGGCTATATTTACCACTACCTCTCCTTATCACTGCCATTTTCCAAAAAAACTTATTTATTTCTCCACATTCAATAGGAATGTTAATACTTGGATTATTATCATTTTTTCTAACCCTTAGTAGTTGCATTATGCCAGGAGACTTCTTTACTTATTGGTAGCACTCATACAACATCCTGACCCTCACCAACTTCCAAACAGGTACCAAAACCACCAATTCTACATATTGTATATCCATATTCTTCTTCAAAACCTTTTTAGTGGAAAAAGCAGTAGTCTGAGACAGACCTGCATTTGTCTAATAAGTGCATCATCTTGGGCAAGTCATTTTTATTTTTCAAGCTGCACTTTTTGGATCAGTTCAAGAGGGATAATAATGCCTATATTGAATAGTTTTTGTGAAGATTAGAGATGTTTTACATAAAGTGTCTGGCACATAATAGGTGTTCAACACAATAGTTGTTATTAATATAATTGTTAGAGTATTATAGCTTATATATACAGCTCATCTTCAAACCTGCCTTCTTCCAATCTACCTTTCACATTGTTCCCAGAGTTATCTGTCTAAAATGCAAATCTGTGTCATTCCCTTGCAATAAACTCTTTAATGGACCCCTATCATTTTTATGCCAATGTAGCTCATAAGTATCACTTTCCACCCCATTCCATTGCACATTACTTTATGGTCCAGTAATACTGAATTCCTTTTCGTTTCTTTGGTGTGTCATTACTACTTCCCCCACCTCTTCCTCCTGGGCTTCATACTGGCCATACTCTCTCTAGAACATTCTCTCCCTATCTTTTAGTCTAATTTATTTCTACATATCTTTTAAGTCTCAGTTTAAAAGTGATTTACTCTGAAATTCATTGTAGAAATTCCCCCACAGACTCACTTCATTGTCCCTGCTACATGCTTCCATAGCACTCTATACTTCCCTGATCATAGCACTTATTCTATGTTATCATTATAGTTTGTTTTACCCACTAGAATGTAAGATGTATGTGGGCAGAGACCACATCTATTTTTGTTCACCACTTTATCCCTAGTGCCCAGAATACTGTTTGGGTCTCATAAGCCCTATAGAAATACTTTTGGAAGAATAAATAAATGAAAGCTCTAACAAAAGACATGAACTTTCTGATGCATGATGTCAATTCATTAATACCTATCTTTGTGCATGCTATTTCCTCTGCCTGGAATACCCTCCTATAGCTCACCTCACCTCTCATCTCTTTGATAGTTACCTATACCCCCTTCAAGATTCAGGATACAGAATTAATTGGCTCCCTTTTACAACTTTCCTTGATGCCTCTAATTGATTTTGGATGTTCCTCACCCTATGATTCCATCACATTTCACACCTCCCTTGGTTTAAGGGCGTTTACATTATTTTGCAGCTATCTGTACACAATGTTTGCTTTAACTACTAGACTGTAAGGTCATTACGAGCATGAAATGTGTCTTATTTATCTCTGTAGCTCAGCATATGTCTCAAAGCCTTAAACATAATAAGTACTCATAAATGTGTTGAATGAATGATTCAAGTCAATGGGATAAAATCTAGTTAAATTCAATAGATACTTGTCTCTCCTACTCAAATAATCAGTGGAATTTGTTTTTACTGCATTATATATTATGCAACATTTACATATAATAGGTATAAAGAAAAACACAATGAACATGTTTACCCATATCTGCTTCAATAAATGTCATTAATAGAAATGAAGTATCCTATATATCCATGTCTACAAAAAAGGAAAATACTTCACAAATGTATGTATCATCCTGATCTGTACTCTGTTCATTTTCTCTGTACTGTTTTAATTTTAGTATGTATGCTGCTGAAGCAAGCAGCCGGTAATGAGCTTTGGCCTGCATTTTTATGGTTATCCTGAGGTCCCAAGATGAAGGTTTCATTCTAAACTGCCCTAGTTACAGAGCTATTCAATATTTGGTCAGATTTTTCTAAAGGTTACCCTCTGTAGTTTTCCATGGAATCAGGATAAGATCTCCAAGGGCCAAAATAAATATTAATTATAATAATAATAATAATGCTTTAGAATAACACTTCCTGGAAAATTATAAATGTTCTTTTAGACCTTATCTAATTTGCACTTTTAATGTGTCTGCAAGACAGGCAGCAGCTACCTTATTATCAGAATGAGACAGCAGATAATTTGTGTCTTGCAAAAGGTCACTAGATGAATAAATTGTGGGGCCATAGAGCCAAGCTTTAATACTTTCAGTTTTGAAGCTAGATCTCCCTCCAGACCGACCCTCCTAGGTCCAAAGTGAATCATTTACTATGTAAGGTAACCAATGGCTTTATAATCCTTCTGAACTTCTGTACTTCCTTTATTCTGTACTTCAGAATAAACACACGGGCATTACACATAGATTCCTATTTTATCAAACTCCACTTTCTTGTCCAATTCAGACTGGGATGAAGGACTTAATGGTCATTTTCTTCCCATTCATCTAACTTTATTATTTTCTGGTGACTAATCCTTTGATCTACTTCATCTGCTGCCCTCCTCAATCTTCATATCTCATCATATTTCTATCTTCTTCATATTTCAACATTCCTATCTTCCCCTCTCCTTTCTTCTTTTTTTTTTCTATCACTCCTCCAAAACTCAAACCTGTACTCGATCCTCTGTTTCTTTTATTATTCACTTTCTCCATCATCCTGTTCTCTTCATTTGTTCTCTATTCTTTCTCCTCAATCTCTATGTATTGATTTCATTTCCTGTCCCTCACTTTCTCTTCATTTTCTTATGGATTTTTACCCATTCACATCTCATCATCCTCAACCATCTCTCCAACTACCTCATTCCACAATCGCCTCCTCTGTTAATATGTAGTCTGCTTCATTCTTTCCACAATTGTATACACTCCCATCTCCTCTTCAAATCCTTCTCTTTTAAGCACTTTGTTACAAGTATTTCACTCTTATATTTCTACACTTATACTTTATTCTCTCTAAATTCTCCTTCATACATAATAACTATTCATATTTCTACTCTGTCCTATTCCCCACCTCCTTTTCAACATTTATATCTAACCTCTTATCCTTTTATGTAGTATGAGAAGAGGTGTCCCTCTTCCTTTTCAAGTAAAACTTTCACAGTTTTGATATCAGCCTCCTTATGCTTTTCTCTAGGAACTTGATGTCAGCAAAAACCCATTTCTACTGTATCTTCAGTCTTTGTCTTTCTGATGTCCACTTTCTGCTATCTCACAAATAAGTGCCAGTCCCTACATTAAAAAAGCAACTATTTATTTTATCCTGAATGTGTCTATTATATACTCATTATTTTCATTTTCAAACAATATCTCAGAAAGTATTTTCTTTGTTTACTATCTTTACTACTTCTATGCCAACTCCTAAAAACTCACTGGTACACTAAACAATATATTGAAACAGTGTATGTGAAGAATGCCAACATCTACTATCTTTACTACTTCTATGCCAACTCCTAAAAACTCACTGGTACACTAAACAATATACTGAAACAGTGTATGTGAAGAATGCCAATGTCTTCTATGTTGCCAAACCTAATACATTTAATTTTCTATATTCTTGATCTCTTTGTAATAACCAAAAATGTTGTAAAATGTATAAATAATAGTACAGAGGATGAACTTGCAGCCAGACTGCCAGAGTATGAATGTTGGCTCAACCATTTACTCCCTAGGTGATCCTAATTTTTTTTCTTACCCACTCTTGTCTCAGTTTTCTCATCTGTAAAGTGGGAATAATAGTACCTATCTTACAGTGTCACTAGTTTATAAAAGTGGAGTGATAAGAACAGTCCATAGCACATAGTAAATACTATATTGATGTTAACTTTTATATTTATGCTATTACTGGTGTTATTATTATTGATCTCTGTCATCCTTTTTGAAGCCCTTTATTCCTTTGACATATCAGTCAAAATAGGTTAGATTAACATGCAGTAACAAAAACTCCTAAAATTTCAGTGTCCTAAAACAACAAAGATTTATTTCTCACTCACACTACATGTCTATCTCAGGTTGTGAGGAGGGGCATTCTCTTCAATATAATCTTCAATAAGGAACGCAGAATGATAGAGTCAAGGCCACCTGGCATAATGCTACTCACTGTGGCCAGAGGAGAGGAACATGGAAAATTATGTACTGCTCTTAAAAGTTTCCCAGCCTTCCTCAGAAATGACACATGTTATTTCCAGTCACATTTGGTTAGTCAAAGTCACCTATACATGCCTAACTTCAAGGCACTGTGGAAGTAAAATACTACCATGTACCCAGAAGGACATGAATTGGAAATACTGAAAGTAGCAGTACTGACTAGCACACTTAGATTTAAAGATACTGTACACTAGGGGTTCTATTAACACCTTCCTTACTTTTTCTTCTTGGTCCTTTATAGGTTCCTCTTTCTCACCTTCTTTTGTAATAATGATGCTACATGATTTGATCCTTGGTATGATTTTCTCACTCTGCATACTTTCCTGAAGTGATCACATCCATTCACATGGTTGTCCCAATATGCTGACAATGCCAAACTTTACATCTCTAGTTTGTATCTGTCTTTTAATCTTTTTTCCTTTGCTCATTTTTTAAAATTTTTACTATTTTTTTAAATTTATAGTTTATTGTCAAGTTGGTTTCTATATAACACCCAGTGCTCTTCCCCACAAGTGTCCTCCACCATGACCATCACCCCCCTTCCCCTTTCTCCCTCCCCCTTTCCCCTTCTGCCCTCAGTTTGTTTTCAGTGTTCAACAGTCTCTCCTGCTTTGTCTTCCTCCCTCTCCCTAACTCTTTTTTCTCCTTCCCCTCCCCATGGTCCTCTGTTAGGTTTCTCCTGTTAAGATTTGTATATCCAACTGCTCTTAGAGCCCTATTCCTGAATAATCTACAATCATTTGGAGCTTATCTTGCCCAAAATTAACCTTGCAGATTTAATCTATCTAAATTTCCCCTCTTTTATATGATATGCCCTATTTTGTAGCACCATCATTCACCTATGTTATTTGAGAACATACTACCATGACTCCTGTCCCCCCCTCATTCTAACATTGGCTGTTTTTACTCTTTCCTCAGTGTATCTCTCCTTCTCCATCTTAATCCACTGCTCTGAATTAGAATTTCACTACTACTTGTCTAGACTATTTAAGCTATCTACTATCCAGTTTCCCTAATTCCAGTTTTGTTCTCTTCAAATACATCCTTTACACAGGAACTAGAGTGCCTGTGTAAAGTGCCTTCAACTAGAGTTGAAGGAAATCATTCCATTTCTCATAACTGCTCACTTGGTTTTCTCTGCCTACAATGTCCTTCCTCTCTTTCTTGCACTTTATACCAACAGTTTTCTTGACTACATTCTAATAGTACAAAAATTAATGCTAATACTAATAACCAGGAGCAACATACACATGTATACATACATATATGTAAATATATAAGATCTGAGAAGAGATCAATAAAATATATATGCTAATTTTATTGACCTTTCTTCCAGATTATACTTCTCTTCCTCTCTCTACCTTCTTTTTCCCTTTTCTATCCACTTTCCTTCTTTTTTTTCCTCCATCATTCTCACCTCTGTTCTCATCTCTCCTCTAGTCTCTCAACTCCTCCTAATTCAACTTTTCTCTTAATTACCCATTTGCCATCCATTCTTTGCCTATCGTCTTACCTACCAATTTTTTTCAGGAAAAACATCAATAAATAGCAAATTTCAGGTAACTAAGGACTAGCATATGGGCAAGGACCTTTTGTGTATTCCCTACATGTTTACCAGGCATGTATTAATTCAGTTTCATTGTATAAAATGACAAATTTGAAAACAGCCACAGAATCTGCACTGAAGGATAACATTTTTCCATTCAATAATGGTAATTCAGTTACTAAAGTTGACACTTATTAATGTGGGAGGGAGCTTCAGGAGAACTGACAGCATAAGAGCTAGCAAATACATAAAACAAGAATCAAGAAAGATTTTTAGCATTGGGGCGAAGAATATTATGGAACTGGAAATGTTTCTAAAGTCATTCTTTTTGGGGAGCCTGGGTGGCTCGGTTAAGCGTCCGACTTTGGCTCAGGTCATGATCTCACGGTTTGTGGGTTCGAGCCCCACGTCGGGCTCTGTGCTGACAGCTAGCTTAGAGCCTGGAGCCTGTCTTCAGATTCTGTGTCTCCCTCTCTCTCTGACCCTCCCCTGCTCACGCTGTCTCTCTCTCTCTCTCAAAAATAAATAAAACCATAAAAAAATAAAGTCATTCTTTTTGAAGGCAAAACTATACATAGTATATATAATTATAAATGTATATTAAATATCATATACATATGATAATTAAAAGAAACATTCTTAAGTTGTTTGAAAACCTCACTTACATTAAGCTCCTCAGCATTCCCAGGCAATGTGGGATAAAATATATGTTGCTATAATTTTGTGTATATATTATCTATAACATTTAGAAAATATCCATCATTATCTCATTTGATTCTCACAATTCTGCATAATAAGGGAAGTTTGTTGCCGCAATTAAACAGTCCATTCTGAGTGTCACTGTGTTCTGCCTGTGTATATGGCTATGAGTTTGTGTATTTAAGTGTCCTTGAATATGTATATGCTTATGTGTTAATCCACATGCATCTCTGAGTATGCATGAATTTATATATCATGAACATATATCTGTATATCTGAGGATGTTCATATGTACAACTCTATTTATATGTGTATCTATCATATACATGTTTGTGAATGTGTATACCTGCAAATATGTTAAGAAGTATATACCTATATGTGCATTTCTAATCCATACACTTGACAGACTTTTTGATGGGTAGCTTAAACATGCTGCTTTCAAGCCCAAAACATGGTGCTTTCAACAGTCCCAACCCCAGGATACTTTAGATGGGGGGGCATCACTCTCTGACCTCATTGTGTAGAGGAGGGTTCCATTGTCCACCAGTCTGAGCAGCTTGTTAGGTGTGGTCATGTTATGGGCTACTGATTTCTTGCCATTATGAAAGAAGGTGTCAGGGGTCCAGATCTTGCTAGCCAGGAGATTGTTCAGTGGAAGGATCTTCATGGGTCCATCAAATTTAAGTCTTTCATCATGCCATGTCTGTCGAAAAAATACATCAATGGTGTACTCCTAGGGACAAAAAGAGAGAGAACAATGTTTGAACATAATTCTGGTGATGACCCACAGTGCCCATAGTGAGTATTAATCACCTTGCAATATTTCCTCCAATGCACAGAAGCAGCAGTCTATTTATAGTACTTACTGACAAGTATGGCAAATGATTAAAATTGAAAAATAATATATGGTGATCAATAAGTATGCAAATAATACACCTGACAATATTTTGCTTAGGAAGGTGACTGCCAACACTGCCCTGGACATCATACAAGCTGACCACAAGACTTTGCCTTATGGAAAGGCAACAGTTCCTTTTTCTATGTAGTGGCATCTCTAATAAGAACAAACTCCTTGTCTCATCTCTTCTATTAAATAATCCCATATGAACATCAAAGGCTAATATAAAACCACCATAAAATCAAAACTGTGAACTTTAAAACACATTTGAGCCTCACAAAACATCTGATGAGTTTATAGTTTATTATCTTCAATAAATAAGGAACTCTTAACTATAAATAAGATAAAAACAAACAAATAGAAAAATGGGTAAATTACATAACAGAAAATAAATAAGGAACTCAACTATAAATAAGATAAAAACAAACAAATAGAAAAGTGGGTAAATTACATAACAGAAAATTCATAAAATGGATAAAATTGCTAATAAACTTGAAAAAAATTTCAAAACTGTTCTTAATCTAAACACAATTTAAAATAACAATAAATGCAGGGTGCCTGAGTGGCTCAGTTGCTTAGGTGTCTGACTTCAGCTCGGGTCATGATCTTGTGGTTCGTGGGTTGAGTCCCACGTTGGGCTCTGTGTTGACAGCTCAGAGCCTGGAGACTGCTTCAGATTCTGTGTCTCCCTCTCTCTCTGCTTCTCCCCTGCTCATAAACTGTCTCTCTCTGTCTCTCAAAAATGAATAAACGTTAAAGAATTTTTTAATAATAAAATAACAATAAATGCTTCATCATTTGGTAACAGCAGACCAAATTGTTTGTTACACGTTCTTGTAACTATTATAAAACTGGAACCTATATATTAGAGAGCTAGGAGGAGAAGGAGGAAAGGATGGAGGGAGAACCTACTGAAAAGCAATGGGGCACAACTGGAAGCAGACAAAAACTTGAGGAAAATTTACCCTTGAAAGATGGCAGCAGCAATGGGTGTTCCCCCAAAACTAGAATTCTTGTGGCAGATACCACAGCTTTACTGGCTCAAGATGGCAGATAATCTGGAAATTTAGGGGTAATACTGGAACCAAGAGAGTTACAGAAGAGATGGGACCCCAAATCTGCATATAACTCTGCCCCAAATTTTTGCTGACCATTACACTATACACACATGAGCAAGACTCTGGGGCTCTGTTAAAAAAAATGCAAGCAGAAACCATAGGGAAGTCTCCCACTAAATAACAGATGGCAAAACTGTGCTGAGTAATATTTGTAAGATGGACAGAAATTGAAAAATGTATTGGCTTAATATCTCAGAAGATAGAGCCCAAGGCTGGCCAAAGAGCTGAAGATTCAGGAGAAAGCCCTGGAAGCAAGACAACCACTGAGAGAGTGAGTCCCCAAATGTGAGTGCAAACCTTGCCCAAATATTTGGCCACTAAACTACCTAAACTATGGAGGATAATTTTAGGTAGTTAGGTAAAATAAAGAAGCAGCCAGAGCTGCCTAAAAACCTATAGCTTAAAATCCCTTAATTTTTTTTCTTATCCAACGGTTGCTTTATTTTCTAAAACAATGTCATCTCGAAGTATATCAATCAAGATAATTAATATTTGGCAATATCAATTTTTTTAAACTTTATAGTTTATTGTCAAGTTGGTTTCCATATAACACCCAGTGCTCTTCCCCACAAGTGTCCTCCACTATGACCATCACCCCCCTTCCCCTTTCCCCCTCCCCCTTCCGCCCTCAGTTTGTTTTCAGTATTCAAGAGTCCCATTCGTAGCAAAGTGGATGGACCTCGAAGGTGTCATGCTAAGTGAAATAAGTCAGGTGGAGAAGGACAGATACCATGTTTCCACTCATAGGTCTAACAGGAGAAACCTAACAGAGGACCATGGGGAGGGGAAGGAGGAAAAAGAGTTAGGAAGAGGGAGGGAGACAAAGCATGAGAGACTCCCTTAATCATTTTTAATCATACCTGAAATAAATTTCAATATCCTTCCCTTACCTAGAAAGCACTTCATAAATTGAGTCTTCCATTCTTCTCTGAGCTCTTCTCTAACCATTCTTCCCTCTACAAATTAGCCAGTCTGGCTTTTCTTGTCCTCCAGCATACCGAGCACATTCCTGACTAAGGATTAGAAGATTATATAAATATTGTCTAAACTGAGATACTTTTGATAGTCAGAAGAGTTTTTATCAAGAATTACACTAGGACAACAGCTGTAAACCAGGACTGTGCCAAGCAAAAGCTGGAACTAGACTCCCACATAAAACCAAGACCCTGAATGGCTCCAACTAGGCAAAAGAGTGATAGATAAAATGAACTAGACAAAATCAGTCCACAACATGAAAATTCAAAAAAGGAAATTTGTCTATCCAAACATGGTTTCTGAATTAGAGGGGTTTAGGGGAAGCATTTCTACTGAGATTTAGCAGCCTTAAGCCTAATCTTATATGGCATTGAAGTTTAAATACACGGTATCTGCCTGGTTTTGAGCTTACAGACTGAGAAATTAACACAGGAATTTGCCTCAATGTGGGGATACCTCTATATTAACTTGCAAAAGCAATCACAAAAGTACTCTGGAAGGACATGACCACAAATAAATCCTTGCTGAAAATAAGCTCACAATCGAAAACAGAACACATAAGGAAGTGGTCATAGTGAGAACTGATACAACATATAACTGAATTAAACCCCCTCAAAGAACTTCATATATCAAATAGATACTGTAAAGGAACTAAATTAAAATGATAAAGGGGGCACCTTCCTGGCTCAGTCTGTTAAGCCTCTGACTCTTGATTTAGGCTCAGATCATGATTTCACAGTTTGTGAGACTGACCCCTGCATCAGACTCTGTGCTGACAGTGCAGAGCTTGCTTGGGATTCTCTCTCGCCCTCTCTCTCTGCCCCTCCCCCACTCATGCTCTCTCACTCACTCTTATTCTCTCTCTCTCAAAATAAAAAAATAAACAAAAATATTTTTAAATTTAAATGAACAAGGCATCACAGTATGGATTAAGAACATAAAATCCAGACATTATGGGGTGGAAGCAAGAAAAAACAAATTTAAAAAAGATTTATTTAAAATATACAATCTGTTGGAGTGCCTGGGTGGCTCAGTTGGTTAAGCACCCAACTCTTGGTTTTGGCTCAGGTCATGATCTCACAGTTAGTGATTTCGAGCTCTACAGTGGGATCTGCGCTGGTGGCACAGAGCCTGCTTGGCATTCTCTCTCTCCCCCTCTCTATGACACTTCCTGATTTGCTCTCTCTCCCTCAAAAATAAATAAATAAAAATTAAAAAAATAAAATACATAATCTGTAAAAGAAATATAGTCATTGAAAATAAAAACTCAATGGATATATTACATAAGAGATTAGACAACTATCAAGAGAGATTAGTAAACTGGGAAATGCATATGAGAAAAATTGTTCAGTGCACATTTCAGACAAATGATGAAAAAATCATGAAAGAGAGGTATAGTAACAGGAGGATAAAAGGAAAGGGTTCAGCATAATCTAATAAAATTCTAAGATTAGAGAATAGAGACTATATAATTGTGGGTTTATTTCTGGGTATTCTACTCTGTCCTGTTGATCTATGTGTCTATTTATGTGCCATTACCATACTGTTTTGATTACTACAGCTTTGTAATATAACTTGAATATACCTCCTGCTTTGATTCTCTTTTTCAAAATTGACTTTGCTATCAGTGTCTTTGTGGTTCCATGTAAATGTTAGGATTGTTCATGCTAGTTCTGTAAAAAATGTTAGTATTTTGATAGGGATTGCATTAAATCTGTAGATTGTTTTGGGTTTATAGGCCTTTTAACAATATTTGTTCTTCCAATCCATTGGCATGGAATGTCTTTCCATTTCTTTGTCTTCAATTTCTTGCATCGATGTTTTTGAGTTTTCAGAGTACATGCCTGTCACCTCTTTGGGTAGGTTTGTTCCTAGATATCTTACTATTTGGGGTATGATTGCAAATGGGATTGTTCTCTTTTTTTAAAGTTTATTTATTTTAGAGAGAGAGCACATGAGCACAAGAAAGAAGGACAGACAGGATCCCTAGAAGGTCCTGCACTGTCCATGCAGACCCCAACATGGGGCTCGAACTCATGAACTGTGAGATCATGATCCAAGCCAATACCAAGAGTTGGACACTTAGCCAAATGAGCCACCTAGGTTCCCCAATGGGATTGTTTTCTTAATTTCTCTTTCTGCTGTTCCATTATTAGTATATACTAATGCAACAGATTTCTGCAAATTGATTTTTGTATCCTGTGGCTTTACTGAAATCATTAATAAGTTCTAATAGGTTTTTGGTAGAGTCTTTAGGATTTTCCACATATAGTATCATGTCATCTGCAAATAGTGAAAATTTTACTTCTTCATTACTGATTTGATACTTTTTATTTCTTTTTGTTGTCTAATTGCTGTGGCTAGGACTTCCAGTACTATGTTAAATAAAAGTGGTGAGGGTGGATATCTTAGTCTTGTTCCTGACTTTAGGGGAAATGCTCTCAGTTTTTTCCCAGTGAGTATGATGCTGGCCATGGGTTTTTCAATATGTGGCCTTTATTATATTGAGGTATAGTCCCTCTAAACCTACTTTGTTGAGGGCTTTTATCAGGAACAGATGGTGTATTTTGTGAAATGCTTTTTCTGTGTCTGTTGAAAAAATCAGGTAGTTTTTACCCTTTCTTTTATTAATATGATGTATCACATTAATTGATTTACAAATACTGAATCGGGGCACCTGGGTGGCTCAGTCGGTTGGGCATCCGACTTTGGCTCAGGTCATGATCTCACAGTTTGTGAGTTCGAGCCCTGTGTCAGCTCTTCTGTCAGCATAGAGCCTGGAGCCTGCATTGGATTCTGTGTCTCCCTCTCTCTTTGCCCCTTCCCCACTCGTGCTTTGTCACTCTTCTTCTCTCAAAAACAAACATTAAATTTTTTTTTATAAAAAATAAAATACTGAATCACTTGCATCCTGGGAATAAATTCTACTTGATGGTGATGAATAATTTTTTAATGTATTGTTGTATTCTATTTGCTAGTATTCTGTTTAGGACTTTTGCATCCATGTTCATGAGAGATATTGGCCTGTAGTTCTCCTCTTTTGTGGTATCTTTATCTGGTTTTGGAATCAGGGTGATATTAGCCTCATAGAATGAATTTGGAAGTTTCCCTTCTATTTTTTGGGATTGTTTGAGAGGAATAGGTTTTAACTCTTCTTTAAATATTTGGTAGAGGGGCGCCTGGGTTGCTGTCAGTTAAGCGTCCAACTTCGGCTCAGGTCATGATCTCTCGGTCTGTGAGTTCGACCCTCCTGTCAGGCTCTGTGCTCAGAGCCTGGAGCCTGCTTCAGATTCTGTGTCTCCCTCTCTCTCTGCCCCTCCCCAGCTCATACTGTCTGTCTCTCTCTCAAAATAATAAATAAACTTAAAGAAAAATAAATTAATGTTTGATAGAATTCCCCTGGGGAGACATCTGGTCCTGGCCTTTGTTTGTTTGGAATTTTTTGATTACTGATTCAATTTCCTTGCTAATAATCAATCTGTTCAAATTTTCTATTCTTCCTAGTTCAGTTTTGGTAGATTTTATGCTTCTAGGATTTTATCCATTTCTTCTAGGTTGTCCAATTTATCAGCATAGAGCTTTTCATAATATTCTCTTATAATTATTTGTATTTCTGTGGTATTGGTTGTTCTTGCTCCTCTTTCATTTTTGATTTTGAGTACTTCTCTCTCCTTCTCTCTCTTTCTTTCTCAGTCTTTCTCTTTTGATGAGTCTTGCTAAAGGCTTATTAATTTTGTTGATTTTTTCAGAGAACCAGCTCCTGGATTTATTGATCTATTTAATTATATTTTTAGTTTCTATATCATATATTTCTGCTCTAATTTTTATTATTTCCTTCTTTCTCATTTTACATTTGTTTGTTGTTCCTTATCTAGCTCTTTTATATGTAAGGTTAGGTTGAGATTTTTCTTGCTTCTTGAGGTAAGCCTGTATTGCTATAAACTTCCTTCTTAGGACTGCCTTTGCTACATCCCAGGGATTTGGACCATTGTGTTTTCATTTTCATTTGTTTCTATGTACTTTTTGATTTATTCATTGACCCATTCATTGTCTGGTAGCATGTTACTTAACCTACATAAATTAATGCTCTTTTCAGATTTTTTCTTGTGGTTGAATTCCAGTTTCATAGCATTGTGGTCAGGAAAGATGCATGGTATGACTTCTTTTTGAATTGTTGTGACTTGTTACATGGCCTAATATGTGATCTATTCTGGAGAATGGTACATGTGCACTTGAAAAGAATCTGTATTCTGCTGTTTTAGGATGGAATGTTCTGAAGATATCTGTTAAATCCATCTAGTTCACTGTGTCATGGAAAGCCACTGTTTGTTGATTTTCTGCTTACATGATTTGTCCATTGCTGTAAGTGTGTTGTTAAAGTTCCCTACCATTACTGTATTACTATTGATTGGTTCCTTTATGTTTATTATTAACTGTTTTATGTATTTGGGTGCTCACATGTTGGAATCATAAACAAATATTTACAATTGTTATATCTTCGAGTTGGATTCTCCCCTTTATTATTTTATAGTGTCCTTCTTTGTCTGTTTACAGACTTTCTTTAAAGGTCCATATTGTCTGATATAAATATTGCTACTCTGGCTTTCTTTTGGCATCCATTCATCTATTTGCATGACAAATGTTTCTCCATTCCCTCACGTTCAATCTGCATGTGTCTTTAGGTCTGAAATGAGTGTTTGTAAGAAGCATTTGGATGGGTCTTGTTTTGTTTTATTTTTTTCCCCCACTCTGACACCCTATGCCTTTTGATTGGAGCATTTAGTTCACTTACATTCAAAGTAACTATTGGTAGGTATGTATTTATTGCCATTTTGTTATTTGTTTTGTGGCTGTTTTTGTGGCTTTCTTCTGATCCTTTCTTTTCTTTCTCTCTTTCATGGTTTGTTGGTTTTCTTTAGTAATATACTTGAGTTTCTTACTCTTTATTTTTTGCATTTCTATTATTGTTTTCTGATTTGTGGTTACCATTTGGTTTATATATAACATCTGCAAATAGGAGTCTATATTAAGAAAATGATCACTTAATTTCGAACTCATTCTTTACTCTTCCCTCTCCTTGTTTCAAGTATTTATCATATTTTACATCCTTTTATTTTCTGAATCCCTTGACTGATTTTTACAGATATATTTATTTTTACTCCTTTTGTGTTTTCTACTTTTCTTACTCCTACTTATGGTCTTTTCTTTACCCTCAAAGAGTCCCGTTTAGTATTTCTTGTAGGCGTGGTTTAGCTGTCATGAACTCCTTTAGATTTTGTTTATCTGAGAAACTCTTCATCTCTCCTTCTACTCTGAATGACAGCCTTGCTGCATAAAATATTCTTGGCTGCAGATTTTTCCCTTTCAGCACTTTGAATATATCCTGCATCTCCCTTCTAGTCTGTAAAGTTTCTGCTGAAAAATCAGCTGATCACCTTACTGGGTTTCCTTTGTGTGCAACCATCTTTTTTTCTCTTAAAATCTTTAAAATTCTTTCTTTATCACTTTATTTTGCCATTTTATTGTTGTGTGTCTTGGTATGGACCTCCTTGGGTTGAATTTATTGGGGGATCTCCTTGCATCTTGAATCTGAATGTCTATTTTTCTCTCCAGATTTGGGAAGTTTTCAGCTATTATTTCTTCTAATACATTTCCTGCCCTCTTTTCTCTCTCTTCTCCTTCTGGGATCCCTATAATGTGAGTTTTGTGTTTGACTGAGTCACTGAGTTCCTTAAGTCTATTCTCATTGTGCAGTATTTATCTCTTATCTGTTCAGCTTGATGATTTCTATTACTCTATCCTTCAGGTCACTAATATGATCCTCTGCTTCCTGTAGCCTACTGTGTATTCCATCTATTGTATTTTTAATTGCATGTCCAGAGTCCTGCATCTCTGATATGTTATTTTTTATCTTGTGAAGTGTCTCACTGATGTCCTGCACTCTTTCCTTGAGTTTAATGAGTATCTTTATGATCATTGCTTTAAATTCTCTATCACACATATTATCTATTTTAGTTTCTCTCTTAGATGTCCTGCTGTGATTTTGTTGTGTTCTTTCATTTGGGACAATTTCCTCTGTCTCTTCATTATGTCTACCTCTCTGTGTCTGTTTCTGTGTATTGGGAAAGTCAGCTACATCCTCTGCTCTTGAAAGTAGTGGCTTTATGAAGAAGAGGTTCTGTAGTGCTCTGCAGTGCAGTATCCCCTGTTCACAAGAACTTGGCACTTCAGGGCAGTCTCCTACGTGTGTTACTTGCATCCTATTGTGTCTGAGTAGCTTTCCCGTTCAACCCAGACTTTGGGACTGACTCTCTGCCTGTTGTGTGCTGTGCTTGCACTCTGTGTTGTTAGTGAGACCAAGGCAGGCTGGCTTTGAGGAGGCATGACTATAGGAAGGGTTGGGGGTGGGTGGTGGTATTAGCCAAATTTACACTAAGCTGCTAGCCCTAGGGTGATCCTCCAAAGCACGGCAACATCCAGGGGTGTGGCATGCAGCATCAGTGGTGGCCAAGAGCACAAGGTATCTGTGCACATGGCAGCTGGGCAGGGCATGCACGTGGAATTAAGAAAATTGGCACTGAGCCACTGGTTCTAGGCGAGAACCCCCAAGCATGGTGGCCTCAGGGATGCAGCACAGGGAGGCAGTGGCTGGGCAGGGCATGTGTGGTACTAACCAAATCTATGCTAGGTCCAGGGCAGAGGCTAGTAAGCTTGAAATGGGTCAGGCCACAGGAGAACTTGTGGATGGAGCACACTTCTAGCAGGTTAGGTCACAAGTATCTGTGCAATGCCACCTCTTACAAGTGGCTCTAAGTTTATGCTGGGGAGTGGGCCAGGAATATGGTGACTGCCAGTTCCTTTGTTCCCAGAGAAGTCCCCCAATATACAGTATACAATATACTCCAAATTCAGTATGAACAGATCTCCTTACAATTGTGCAAGCTGTCACATCCATGTTGCCTTTCCTCAGGCTGTTGTCTCTTTAAGGGCAGTGACATGGCTATCACTTGCCCTCCCAGTTTGCCCAGTGCTGAGTCAGCTGACTTTTAAAGCTCCAGGCTCTAAGTCTCACTGCTTATACAAATTCATGGAATTCACCCTCCTGGTTTTTAATACCAGATGTTATGGGGATTCATTTTCCCTATGTGGGCTCCCTAGTATTTCCCCTCTCCATGACCACATTTCCCTCCCTTCTACAGACAGCTCCCTACAACTGGATCTGCCCTTGTAACCTTTTTAATACACTTTTTTTCTACATTTATTTGAGGAGTTTGTTCTGCCAGTCTTTGGATCACTCTCTAGTTTACTGGCTTGGATGTGAATGATATCTAGTTGTAAACATGGGAAGTAGTGAGCTTAGGGTCCTCCTATTCCACCAACTTGCACCCCTTTCTACCAAAGAGCTTCTGAAAATATAAATATTTTTGATAAATAAAATATTGAATGAATCCTCACGAAAAGAACTACTAAAATAAGTTATTTATATAGTTGAAATTAAACCAGCAACAAGATGAAAGAAGGAATAGTGAGCACAAGTATTAATAAAGATATGGGTAAACAAATAATGGCTCTCTAAAAATAATAAGGACTATAAAAACTAGGTAGAATAAATAACTAAAGTAAACCTAACAAAAGGAGACAGTAGGAATATGTTGGTTAATGCATTATTGTATTATTTGGGAGAAGAGTGAAGATATTAAACTTTAGGTCACATATGTATGTTGACATTTAAAGTAACCACCAAAGAATGTACTAGAAATGAAATGTAAAACTTATAAAACGGTAGGGAAAACAATTAGGAATATAGAAAATGTTTAACCTATAGAAGACAAGAAAAAAAGGCATGGAAAAACATGGAAAAAAGAATACATAAGATAGTAGAAACAAACTTAATATACTCTAAGAATAAATAAACAGTAGAGCCACATGCTATATATATACACAAGAGTACACCTAAAGAAACATAAAAACACAGGTTGAAAGTAAAGTAATAGAAACATATATGGGCAAACCCTATCAAAAAAAAGTGGTAAAACTATAAAGTATGGAAAGAATGGACTGTAAGACAAACGTTTTTCTTTGGGATAAAATATCTCATTACATTAAAAAATAAAGTATCTCCAGTGGACAAATAACAATTCTAAATTTTTATGTGTAAGATAGCATGAACTCAAAATACATAAGGTAAAAATTAAATTATGAAGTGAAAGTAACAAACCTTTAGATTCTCAATAAATTGAAGTACAAGAAAAATCAGACCAACAATTTGCAGGATTAAAATATGTGAACAGCCCGATTGAAAAGATGAGTTAAGGGATACACACACACACACACACACACACTCTTATCTACCTAACACTTTAAAACACATTTTTTTTTACCAAAAAACAAGTGATGATCTGCTAAGTCATAAAGCAAATCTCAAGACACAGAAATATTTCATAACCTCCAGACTATCTTTTTTTCAATATAAGGCATTAAATCATAAATTAATAACAAAGTTTTACATTTGAACATTTTAAACCCCACTATAAAAATTTCAAGAAGCAAAGAAAAAACATAAAGGGTATTAGAAAATACTTAAGACTGAGGAAGGGCAAGATGGTGGAGAAGCAGGGAGCTCTGTAATCCGCGCACGCCCGCATGGATTGAACTGAGAAGGACTGAAGTGATAAAACTTGGATTTGCAGGTGGGGGAAAGAAGAAACGACGCCAGAAAGAAGACAACCTCAAAGATGCCTGAGTGAGTGACTGTGATCTGAGAAATTAGGGGACGGGCGGGTCCCAGTGGTGCAGGGAGAAGGAGCCCCAGCCCAACACAGGGAGAGCGCGCTGTGCCCTGGAGAGACCAGGGGAAGAGAAAGAGAGACAGAAAACGCACCTAGAACCATCTCTAAGGGAGGAAAAACTCGCCCGTCTCCCCATATATAACTGCCGGGCACCGGGAGAGAAATCCGTCCCATCTGGCCGGCGAGTCCTTCCTTGGGCGCAGCAGCAGCGGCATCCACTCCAAGCAGCACCGCGAAAGGCGGCGGCGGTGAGAAAAGCGGTAGCGGCGGCGCCGAGAAAGGCGCCTTGAAAAGCGGCGGTGGCGGCGGCTCCACAAAAAGGGTGGCGCAAGCCGGGCCGGGAGGCCGGCCGCCAGCGGGAACGCATCTCAACCCGGGTGACAGTGTTGAACTGCATGGACTAGGATTTGGAAGTGAGGCTGAGCTTGTAGAATACAGTTTGGCTCGCCTACGGCACAGGGAGATCGGACTCAGAAGGGCAGCTTGCAACGCTTGGTTCAAGCAAGGCTTGAAGCGCCGCCATTCTCCTCCCTGCAACCACCCAGGAGGGGCCTCGGAGAGAACAGCCCCCGAGACGTGACCTGACGCCAGACCACGCTCATTCGCACAGGGGAGTTGTCTTTTTTCTTTTTTCTTTTTTTTCGTTGCTTCTCCTTCTTTTCTGCTGCCATCCAGATATATTTCCCTTAGCATATTCTTATCTCTCCTCTTGGCTGCTTATATGCTTTTACACTGTCCATAGTCTTTTGCTGTCTCTCTCCCCACACTGTTTTACTTTTTGTTTTTGTTTTTGTTACTTTTTCTTCTCTCTTTTCTTCTCTTCTTTCTTTTCTGTCCTTTCCTTTCCTTTTCTTTACTTCCTTTCCTCTTTTGCTTGCTTCCTTGTTTGATTTGTCTGTGCGTTTGCATGCCTTTGTTCCCTGTATGATAGTCTGTTTCATTTTCAGGGCTCCCTCAAGAAACAAGCCAAAGTACACATGGTGGAGAGTCCCAAATATCACTGACCAGGGAAGTAAAATAATCAAAGGCACAACAAGAGAAACCTAGAGACACCATAAAAAGAACACTTCCTGAAATGACAGGCCCTGGACAGTAAATGAATCTCCTTAAATAGAGCAATACTAACAGGTGCACAGGGCATGACAAGTTTTAAAACTGACAAGAGACAGAAAGCTAGCCAAAATGACAAAACGAAAGAACTCTCCTCTGAAGAAACTCCAGGAAGAAGTCACAGCCACAGAACTGCTCAAAACAGACTTAAACAACATAACTGAACAAGAATTTAGAATAATTGTCAGAAAATTAATTGCTGGACTTGAAAAAAAACATCAAAGAAGCT
>CM053579.1:2674095-2689786 GCA_028646485.1 Cryptoprocta ferox
GGCTGCATATTTTTCCTGTTCACCACATTGAAGATTTCCTCCCATTCCTTTCTGGCCTGCCGAGTTTCATTAGATAGGTCTGTAACCACTCTGATAGGTTTCCCTTTGTATGTTAGGGCCCTTTTATCCCGAGCTGCCTTCAGAATTCTCTTTGTCTTTATATTTTGCCAGTTTCACTATGATATGTCGTGCTGAAGGTCGATTCAAGTTATGTCTTAAGGGGGTTCTTTGTGCCTCTTGGATTTCAATGTCTATTTCTGTCCCCATATTTGGGACGTTTTCAGCTATAATTTGATCCAGCACCCCTTCAGGATCTTTTTCTCTTTCTTCATCTTCAGGAACTCCTATGATACGGATATTGTTCCATTTGATTGTATTACTGAGGTCTCGAATTCTCTTTTCGTGCTCCTGTATCAATTTCTCTCTCTTTTTCTCGGCTTCCTCTTTTGCTATAACTGTGTCTTCTAATTCACTTATTCTACTCTCTGCCTCTTCAATCTGTGCAGTGGCCGCCTCCATTTTATTATGCACCTCATTTATAGCCTTTTTTAACTCACAACAGCTATTTTGAGGGTCCCTAGTCTGTGTATCAAGAGCTTCTTTGATGTTTTTTTTCAAGTCCAGCGATTAATTTTGTGACAGTTGTTCTAAATTCTTGTTCAGTTATGTTGCTTAAAGCTATTTTGAGCAGTTCTGTGGCTGTGACTTCTTCCTGGAGTTTCTTTAGAGGAGAGTTCTTCCATTTCGTCATTTTGGCTATTGATGAGATACTGAGAATCACTGGTGTTAGGATTCAGTGTAAAATACGTTAATCCAGTTATTGTTCGCTGAATCTCAGTCCTTAGATATCTTGTCTCCCTTCATAATACTATCCAGTTTTAGATCTTTAATTGGCATTTGTAAAATATAAGCTAACAAGACACAGAGAACTGAAATAACTTGCACATAGCTAGCAAGATGTAGAGTAGGTTGTATATCTTATAAATCTGGATTTGGAATCTATACTCTTAAAGGCTATAGTATAATGCCTCTCTTGCTTTTTTAATTTTATATGAGCTCTTTTTTTATGTCTTTATTTTATTTTGAGAGACAGAGACAGAGAGTGAGCGGGGTAGGGGCAGAGAGAGAGGGAGATACAGAATCTGAAGCAAGCTCCAGGCTCTGAGCTGTCAGCACAGATCTCAACGCGGGCCTTGAACCCACGGACTGTGAGATCATGACCTGGACCAAAGTCAGATGCTTAACCAACTGAGCCACCCAGGTGCCCCTATAAGAGCTCTTTTCGAAGTATTGTTTACATATGATAAAATTTATGTTTTAAGTGTACAATTAAATTATTTTTAGTAAATTTACAGAGTTGTGCAGCTATAACCACAAACTAGATTTAGAATATTTCCATAACCTCTAAAAATTTCTCCAAAACTTTGCAGTCACTATCCATTATCAACTTCAGCCCTAGGAAACCACTAATGTACTTCCTGTCTCTATAGATTTGCCTTTTCTGGATACTTAATGTGAATGGAAACATACAGTATGTGACTTTTTGTGTCTGCTACTTTCACTTGGCATAATACACTTGAAAGTCACCCATTCTGTTGTCCTTGTTCCTTTTCATTGATGACTAATATTCTTTTGTGCAAATATACCACATTTTCTTCATTATTTGATAGGTTGTTTCTACCTATTGTATCTCATAAATAATTCTGCTATGAACAGGTCTTTCTGTGGACATATATTTTCATTTCTCTTGGATAATGGAGAATTAGAGTGGAACAACAGGCTTTTATAGGAAGTATATTTTTAACTTTTTAAGAAACTGCCAAAATATTTTCCAAAGTGTTCTTTAGCATTATACATTTCCACCAGTGATTTATGGGGTTCCATTTTTTCCAAATTCTTGCAAACAGTTGATATTGTCAGTCTTTTTTATTTTAGCTATTCTAATTCACATGTAGCAATATCTCATTGTGATTTTTAATTTGCATTACCCTAACGACTGATGATGTTGAATATCTTTTTATGTCCTTATTAATTGGCACAAATATTTAATAAATATATATTTAAATATATTGCTTATTTTCAAATTGGGCTGTTTTTCTTCTCATTTTTGAGTTGTAAGTCATTTACATGTTCTTAATACAGGTTCTTTATCAATATATGATTTACAAATATATTCACCCACTTTATGGCTGTCTGTTCATTTTCTTAATGGTGTATTTATAAGAACAAAAGGTTTAAATTTTAATGACATACATTTCATCATACTTTTAATTTTAATTTTTAAAATTTTTATTTATTTATTTATTTAAATTTTAGTTAACATACAGTGCAATATTGGTTTCAGGAATAGAATTCAGTGATTTGTCATTTACATACAATACCCAGGGTTCATCACAAGTGCCCTCCTTAATACCCTTCACCAATCTAGCCCATTTCCCTCCTCCCTCCCTCCATTAACCTTCAGCATGTTCTCTATCATTAAAATCCTCTTGTGGTTTGTTTCCCTCTCTTCTCTTCCCCCCACTTCCTATATGTTTGTCTGTTTTGTTTCTTAAATTCCACATATGAGTAAAATCATATCATATGGTATTTGTCTTTCTCTGACTGACTTATTTCATTTAGCATAATACCCTCTAGTTCCATCCATGTTATTACAAATGGCAAAATTTCATTATTTTTGGTGGCTGAGTAATAGTTCATTGTGTGTGTGTGTGTGTGTGTGTGTGTGTGTGTGTGTGTGTGTATGATGTGGTATATATATCTTCTTTATCCATTCATCAGTTGGTGGACATTTGGGCTGTCTCCATAGTTTACCTATTATTGATAATGCTGCTATAAACATTGGGTGCATGTGTCCCTTCAAACCTGTATTTTTGTATCCTTTGGGTAAATACCTAAAAGTGCAATTGCTGGATCATAGGGTAGTTCTAATTTTAGTTTTTTGAAGAACCTCCTTTTTTATAGCTCATACGTTTGGTGTTCTAAGAAATTTTTGACTGACTCAAGTTTACAATGATTTTCTACTATAATTTTTTAAGAAGGTTTAACTCTTAAATTTTGGTCTGTGTTCCATTGGAGTTGGTTTTTATTTATGATATAAGGTAAAAGTCTATGTTCTTTTTTTGCACATAGATATCAAATTCTCCCAGCACCATTTATTGAAAAGGGTATTTTTTCTGCATTGAATTACCTTGGACCTTGGTCAAAGTCAGTTGACCATAAATGTGGAAGTTAATTTCTGCACTTTCTTTTCTTTTCCTTTGATCTATATTGTTTATCTTTAGACCAAACCCATGCTGTATTGATTACTGTAGCTTATTGGTATGCTTTGCAATTGGGAAGTGAAAGTACTCCCAGTTTTTTTTTTCCTTTTTAAATACATTTTGCTTATTCTAGTTCCTTTGTATTCCTGTGTAACTTTTAGGATCAGTTTGCTACTTTTGCAAAAAGAAAAACTTTGAGATTTTGATAAGGAATATTTTGAATTTATTTGCCAATTTGGAGAGAATCTTAATGGTGTTAGGACTTCTATAAACATAGAATATCTAAAACCTGCTATTTGTAATCAAAGACGGTCTTCTTGCTTTCCATTTTTTATGTCTTTAACTTATTTCGCTTGCCTAAATTTTTAAACACCTTTACTGAAATATGATTCACATTTCATATAATTTACACTTTTAAAGTATACAACTAAATGTTCTCCAGTATATTTAAAGGGCTGTGCAGCCATCACTAATATATAATTTCAGAATACTTTATTTGCTCTTAAAAAGAAACTCCATACCGATTAGCAGTTACTTCCGATTGCTTTCCTTCTTAGACTGGTTAAAATCTTCAGGAAAATGTTTAAAAAGAGAGACTGGACATCATTGTCTTGTTCATGATCTTAGGACAAAGTAGTCCTTCATCATAAAGTATAGTTCTAGGTGTAGATTTTTCACAAATGTTCTTTATCAATTGAGAAAATTCCTTTCTGTTTCTAGTTTTTTGAGAGTTTTGGATCATGAATGGGTGCTGAATTTCATCTTCCTTCTGTTTCCTTCAAGTTATTCTTCACAGAGCTGCTAGAATAATCCTAAAATGTTAGATTAAATCACCATTCTACTCAAAATCATGCAATCCTTCCACATTTCATTTAAGGTGAAAACCAAAATATCCTAGGAGGGCCTTATACTATCTAGTCCATTTCCCATAGTTTCCTTTTTAAACTTATCTTTTATTAATCTCTCTTCATCTCTCCACTATAGCCACAATGGCCTATTTGCTATTCCTTGAACACACTGGGCAAACTTCCACGTCAAGGCCTTTGCATTTGCTACTCCCTATACTTAGAATGTTCTTCCTCCAATTGTCTACAAGGCTCACTTTCATTTCCTTCAGATCATTGCTCAAATGTCACCTACTCAGTGGGGTATTCCCTGAACACCCTATTGAAAATTGCAATCCTTCCTCAATACTACCTACTCATATATTATTTTTCTTCCTGAGGCATATTATGTTTTAATATACTATTTATTTATCTATCTATCCTTTCTTCCTTCCTTTATACTTTTTGTTTTCCCTCTACTCAAACATAAACTCTAAGAAGGCAGCACTCTTGGCATGTTTACTAATATACTTACATTGCTTAGAATAATACCTGGCATGCAGTAGGTGATCAAAAAATATTTGATGACTACATCAAATAATCAGGAAACTTTTAGTAAGCTCTGGGCCAGACTTGTTGGGTGATTTGGACAATTTCATTCCCTTCTGTTTCATCATATGTAACATCTGAAGGGATAAAACTGGATGTTTTCAGTAAGGCTCTTTCTGCTCTGAAATTCTAGGAAAGAGGCTGTATGCCCAGTGAGGATAATAATTTGAGATATTACGCTATTAAGGAATCATACTAAGATGCTATTCAGGGGTGCCTGGGGGGCTAGTCGGTTGAGCATCCAACTCTTGATTTCTGCTCAGGTCATGTCCCAGGGTCGTGGGATAAAGCACCATACAGAGGGAGAGAGATTGTCTCTCTCCCTCTGCCCCTTTCCTCTGCTTGTGCACTCTCTCTTTCTGTCTCTCTCAAATTAAAAAAAAATACTATTTTTCCTGGAACCCTAAAAATGCCTAAACCCTGTCTCCCCAGCATACACCTCATCTCTACAAGATCCCCATAGAAATACATGCTTTTAGGAAAGAAAACTCATTCACTAATTAATTCATCAATGGATATGTATTGAATACCTACAATGTGCTAGGTAATGTGCTAGGCTCCTGGAGCACATGAAAGAGAAAACAAGACAAAAATCCATAATCTTATAGTAAGGAGAAAAAATTATGATAAATAGAAAAAATAAATTATATGGCATGTTATATGTTACATGTTATGGGTAAAGAAAGAGCATGATAAGGTTTACTAACCATAGTGTACATAGTAAACTGAATGGAGGTCAGGGTGGGCCTCATTTAGAAGATAATTAAACGAAGACTTGAAAGAGTTATGAAAGCATAGCAAGTGCAAAGACCATGATGTAAGAGAGCCTGGAATGTTGAAAGAGAAGCAAGGAAGACAGTGTGACTGGAACAAAGTGAACAAGGGAGGGCATTGTAGGAGATAAGCCAAAGAGGAACAGAGGGACAGGGTCATATGGGGCGCCTGAGTGGCTCAGTTGGTTAAGCATCTGACTTTTAATTTTGGCTCAGGTCATGATATCATGGGTTCATGAGTTCGAACCCCACATCAGGCTCCTTGCACTGACAGTGCAGAGACTGCTTGGGATTCTCTCTCTCTCCCTCTCTCTCTGCCCCTCCTGCGCTCACTCACGCTCGCTCTCTCTCTCTATCTCTCTCTCAAAATAAATAAACTTAAAAAAAAAAGAAAAAAGAAGACAAGATCATACAAGACCCTATAAGCCATGGCAAGGACTTTGGCTCTTAGTCTATATAAGATGAGAAAACATTAGAAGGCTATTGTGCAAAGAATATACTGTAAGGGCAAAAGGTGACATCAGAGAGACCAGCTAGAAGGCAATGGCAGTAATAAAACTTTGACTTTTTACTGTGGCGGAATAAAAACCAACTGTTGAGCAGCAAAGGGTAGGGAGCCATGATGCTACAAAGCAGTGAAATGAGGGCAGTAATGGAGGTGTGGTGTGTGTGTGTGTGTGTGTGTGCGTGCGTGCGCGCATGTGCATGTATGTATGCACATGTGTAGGGCTAAAAGGGCTTCCTTTGTATCTTTCACTCCCAAAGAAAGGGATTTCCTGGACTACCTCTTACAGGAATTCGGGTCTTGTTTTTGCACAGGAATCAAAGTAAGCCAAACAGTGGAGTGGAACTGAATCCCTATGATCTGAATGTCACATTTTGAGAGGTCTCTTACCTTTCTTAAAAAGCCCACTAAAGACTACTTGCTATACAATAGATCTCTAAGACTTGCTCATCTTGCAAAACTGAAACTAAGTACCCTTTCACTAAAATTTCCTCATTCCCTCCCCACCAGCCCCTAGCAACCACCATTCTACTCTCTACTTCTATGAGTTTAACTATTTAGATTCCACATATAAGTGAGATCATATAGTATTTACCTTTCTTTGGTTTATTTCACTTGGCATAATGTCCTCTAGGTTCATCAATGTGGTTCAGAATGGCAGGATTTCTTTCTTTTGTTAAGGCTGAATAATATTCCATTGTATGTATA
The DNA here is from genome assembly GCA_028646485.1 of Cryptoprocta ferox. Lineage (NCBI taxonomy): Eukaryota > Metazoa > Chordata > Mammalia > Carnivora > Eupleridae > Cryptoprocta > Cryptoprocta ferox. The sequence goes on from CM053579.1 coordinate 2,680,778, forward strand.
TACATGTTCTTATCAGTTGTTGATAGACACTTAGATTGCTTCCATGTCTTGGCTATTGTGGATAATGCTGTAATGAACATGAGTGCAGATATCTGTTTGAAATCCTGATTTCAGTAACTTTGGATATATATTTCCAAAAGTGGGATTGCTTGATCTTATGGTAATTGTATTTTTTAATTTTTTAAAGAACCTTCATCATACTGTTTTCCATAGCGACTGCACCAATTTACATTCCCACCAGGAATGCCTAATGGTTGCCTTTTCTCCACATCCTCATCAACACTTGTTATCTGTTGTCTTTTTTGATAATAACCTATCCAACAGATGTGAAGTGATATTTCATTGTCTTTTTCATTTGCATTTCTCTGATGATTAGTGATGTTGAGCATCTTTTTATATACCTGTGTCCATTTGTATGTCTTCTTTGGAGTAATGTCTATTCAGGTCCTTTTATCAATTAACAATACCGCACTGCATACTTAAAAATTTGCCAAGTGGACAGGTCTTATGTTAAGTGTTCTAGTCCCACCAAATAATAATAATAATAATAATAATAATAATAATGCAGGAGGAAACTTTGGGAGGGGGTGGATAGGTTTAAGGCATAGATTGCAGTGATTAGTATATTAGCTTGAGTATAGCCAGAGTGCTTTCTGCTACAGAAAATCTTGAAAGGGTCTTGAAAGTTGTAGCAAGGTAAAAAGAAGGAAGAAGGGAACACAGCATAACATGGGATGTCACAGAGCATTAAGATGTGTTTAAGAACCAATGAAAAGAGCACAGCATAATCTGGCTTGTGAGTACCCTGCCCTCACCATCTGCTTTCTCCTCTCTGCTCTGTGCCTAGGTAGGATAGGCAAGAAATGTATGGGAAGGAAGATAGAAATGTTATAAATCAGTTCCACTCGTAATCAGAAATCAGTACCTTTTTCATCTTGCTTTTATAATCTATTTGTTGTGTTCTTATTTGCCATGTCTCCAGGACTGCTGGGTAGACATAAAGTAATTTCTCCTTGGCATTACTCATAAAAGACAGTGTCTTGGAAATATTAATATAAGTGGAAAGAGGGAACACAATTTTCTTTGTTAAACCATCATGGAATCTTTTAAGTATCCAACACAAGGAACAGGTTTTTCAGTGAAATAATTTTTGTGTGTGTCAGATCCTTTGAATTATGAAATCCCTAGAGTAGATTGATGGGATATTGCAGGCTGACTTGAAAATTAAGCTTTTGTCCCAGACACATGAAAAATGTTGTAAGTATTAAAGGGTTTAGTTAGATCTTCAAGGATACTTTCCATCTAGTTTCAACCTCTTACTATTTTGATGGGAGAACTAAAAATAAGAGATGGATAAGTATTTGTTGAAAAGCATACACTTGGCTTCTACCTTTTAGTCTAGAATTCTTGCTAACATACACCTGAGCATGTTTGCTTTAGCTAGCCTGCTTTAAGCAATATCTAGTATTGCTCCTCTGATAATTTGTGAAGTGTTACACATTCTGCAGATTTAACAATTAGCTAGGATTGGAAATGCTGGCCAGTTGGCCACCTAGAACTCCAAGAGGATGGCATAGATTGAATTCAGTATAACCAGGAGATATACAGATTAGCTAGAAATAACTCATCAGAGCTAGGCTCCAAAGAACTCTGACTTTATGCTCTACAGGTCCCATTTCTACATGGGAGGCTACTACCTAGGCCAAGGAAAGTAGAGGCTCAAAATTCTTTAAAGAGTCTTTCAGGGGCCCCTGGGTGGCTCAAGTCAGTTGAGTGCCTAACTTCGATTCAGATCATGATCTCATGGTTTGTGAGTTCGGGCCCACATCAGGCTCCAGGTTGGAAGTGGAGAGCCTGCTTGGACTACTCTCTCTCTCTCTCTCTCTCTCTCTCTCTCTCTCTCTCTCTCTCTGCCCCTTACCTGCTCACTCGTGCTCATTCTCTCTCAAAATAAATACATAAACTTAAAAAAAAGAGCCTTTCGAGTTTTCCATGAAGAGTATCATGTTGTCTGCAAAGAGTGAAAGTTTGACTTCTTTGCCAATTCGTATGCCTTTTATTTCTTTTTGTTGTCTGATTGCTGAGGCTAGGCCTTCCAGTGCTATGTTGAACAACAGTAGTGAGATGACATCCCTTGTCACGTTCCTGACTTTAAGGGGAAATCTCTTAGTTTTTCCCCATTAAGAATATTAGCTGTGGGTCTTTCATATGTGGCCTTTATGATGTTGAAGAATGATCCTTCCATCCCTACCTTCTTGAGGGTTTTTATCAAGAAAGAATGCTATATTTTGTCAAATGCTTTTTCTGCATCTATTGAGAAGATCATATGGTCCTTATCCTTTCTTTTATTAATGTGGTGTGCCACATTGATTTGTTTGTGAATATCGAACCAGCCAGCCCTGCAGCCCAGGAATAAATCCCACTTGATCATGGTGAATAATTCTTTTAATGTACTGTTGAATCTTATTTGCTAGTATTTTACTGAGAATTTTTAAATCCATGTTCATCAGGGATACTGGCCTGTAGTTTTCCTTTTTAGTGGGGTCTTTTTCTGGTTTTGGAATCAAGGTCATGCTGGCTTTGTAGAATGAGTTTAGAAGTTTTCCTCCTATTTATGTTTTTTAGAACAGTTTGAGAAGAAAAGGCATTAATTCTTTAAATAGCTGGTAGAATTCCCCTGGGAAGCCATCTGGCCCAGGACTCTTAATTGTTGGGAGATTTTTTTATTATTGATTCAATTTCTTTGCTGGTTATGGGCCTGTTCAAAATTTTTATTTCTTCATGTTTCAGCTTTGGTAGTGTGTGAGTTTCTAAGAATTTATCCACTTCTTCCAGATTTCCCAGTTTGTTGGCAAGAAATCAGAGGGGATATATTAGAATAGATTATTTATGCAGAGTAATGTAAGAGAATGAATATGTGGCCATTGCAAATCATACCCCATTCAGATTTTCATTAAGGAATCCATGCAGTCTCTTTCACATGTTTTTCCTATTAAGAAAGCATGAGGTCTTTAGACTTAACCTCTGAGGTTTCTGATGTCCTCCATTACCTTCATTTTTTTCCTGGCCAGTTGTGTGTGTGTGTGTGTGTGTGTGTGTGCGCGCGCGCACACACAAGCACACGTGTGCATGTGTATGCAGCATATGTTCTCTAAGAGCCATCTCCTTCAGCAAAACTATAGCAGTTGCTGTGAGCAGCAGAGCCATCTTTTGTACCTGTTCATTATCAAGGTAAAGATATTCATCTCTCCTTTCCAGTGTAGTCTTTAAATTGGTTAACTCACTCGATAGCCTGCTGATGAGAATTATTTAATAAATAATTAAACTGCTATCAAGGAGTGAATAAATCAGAACCTGGTGTTTTAAGTCTTCTTTGAGGGGGAGGGATGGCTGAGGGGGCTCAGCTAAGGCAGATAAGTTCTATTTGTTTTTCTAAAGGTGGTAAGGTGGGATTCAAATCTGATTTTAAAATCTGAATACTGAATTCCACTTTGAGTTCTGTCTGGTTCAATTAATTCATCCTTGTGTTCATAAAGACTTCTATCTCAGTGAACCTAAATAAACGAAATCCCGTTATTCTTAGGGGCCCCCCATTGCTCGTGAATGGGAACTCAGCTCTGTGTTTAATACCATTAATTTTAGCTTAATCTAATTTTCTATTCTCTGTGTTAGGTTAACAATCCATGCTGAGTGCCCCATGCATTTGGAAGATTTTCCTATGGACGTACATGCCTGCCCACTGAAGTTTGGAAGCTGTACGTATTTTTTTCACTTCTGTTTACCTGATCTTTTTCTGAAGGAAAATGAGTATTTCCTATTCTGTACCCTAGTAGTTTCTAAAGCTGAAAACTTTAACCCAGGCTGGTATGGGAATGGGGAAGGGGAGTGGTGTTCAATAGTACTAACTAATCAGGAGGTGGAGACTTAATTTTAATAGAGTTTTCTTTCTAGATAGAAAATATTATCTCACCATTTCAGACTCATTTCTATCATTAGATTGAAAAAATTAACATATGTTTCCTAAATTGTCCAGAAGATAGAGCAAGACAGAGCTAATATATTGTGATGAGCACTAAGTGATATATGTAAGTCATGAATCATTATATTGTACACCTGAAACTAATGTTACACTGAATGTAAAGTAACTGTAATTTAAATACATAATTGAGAATGAGTAAATAAATGAATAATAAATAAGAAAATAAACAAACTAAATTAGAATATAGTAGCTGCTTCCTAAAGACAAGATACCCAAAAGAGAATGTGTTTATATTTTTGAAATGCCTTTTCTACCTGCATCTTATATAGTTCTATCTAATTCTCTACAGTAAATGGTAGATAGAAAGTGACTCTGGAGATTTTCTCATTTTTACAGAGTATTGCCTTTACCAGTAACTGTAAACTCACAGAGAAATGAGTAGATATATAGCCCATTTTTAAATAAATTAGAAAAATCAAAATTGAATAAAATTTGAGTGAGTTTAAGAATTTCAGAGTAAGTTTCATATAGGGAGTCATCTGAGCAATATATCAAGGTCTGTGTTGATTGTTTCTAAATTAAATTTAACTCTGTATTTTAAAGTAGAAAGAGCATTTGAAAAGACCGAAATAATTACATGTGACATATTTTTTCAATCATTGTCAAATACTTATCGATTGTCTCTTATGTGCCAGGCTCTATTGTAGGAGTTTGGAATACATCCATGAATAAAACAAAGACCCTGTATTTGTGGAGCTTATATTATAGAATAGAGAGTGATGGTGGAAGATAAAATAAACAATAGATTAAAAAGTAAAGTATAAAGTATGTTGTAAATTGAAAATAACCATGGGAAGACATAAAAATATTGCAGAATAAGGGAAATCAGTCATGTCTAGATGGGAGATATGTGTTGCCACTGAAATTTAAAGTAGGATATTCAGTATAGGCCTCTTTGGGAAAAAGTGACAATTGAGCAGAGATTTTAAAAAGGTAAAAGCATTAACAATGCAGATATTAGAGGAAAGTGTGCTCTAGGTAGAGGGAACAGCCAGAGATAAGACCCTGAGTCAGAAAAGTATCTGGTTTCTTCAAGGAAGAGCAGTGTTCAGTATGGCTGGACACAGTAAAGGGGAAAGCACTAGGAGAGGATGAGATCAAAGAGAAAGGCAGGTCATCTAGAGTCTTGTAGGACATTAAAGGACGTTGAATTTTACTGAGAGGAAATGAAGAATAATTGGGATATTTTGAACAAAATGATTATATTATCTGACTTATGTTTTAATAAGTGTGGATACTCTGTTAAAATATAAGTGTGGGAAGAATAGAAGAAGGTAATCCAGTTAAAAGCTTATTGCAATAGTTCATATGATAAATAATAATGGCTCCTGATCACTTAGAAAACCTAGAACTGTAGAAGCAATGAGGATTCAAAGAAAAAAATTCTGGAGAAAAGGTAGAACCTCTCATAGATGAATTTGTGACCTGCATCTTCTTCATTCTTTGTGGTATTTGTCAATTCTAACCATGGATTGCAGCTTAGAATTCAAGTTTGACCCTAGACATAGGGCTGATGCTAGATGACAGGGAAAAAAAGCAATAGTTTTAATGGGCACACAGAGCTAAAGTGATAAAAATAGAGATCTAGAAGGTCTCAAACTCTTGGCTGATATCCCTCTCAATACAATTGCTGAATTTTGAATATGCATAAATCATAGGGACTAACAAGAATATGAAAACCTCTAAAAAGTAAAGCTGGCTTTCCTACAGTCTCCCAATGCTATAAAAAATAAGGCATGCTAGGCTATCAGTTTAAAACCCTAGAGAAGCTATGTTCTGGTTACAAGGGAACATCAGGGACATATCAAGTTTAACCAAAACTATAACCCAACTCAGTCCCTTATGGGATTAAGGTAATATTTCTCCCAAACTATCGGCTTAGCAAAGGAAAAAATGAAGCCCCTCTACTGGGAGCCAACATCTTCTGAAAACTATACAGTTTTATTATACAATGTCTGTAATTCAATACAAAAAATCATTAGACATACCAATAGACAGGACTCTAATGACCTAAAATCAAGATTTTAAAACAAGGGGTGCCTGGGTGGCTCAGTCGGTTAGGCATCAAGCTTTGGCTCAGGTCATGGTCTCATGGTTCGTGGGTTCGAGCCCCGCATCGGGCTCTGTGCTGACAGCCAGCTCAGAGCCTGGAGGCTGTCTTCAGATTCTGTGTCTCCTCTCTCTGACCCTCCCTTGCTCATGCTCTCTCTCTCTCTCTCTCTCTCTCTCTCTCTCTCAAAAATAAATAAAACATTAAAAAATTTTTTAAAAGATTTTAAAACAAAAAAAGGTGGGGGGAAGAATATGGAATAGATCAACAGGTGACCCACATATCAGAGTTTGTAGACAAGGACTTTTAACAACTATGGTTAACATGCCAAAGGAAAAGGAGAAAAGAGATAAAACAGATAAAAGAGAATTTCAACAGAAAATTGGAATCTATAAAGAAGAACAAATTATAAATTACTTATGGAGAAGTACACATGCAAAATTCAGAATTTGATGGATAGATTTAACAAGCAGAAGGCAGGATTAGAGAACTTAAAAATGGGTAAACAGAAAATAGCAAAACTGAAGCACAGGGGCACAAAAATATAGAAAAGAGTAAGAAATGTAGGACACAGTAAAATACATTGTAATGTGTAATTTTGCAGAAGAAAAATGGAGAGAAAGGAGCAAAAACAATAATTAAGAAGAGGCCAAACTGGGGCGCCTGGGTGGCTTAGTCAGTTGGGCGTCAGGTTTTGGCTCAGATCATGATCTCGCGGTTTGTGGGTTCAAGCCCCGCTTTGGGCTCTGTGCTGACAGCTAGCTCAGAGCCTGGAGCCTGTCTTCGGATTCTGTGTCTCCCTCTCCTTCTGACACTCCCCTGCTCATGCTGTCTCTCTCTCTCTCAAAAATAGATAAAACATTAAAATTTTTAAGAACATGACAAACATTTTTAAAGTTATCAATCTGAAGATTCAAGAAGTTGGTAAACACTAAAAAGGATAATTGCAAAGAAAACACTGATTCTAAAATTTATATAGAAATATAAAGGCATAAAAAATAGCTAAGACAATCTTGAAGAAGAAGAAAAAAGCTAAAGACCTTACAATCAAATCAAATCTAATACCAGATATCAAGACTTATTTCAAAGTTTTAAAGCTATAGGCTTTAGGTATAGGTATTATTATTGGAACGATAGACAAATAGACTAATGGGACATAACAGAAAGTCCAAAAGCAAAGAGAGAGAGAGGGAAAGGGAGGCTGATAGGGATGGAAGGAAAGAGAGAGAGAAAGAAATCTTGGCTTTTATTTCTCATAATGCACAAAAATAAATTTCAGATGGATTATAGATATAAAGTGAAAAGGTGAAAGGTAAAACAATAAATTTTTTAGAAGAAAACATAAGAGAATGTCTTTATGATCTTGGAAGAAGTAGAGATTACTTAAATGGGACATAAAATAGTGCTAATAACAAAGGTAAAAGAGGATGAATTAGAATATATTAAAAATTAATACATTCTATCAAAAGATAATGGTGAAAAGGCCAGCACAGGGTGGGAGAAAATATTTGCATTGCGTATACATGACTAATGACTCAAATCCGTAATTATTAAGTAGTAGTCAGAAAACTCCATAGGGAAAAAAAAGTGTTGAACAGGCACCTTGTAAAACAGTTTCCAGTCACACACACATATAAAGTGATCTACTACATTAGTCAACAGGGAAATACAAATTAACATCCAGAGGGTATCATTCCACACCCACTAGAATAATTAAAATGAGAAAAATAACGTTGGAAATGTTTCATGAATAACATTTAGTGTACAAAATTTTTAGGAATTCCAACTTGTACTCCTGAATCCCAAATGTCAGTGAGGATATGGAGCACAACTATACTCTCATGCACTGTTAAGAGGAATGTAAATTTGTACAAAAGTTTTGGGAAATTGTTTGGTGGTTTCTACTAGTACTGAGCATATACACATCATATAACCTAGCATTTCTAGTCCTGAGTATATTTCTAAACATAAATCAGTATTTATATCTACTAAAAGGCATACAGTGAATGTTCATAGCAGAGCTAATTTAGTTGCCCCAAACTGAAAACTACCCTAATATCCATCAGAACAGATATAAAATCTATGATATATTCACACAATAAACTACTGTACAACAATGAAAAATATATTATACCCAACAACATGGATGAGGTTATAGATTTAATGCAGCAAAAGCCAGACACATAAATATATTATAGTGCATAATTCCATTTATATCATATATAAAACCAGGCAGAATTAATCTGTGGTATTAGAAGTCCTTAATATTTTATCTATCATTGCTATTGATAATATATCCAAACTTCTAACATATTAAACTATGGGATTCAGGAATAAGTGTTGGAATTCCTAAAATCTTACTTCCTTAGTCATTACTATGAATATCCAACTTTTTTTTAAATAAATAAGAGATAGTAAGTTTAGAAGTAGTAGCAAATACCAGTAGTGTATAAAAGACACTCAAAAACTGTAAAATACCAGCAAATCTTATTATATAGTGTTTGAATAACAAGATATTTTTTTAACTTTATAGTTTATTGTCAAGTTGGTTTCCATATAACACCCAGTGCTCATCCCTGCAGGTGCCCTCCTCCATGACCATCACCCCCCAACCCCTTTCCCCTCCCCTTTAGCCCTCACTTTGTTTTCAGTATTCTAGAGTCTCTCATTTGCCTCCCTCCCTCTTCCTAACTCTTACCCCCCTTCCCCTTCCCATGGTCCTCTGTTAGGTTTCCCTGTTAGACCTATGAGCAAAAACATATGGTATCTCTTCTTCTCCGCCTGACTTATTTCGCTTAGCGTGACACCCTCGAGGTCCATCCACTTTGCTACGAATGGCCAGATTTCATTCATTCTCATGGCCATGTAGTATTCCATTGTATAGATAAACCACATCTTCTTGATCCATTCATCACTTGAT
>CM053579.1:2690286-2716220 GCA_028646485.1 Cryptoprocta ferox
CCTCCACTTTTTTGGAGGTTTTCCAGACTTTTTCCTGGGATTGATTTCAAGTTTCATAGCATTGTGATCTGAAAGTGTGCAGGGTATAATCTCAATTCATTTACATTTTTGGAGGGCTGCTTTATGCCCCAGTATGTGACCTATCTTGGAGAATGTGCCATGCGCACTTGAGAAGAAAGTGAATTCCTTAGCTTCAGGATGCAAAATTCTAAATATATCTATTAATTCCATCTGTTCCATTGTGTCGTTCAGGTCCATTGTTTCTTTAGTGATTTTCTGTCTGGTTGATCTATCCATTGCTATAAGTGGAGTATTAAAATTCCCTGCAGTTAGCACATTCTTATCAGTAAGATTGTTTCTGTCTGATTGTTTCTGTTTTATGTCTTTGGGTTTTCCCGAATTCTGCGCATAGATGTTTATAATTGTTAGCTCTTCCTGATGGAGAGACCCTGCAATTATTAGATAATGTCCTTCTTCATCTTTTGTTACTGCCTTTACTTTAAAGTCCAGTTTGTCTGATATAAGTATGGCTACTCCCGCTTTCTTTTGGCTACCAGTCGCATGATAGATATTTCTCCATCCCCTTACTTTCAATCTGAAGGTGTCTTCAGGTCTAAAATGAGTCTCTTGTAGACAGTAAATAGATGGATTTTGTTTTTTTATCCATTCTGCCACACTTTTCATTATTTCTTAACAAGATAAACAGCACTACACAGAATCAAACGTCAAAATGACCAGTTTAAGGGTTTACTTTGCTTCTCATACTTATTCTTGAAATAATACTCACAGAGTTTGTATATTTTATACTATGCATATAATGTAGACTTATTAATGTATAATTTGTAAGAAAGACTAACTGTTACCAGCATACAGGGCCACACTAATCAAAATCGAATGATAAGATAAACATATACTCCTCACTGATACATGGAAATTTTAAAATCTTTGACTTGATGTGCCAGAATTTCCTGCTCTTGCTTTTAACTTGATTTAGTAGATTCCTTCAAGTCAGTAATATCTGTTATGTCCATTGTTAAGTGTTAATTCTTACAGAAGAATTATAATACTTTTCCATTTTGCTCATTTTCAACTAGTTTTATCAGTATTTGATATTTAGAAAAATATATAAATTTTCCAATAAATGCCAGGAAGGAATTCCCACATAGAAACCATATCCAGGATATTGGTTACTCATGGTGCAGGCTGTGCTTAAACAGGGACACAAATAGTGCTTCTGGGTACTGATTATATGGAATGTAAGTCTGGTGTTCAGAAAAGATGGCTGGAGATTTAATTTAGATATCATTCATATAGATGGCAGTTAAAGCCATAGGCTGGAGGATATCACTAAGGAAATGACCATATGTAGATAAGTGTATCAAGGATTATCTCTTCAATCGGTATAACATTTAAAGGCTACAGAGAAGAGAATAACATAGTAAATATGGAGGAGAAGACAGGTGAAGTATGAGGAAACTTAAGGGAACATATTGTCCTGGAAGCCAAAGAGAAAGCATCAAGAAGTAAAGAGTAATTTAAGTTCTTAAATTCTTAAGTAGGCAGTGAAAATTAGCCTTAAAATAATCTCTAATGAGAACAAAGTGGTGGTTACCAGCGGGGAGGTAGGGGCAGGGGATGAGGATTAAGGAGTGCACTTGTGATGAGCACCGGGTGATGTACGGAATTACCGAATCACTATATTGTACACCTGAAACTAATGTAACACTATATTAACTTTACTAGGATTTAAATAATGAAAAAAATACAATGGGAAAAAATATCTTATGAGGAACAATTCTGGAATGGTAGTGTAAGGTCTTCTGAAAATCTCTTCCATAAAACCACTGAGAACATTGTAAAAATTTTTCAAAACAAACTTTCCCCAATCTCTCACCAAAGATTCACAGCAATCTGAAGGGTATTATTCAAGAGAAGTGCTTATTCTCAGTAAAATCAGGGAGCCCTATTCTCATCCAACTCTTCTACATTCTGTAGAAGCCTTGAAGATTTTTTAATAATAGGAGGGTCAATCCATCAGAAAGATACAATGATTATAAGTATATATATATTTAACCACAGAACACTAAAATACATGAAGCAAAACTGAAAAAAAATTGAAAGGAGAAAAATAGCCAATAGTAATAACTAAAGATTTCACAACTCAACAGATCACTAGAGAAAATCTCAACATAGAAGTAAAAGACTTGAACAAAATTTTAAGCTGACCAGATCTAACAAACTATTATGCTGTATCAAACAACATCAAAATACACATTATTCTCAAGAACACATGGAACATTTATCTGAGGTAGAACATATGTTAGACTATTTGAGACCATAAAACAATATTCAATAAGTTTAAAAGTATTAAAATCGTACAAAGTGTGCTCAATTGAATGAAATTAGAAATGAAAAACCAGAGAATTTGAGAAATTCACAAATGTGCTGACAAATGCACTCTTAAATAAACAGTGCACTCCTAAATAAAGAGTGGGTCAAAGAAAATATCACAAAGGAAATGAGAAAATAGTTGAAATGAATGAAAATGATGTACCATATACCAAAATTTATGGAATGCATCAGCTTAAAGCATTGTTCAGCGGGAAATGTATAACTATAAAGCCTATATTAAAATGAAAGAAAAAATTAATCTGTCCTTCTGCTTTAAGAAACTAGGAAAAGAGAGCAAACTAAACCCAATACAAGTAGAAGGAAGAAAATAATAAATATTGGAGTGCAATGAAATGAAATAGAGAATAGAGAAACATTAAAAAGAATCGAAGAATCTAAAAGTTGGTTCATTGAGAAGACCAACAAAACTGGTAAACATTTAGCTAGTCTGACCAAGCCAAAAAAGAAGAAGAATTAAATTACTAAAATTATAAAAGAAACGAAATTACTGCTGACCTTACAGAAATAAACAGGATCATGCAGGAATACTATGAGCAACTGTATGCCAACAAATTAGCCTATATGAAACGGAGAAATTCCTAGAAATATACAAATTAATAGAAATTGTTCTTGAACTCATAATAAAGACATTAAATTAGTAATGTAATAACTCCCCACACCCCCACAAAACAAAAAACAAAACAAACAAAACCAAAACACCAGGGCTAAATGGCCTCACCATTGAAATATACCAAATATTTAAAGAAGAATTAATACTAAGTCTTCACAAAGTGTTGCAAAATATAGAAAAGGAGGTAACGTTTCTTAACTCCTTCAATCAGGTCATTATTATTCTGATTTAGAAAAAACGGGTCACAAGAAAAGAAAACCACAGAAAAATATTTATTATGAGTAGAGGCAGAAAAGTCTTCAACAAAGTACTAGCAAACTGAATCAAGCAACTTATAAATGGATTGCACACTATGTTTAAGTGGGATTCATCCTAAGAATATAAAGTTGGCTTAATATCCAAAATTCAATGTAATACACCCTATTAGTAGAATAGAGGACAAAAACCACATGATCAACACAATAGATGCAGAATCACATACACCCCCTGTTAGAAATCTAAAATTTGGCCAGTAAGTAGTAGCTATAACTTGTCCTATCACTTCAGATAATTTAAAGTCCTGAGAATTTAAGTATTTGTTTTAGTTATAAACCTATACAATATCTGTTTCTATTTGGTTTCATATATACCAATCTTAGGCTGTAGTTGTTATGTTCACCAGAATCCTTGTATTTTTACTCAGTATGCCCAAACTGACTGATTAGTTTTTCTCTAAAACCTTTTGTGTTCCCTCTCTTGGTTTATTAGATCCTGTGTTCTGGTTGTTACATACTTCTTAAACTTCATCTCATATCACTCTCCCCTTTACGTTGGCCTTCTGCTAGTTCATAGAACAGTGCAGATCTTTCTTACTTAGAAGCCTTTGTACTTGCTGTTTTCTTGGCCTAAAATATTCCCCATCAAGCTCTAGCTCTTTCTCATTTTTTAGGTTTCAGGTTAAAAACCACTCCCTCAAAGAGGTCTTCTCTGATCACTATATCTAATGAAACCCTTCCCCACCTCTGTGCCTTTTCTGTCTAATATAATGTCTTAATATTTGTTGACTGACTTAATCAGTCAAGCCAGCAAGCAGTCTCTGACAAGATGAGTTCAAAGGGAATGCTTTCTCATTGGTGCCATTGTGGCAGGATTGTCTTTTATTTCCCATTTTCCTGGAGCCTAATACATACCATGGCTCAAGTAACAGAAGGAGACAATAAAATGCTTGTGTCATCATAGTCCATCCAATATACGTTGAGGGGGCCATTCTGGGGGGGGGGGCAATAGTTCTAATCCTCTGGTAGATATTCTTTCTGCAGAATTCACCTCCAACACACGCATTGTACCCCTGCTCCTCCATGAAAATAGAATGATTGCAACTGATAGAAAAGGGTAGAGAAGAAAGGTATGGGAGGGAAGCTGAGAGGTTAAAGGAGCCCAAGGGGCATGGAAGGAGAGAAGAAAGAAAAAACCTAAAGGGAAAGAGTTCTGTTCCTCAATAGGTTCTGTTCTATGAATTTCATCATTATCTACAACTTGTAAAAGCTACAATCTTAGAGTCATGTAGACTTCCTTAAACGTCCTCCTTTCCTTTCTTAACCTTCATGAAAAGCTATCAGTTATAATCTGTTCTACCTCTGAAATATCCTATCTCACTCAATTAAACTTAATTATCATCTGTTATTAAGGGCATCTGTTATGCCCTAAGGGTCACTCACACCAAAACTTGTGAAGGCCTTTTAATTGATGTTTTAGCTTTAGTTTCACCAATTTCCATTCACTCATCCATACTGCTGCAAGGGCATTCTTTCAAAAGCATATATTTTGCTATGTCCTCTCTCTACTTGAGGCACATCCACAACAAAACCCCTCATTTCTTAGTGTGAGCAATTAGGGCAATATTCCCTCAGCTTCTCTCTAGTGTCTAAATCGAGGGGTACTATTAATTCCCTTAACATTGATGCTCTTGTGTGCTTTTTGCCTTTGCCGTGCTGTTCTTTTGATATGAATGTCCTTTCACCTTTTAAAGGTGGTCTCATCTTCTAGGCATTATCTACTTTATGAATCCTTCCCTAATAGCCCACTCTGAGCAGAAGCAATGATGCCACCCTCACTCCACCCCTCCCCCCACCACCATGGGTGCCTTTCCAGGGTTAGGCTGTGAACAGTCAAGTAGCTTTCAATTTATTTTTTTTTTGAATTTATTTCTCCTTCTTCCTTCTCTTCCTTTATTAGTTCATGCCTTTCCTGCTTTGACCTTCATCATAGAAGATAATTTTTCCCTATAAATCCCTCTGTTCTCATATATTATTGTCAATGATATGAAACTACTATATTTTGCTTAAAGCAAGTTGCCATTCTGGGCCCAGTGACATTTCTAAGGTACTGATAGCAGCATGTTTTATTGTCACATCTGTACTAGGACATGCTAGGATTTTTAGGACTAGTATTCAGGATTGTCTGCTCAAAGTACTCACCTTAAGTTAAGAGATCCACCAAAAAATTCCTTTGCTTTCTTAGTGGTGGAAAATATCTTCTACCTCCTACCTTTTCCCTGAAAAGACCTGGTCTAGTCTTTACATTGTCAAATTCTTGGTTATATTGGGCAGGACATTGATTGCATTGTCCTATAAACATAGAGAGTTACAACCACATGAAAAGCAGAGATAAGAATAAATATACAGGTGATTATCTGCTTAGAGGTAGTGGAACCCCAAGCATATATACTAAAGATAGAAGGCACTGAGGACAATGAGAGGATAGGGCCTTGTGATAGTCTTCACTTAATAGTCTTAGAATAAATTTTAAATAAGGAAATAAGAAGAATCCTTAGGAGAGGATTTCCCTTTCTTCTTGGTGATAATAGTTTAAAGATCTACACCAGTTGGGAACCCTAGATACCCATAGGCAGAAAAAGATGCTTTGTTTCCAAGGCTGAATCACAGAAGACCATAGCCATCTATAGGAGAAGATCTCTAGATGAGAGGTTGAAAATGGTAGCTTGCAAATGTGATTTATTTGATCCATCTAGTGTTTATAACTTTTTAAAAATTTTTAATGTTTATTTATTTTTGAGAGAGAGAGAGAGAGAGAGAGAGAGAGAGAGAGGGAGGGAGAGAGAATGAGCGTGGGAGGGGCAGAGAGAAAGGGAGACACAGAATCCAAAGAAGGCTATAGGCTCTGATCTGTCAGCACAGAGCCCAAGGAGGGGCTCGAACTCAAGGAGTGTAAGATCATGACCTGAGCTGAAGTCAGATGCTTAACCGACTAAGCCACCCAAGCGCCCCATAACTTTTAAAGTTATTTACAAAGATTTGAAATTTGGATGATGTCACATAAAATCCAAAATTTGTTTATTATTTTATGAAATCATAAGATATGACATTGGTCTCAAATTGTCACATGGCCACAATCGGCTGAGTAGTGGTTGTACTTGTAAATGGGCATATTCTTGCCGTTCCCCCAAATCTCCATCACTTTTTACCCTCTTCCTGAAAAAAGGGTCCAATGTTAGTTGCCATTAATCAACTCACTTGCACTTTTACATATAGAATTAAGTGCTTCTAGTAGAATTAAAAGGAAAGTGACATAGTTCTTATACCTGTAGCTATCAAAACATAAGGAAAAAAAGACTGAGAGGACTGGTTTCAAAACATATAGGGGAGTTTGCATTTCCTTATAGAAATGAAGACTATTTTGGGGTGCCTGGGTGGCTCAGTTGGTTAAGCATCCAACTCTTGATTTTAGCTCAGGTCATGATCTCACAGTGGTGAGATTGAGCCCCGCTGACCATGGAGAATGAGACTGTTTAAGATTCTCATTCTCTCTCTCTCTCTCTTTCTCTCTCTCTCTCTCTCTTTGTCTCTCCCTCCCTCCCTCCCTTTGCCCCTCCCCCTCTTGCTCTCTCACTCTCAAAAAGTAAAAAAAAAAGAAATGAATATTTATACATCTTTACTATGCATACAAAGTATGCCTTTATTGAAGAAATAAAACTTCAGATATTAATATCATGCAATTTGGTTTAAGAACTATAACTGATATATAAAAAAGATGTACAATGGAAATATTAATTAACCTTAAAACGCAAACTGAAAGTTCAACAACTTTTGTGTTTGAAGGCATACACTAAGTGTTGCTGCTGGGAAATGTAATTATGTATTGAGCAACAAACATTCCCAGGTACCAAAATATTTTATAGATGCCAAATTTATAAAAATGTCTATTGCAGAAGAATTTTTGTCTGTGTTGAATAAATGACTGAGGCCATT
This sequence comes from Cryptoprocta ferox, assembly GCA_028646485.1. NCBI lineage: Eukaryota > Metazoa > Chordata > Mammalia > Carnivora > Eupleridae > Cryptoprocta > Cryptoprocta ferox. Next base: position 2,697,556 of record CM053579.1, read on the forward strand.
TTTGTCTGTGTTGAATAAATGACTGAGGCCATATACAGAGCATGTTATGTAGAAAGTTGGATTTCTTGTGACATTTTCTTTAGTAACTTATGAGAGCACATATATAAAAAATACTGTAGAATTATGTGTATTTTTTCATGATTTCAATGAGAATTTTGATATGAATGAAGAAATTTTTGGCTGTTTCCCATTACAAGCAAATCAGAAAATGGTTTACTTGGATATGTTGAGAAAAAGTCCTAAGTATAATATAAGCGGACCACAATTAGTACATGTTAGTGTTAATGTCAGACTTACGAAATGTATATCCAATGTTGCAAAGTTTTATAGAGACAAATTTATGTTTGTTCATTGGTAGATTCACTAGGAATTATTTACTTTGTGGTAAAAGGCTTAAATAGAGCATATTCTAGAGACAGCAGCTGCCACCAGGAGCTGGAGACCTCCCACTGACTTGAACAACAGCTCAAAAGTTGGGCGAAATGGATGAAGAGTATGCTTCGGCTTCTCTTTATGAGCCTAGAGCCTAAGTTAGGGCAAGGTGCTCACCCCCAAAATTAAACCCACTGTACAAAGACTAAATCTGTGTCTGGAAAGAAAGCAACTCTTTTCCTTTAAGATACTGACTTAAACTAAATAACCTCACTCCTTATTCTCTCACCATTTCTCTTGCCCACACCTCTGTTAAAACTAATCCATACTAAACTCTATACCCAACGTGGGAATTCCAAATACAATATCTGACATTAACATCTTGGTACAGAAGAAAAGGAGGCAGGTTTCTGTTTTGAAAATCAAAGTGGTAATAGTTTTTAAAAGAAAATTGTAATAGGGCACCTGGGTGGCTCAGTCAGTTAAGCATCCAACTTTGGCTCAGGTCATCATCTCTCAGTTCATGGGTTGGAGCCCAACATCAGGCTCTGTGCTGATAGCTCAGAATCTGGAGGCTGCTTCAGATTCTGTCTGTCTGTCTGTCTCTCTGTCTCTCTCTCTCTCTGCCCCTCCCCTGCTCATGCTCTTTCTCAAAAATAAGTAAACATTAAAAAATAATAATAAAGAAAACTGTAATGATTGTTGCTGTTTTTTAATTTGGAAGTTTTCATGTGTTTAATTTAAAATATTCCTACTATGATTTTTTACCTTATCTCATATGCTCAACCCCATAATCATTTTAAAAAGTTTTATTATATTTCTGACAGGCTTTTCTCTAAACAAATAGACTGATTTACTTATTTAAGATACCCCTGTAGCTCCTGCAGGCATTTGAATTTGTGACATCTGTATTAGATATATTTTAGCTATTCCTCTGCTTGCCTCTATTGTCTACCCTTCAAGAGAAGGAAAAGTTTAACAATTTATTGTCAGTCCAGAAGACTGAGTAATTGAAAAAAGAGGCCACTTAGGGTTCACTTCTGTGTACTCAGCATAAACTATAGTAGTCATTCGATGAGTGTTTACTAGATGGATGGATAAATGTGCTTTAGTTGAAGCAGAACATATACCCAGAACTCTTTTCAGATGGAAGTTGTATATCAATCTCATGCAAGTTTAGTATTAAAGATAATTGTTTTCCTTTCCTTTCAACTTCTTCTTGACCCTTTTCTGCCTTAGATGCCTATACAACAGCTGAAGTGGTTTATTCTTGGACTCTTGGGAAGAACAAATCGGTGGAAGTAGCACAGGATGGCTCCCGCCTGAATCAGTATGACCTGCTGGGCCATGTTGTTGGGACAGAGATAATCCGGTCTAGTACAGGTATTTATTAATTTATTTTATTTAATAAGCATTTTTGTAACTTGTATCACATACCAGTCACTGTTCTAAGTACTTATAATAACATGAAATCCTCAAAACAGTCTTGTGATGTAGGTACTATTATCATAAGGAAACGGAGGCATAAAAATATTCAGTAATTTGTCCCATGTCACATTATGTAATAGAGCCAAGATCTGAACTCAGGTAGATTGGCTCCAAGAAAATGCTTTTAACTGTGATGCTCTGCTGTCTCTTGGTGAATGGGTTAGAAAGTCAAGGACATTAGGGCTGGACTGTGGTAGAAGAGAAGGCAAAAGGAAGACATGATGATGGGAGAACTGAACTTTGATCCTAATGTTTTCATGAAGACATTTGCTCCTCTGCCAATGCTGCAGTGACAAATTAATAACCCAGGAGAGTCCAGGTACACAGCCAAGAAGTCCAAAGATGAGCCATGAAATTATGTTTTTAAGTGAGTCACCCATCTCAAAAACAAGTCTGTCTAGCAAACCTTGCCAGGTCCTCTTAATAGCTAAATCCTTGGATATTGATAAATGGAACCTAGAGATTTGTTTTTTAGGCTTGAATCCTATTTGGAAACTGACCAGTTACAGGGGCCTAAGGAAGGAGGCACCCTGAATCTGAACTAACCTTAGGGTATTTGGAATAATGGAGTATACCATGGGGGTCCACATAGCTAACAATATTTTTTGCTTCCAAGGGTAGGAACACTTGTCTTGGTGAAAGATCTGAACCCACAATTATAAATGGATTAGGGTACTCTTGTCCTTTTATTTCATTATCTGGACGCTGTTACCTCTCCTTGTCTGTGCCCTGTTTTCCCTCCACCCCATGACCTGGGCAAAGTATCTAAATAAAGAAGCATTAGAAATAACTTTCTTCTTTTATTTTCTTTTTATTAAAATATAATTTATTGTCAAAATGGTTTCCATACAACACCCAGTGCTCATCCCAACAAGTGCCCTCCTCAATGCCCATCACCCACGTTCCCCTCTCCCACACTTACAATCAACCCTCAGTTTGTTCTCAGTATTTAAGAGTCTCTTATGGTTTGCCTCCCTCCCTCTCTATAACTATTTTTCCCCTTCCCCTCCCCGATGGTTTTCTGTTAAGTTTCCCAAGATCTGCATATGAATGAAAACATATGATATCTGTCTTTCTCTGACTGACTTATTTCACTTACCATAATACCCTCCGGTTCCATCCATGTTGCTACAAATGGCCAGATTTAGTTCTTTCTCATTTCCAAGTCGTATTCCATTGTACATATAAACCACATCTTCTTTAGCCATTCTTCCGTTGATGGACATTGAGGCTCATTCCATTATTTGGCTATTGTTGAAAGTGCTGCTATGGACATTGTGGTATATGTGCCCCTATGCATCAGCACTCCTGTATCCCTTGGGTAAATCCCTAGCAGTGCTATTGCTGGGTCATAGGGGAGTTCTATTGTTAATTTTTTGAGGGACCTCCACACTGTTTTCCAGAGCGGCTGCACCAGTTTGCATTCCCACCAACAGTGTAAGAGGGTGCCCGTTTCTCCACATCCTTGCCAGCATCTATAGTCTCCTGATTTGTTAATTTTAGCCACTCTGACTTGCTCGAGGTGGCATCTCAGTATGGTTTTGATTTGTATTTCCCTGATGATGAGTGACATTGAGCATCGTTTCATTTGTTTGTGGGCCATCTGGATGTCATCTTTGGAAAAGTGTCTATTCATGTCTTCTCCCCATTTCTTCACTGGATTATTTGTTTTTCGGGTGTGGAATTTGGTGAGTTCCTTGTAGATTTTGGATACCTGCCCTTTATCTGATATGTCATTTGCAACTATCTTTTCCCATACCATCGGTTGCCTTTTAGTTTTGTTGATGGTTTCCTTTGCAGTGCAGAAGCTTTTTATCTTGATTAGGTCCCAATAGTTCATTTTTGCTCTTGATTCCCTTGCCTTTGGAGATGAGTAGAGTAATAAATTGCTGCAGCTGAGGTCAAAGAGCTTCTTTCCTGTATTCTCCTCTAGGGTTTTGATGATTTCCTGTCTCACATTCAGGTCCTTCATCCATTTTGAGTTTATTTTGGTATATGGTGTAAGAAAGTGATCTAGTTTCATTCTTCTGCATGTTGCTGTCCAATTCTCCCAGCACTATTTTTTTAAAGAGGCTGTCTTTTTTCCACTGGATATGCTTTCCTGCTTTGTCAAAGATTAGTTGGACATACAATTGTGGGTCCAATTCTTGGTTCTGTATTCTATTCAATTGGTCTATGTGTCTGTTTTTGTGCCAAAACCAACCTGTCTTGATGATGACAGCTTTGTAGTAGAGGCTAAAGTCTGGGATTGTGATGCCTCCCGTTTTGGTTTTCTTCTTCAATATTACATGGCTATTCAGGGTCTTTTGTGGTTCCATACACGTTTTAGGATTGTTTATTCTAGCTTTGAGAAGAATGCTGGTGCAATTTCGATTGGGATTGCATTGAATGTGTAGATTCCTTGGGTAGTATTGACATTTTAACAAAATTTATTCTTCCAATCCATGAGCATGGAATGTTTTTCTATTTCTCTGAGACTTCTTCAATTTCCTTCATAAGTTTTCTATAGTTTTCATCGTACAGGTCTTTTACATCTTTGGTTAGGTTTATTCCTAGGTATTTTATGGTTTTTGGTGCAATTGTGAATGGGATCAGTTTCTTGATTTCTCTTTCTGTTGCTTCATTATTGGTGTATAAAAACGCAACTCATTTCTGTATGTTGATTTTGTACCCTGCGACTTTGCTGAATTTATGGATCAGTTCTAGGAGTCATTTGGCTTTTACATGTAGTGTATCGTGTTGTCTGTGAAAAGTGAAATTTGACTTCATCTTTGCCAATTCTGATGCCTTTTATTCATTTTGTTATCTGATTGCTGATGCTAGGACTTCCAACACTATGTTAAACAACAGTGATGAGAGTGGACATCCCTGTCTTGTTCCTGATCTCAGTGGGAAAGCTCTCAGTTTTTCCCCATTGAGGATGATATTAGCTGTGGACTTTTCATAAATGGCTTTTATGATGTTTATATATGTTCCTTCTATCCCAACTTTCTCGAGGTATTTTATTAAGGAAGGATGCTGTATTTTGTCAAATGCTTTTTCTGCATCTATTGACAGGACCATATGGTTCTTATCTTTTCTTTTGTTAATGTGATGTATCACATTGATGGATTTGTGAATATTGAACCAGCCCTGTAACCCAGGAATGAATCCCACTTGATCATGGTGGATAATTCATTTTATATGCTGTTGGATTCGATTTGCGAGTATCTTGTTGAGAATTTTTGCACCCATATTCATCAGGGATATTGGGGCCTGTAGTTCCCTTTTTGTGTGGGGTCGGTCTCTGGTTTGGGAATCAAAGTGATGCTGGCTTCATAGAATGTGTCCAGAAGTTTTCCTCCCATTTCTATTTTTTGGAACAGCTTGAGAAGGATAGGTATTAACTCTGCTTTAAATGTCTGGCAGAATCCCCAGGGAAGCCATATGGTCCAGGATTCTTAATTCGTGGGAGATTTTTGATAACTGATTGAATTTATTCACTAGTTATTGGTCTGTTCAGATTTTCTATTTCTTCCCATTTGAGTTTTGGTAGTGTGTGGGTGCTTAGGAATTTGTCCATTTCTTCTAAGTTGTCCAGTTTGTTGGCATATAAATTTTCATAGTATTCCCTGATAATTGCTTGCATTTCTGAGGGATTGGTTGTAATAAGTCCATTTTCATTCATGATTTTATCTATTTGGGTGCTCTGTCTTTTCTTTTTGAGAAGTCTGGCTAGAGGTTTATCAATTTTGTTCATTTTTTCAAAAAACCAACTCTTGGTTTCATTGATCTGTTCTACAGTTTTTTTTGGGGGGGGAATTCTATATTGTTTATTTTTGCCTTGATCTTTATTATTTCTCTTCTTCTGCTTGGTTTGGGGTGTCTTTGCTGTTCTGCTTCTAGTTCCATTAGGTGTGCTGTTAGTATTTGTATTTAGGATTTTTCTTGTTTCTTGAGATAGGCCTGAAATGCAATGTATTTTTCTCTTAGGACTGCCTTTGCTGCATTCCAAAGGGTTTGGATTGTTGTATTTTCATTTTCATTTGTTTCCATATATTTTAAAATTTCTTCTTTAATTGCCTGGTTGAGCCATTCATTCTTTAGTAGGATGTTATTTAACCTTCATGCTTTTGGAAATTTTCCAGATTTTTCCCTGTGATCGATTTCAAGTTTCTAGCATTGTGATCTAAAAGTGTGCATGGTATGATCTCAATTCTTTTATATTTATTGAGGGCTGCTTTTCGACCCAGTATGTCATCTATCTTGAAGAATGTACCATGTGAACTCGAGAAGAACGTGTATTCCACTGCTTTGGTATGTAGAGTTCTAAATATATCTGTCAAGTACATCTGGTCCAATGTATCATTCAGGGCCATTGTTTCTTTACTGTTTCTCTGTCTAGTTGATCTATCCACTGCTTTAAGTGGAGTTTTAGAGTCCCCTGAAATTAGCACATTCTTATCAATAAGATTGCTTATGTTTGTGATTAATTGTTTTATATATTTGGCTGCTTCTGAATTTGATATGTAGATATTTATAGTTTTTAGCTCTTCCTGATGGATAGACCCTGTAATTATTATATGATTTTCTCTTCATCTCTTGTTACAGCCTTTAATTTAAAGTCTAGTTTGTCTGATATAAGTATGGCTACTCTAGGTTTCCTTTGACTTTCAGTAGCATGATAGATAGTTCTCCATCCCCTCACTTTCAATCTGAAGGTGTCCTTAGGTGTGTAATGAATCTCCTGAAGACAGTAAATAGATGGGTCTTATTTTTTTAGCCATTCTGATACCCTATATCTTTTGATGACAGCATTTAGTCCATTTACATTTAGTGTTATTATCAAAAAATATGGGTTTACAGTCATTGGTGTTATCTGTAGGTTTCATGCTTGTAGTGAAGTCTCTGGTACTTCGTGTTCCTTGCTACATTTCCCTCACAGATTCCCCCTTAAGATATCTTGTAGGGCTGGTGTAGTGGTAATGAATTCCTTCACTTTTTTTGGTTAGGAAAACATTTATCTTTCCTTCTATTTTGAATGACAGGCTTGCTGGATATTGCTTGATTCTTGGCTGCATATTTTCCTGTTCATCACATTGAAGATTTCCCACCATTCCTTTCTGGCCTGCCAAGTTTCAGTGGATAGGTCTGCTACTACCCTTATGTGCTGACCTTTGTATGTTAAGGCCCATTTATCCCTAGCTGCTTTCAGAATTCTCTCTTTATCCTTGTATTTTGCCAGTTTCACTATGATATGTCATACAGAAGATCGATTCAAGTTACATCTGAGGGGAGTTCTCTGTGCCTCTTGGATTTCAATAACTGTTTCCTTTCCCTGGTTGGGGAAGTTCTCAGTTGTGATTGTTCAAGTACCCCTTCAGCCCCCTTCTCTCTCTTTGTCTTCTTCTTCTTCTTCTGGAATTTCTATTATATGGTAATTGTTCCATTTGATTGCATCACTTAACTCTCTGATTCCTCTTTCTGGATCATTTTATCATCTTTTTCTCGGCTTCCACTTTTTCCATAATTTCATCTTCTAATTCACCTATTATTCCCTCTGCCTCTTCAATCTGTGCTGTGGCTGCCTCCAATTTGCTTTGCACCTCATTTATAGCATTTTTGTAATTCATCATGACTATATAAGATCCTTGATCTCTGCAGCAGTAGAGTCTCTGCTGTCTTCTATACTTTTTTCAAGCCCAGAAATTAATTTTATGACTATTATTCTAAATTCTTGTTCAGTTATTTTGCTTATATGTGTTTTGATCATTTCTTTTGCTCTCACTTCTTTCTGAAATTTCTTTTGAGAAGAATCTTCCATTTTATCATTTTGGCTAGTTTTCTGTCCCTTGTAAGTTTTAAATGCTTGTTATGTGCTCTGCACCTGCAAGTACTGCTATGTTAAAGAGGGCCCATACACTGTCCAGGGCCTGGCCGTTCAGGAGGTGTTTTATGGAGAGTGTTACTTGTTCTCTGTTGTTGTGACTTTGGTTATTTTATTTCCCTACTTGTAGTGATGTTTTGGATCCTCCACCAGGTGTGCTTTGTTTTTTCCTTGAAGTAGCCCAGGAAAGGAAAACAGACAAACAAGAAACAAAAACATGCAAATCCACAAACAAATAAAACAAACAAGCAAACAAACAATAACAAAAAAACCTCCAAAAAACAAAATATAATCTAAAAACAAAAAGCCAGAAACACCAGCTACAAGTAAAGAACAGAGTGGAGGCAGTGCTGATGGAAGAGCATATACAAAGAGAGAAATGACAGGGGCAAGGAGAAAGAGAAAATGAACATTGACCAGGCAGAGAGACTAAAAGGCTTAATCCAGAGAGAGAGAAAAGAGAATAAGGAAGGAGGTGAAGAAAAAGAAATGAAGATAAAGTTACCCAGAGAGACTATATGGCCTGATTATTCTAGAGAGAGAGAAACGAAAATAAAGAGGGAGGTGTAGAACATGCATCAAGAGAATGGATTACATATGTCTGTTTAAGCAAACCAATAACCAAAGTAACCACCTGGAGGAGGGAAGAATTAAGAAGGAGAAAAGGGAGAATATATCTAAATAACAATAATTGACCTAGAATTAATCCAGGCAATGCCACAGTGCTGGTCCGGAGGGAGCCTCTGGTTCCACAGTTCCAGCTCCAGTAGATAAGTAGCTATCCTGCGTGGAGGGGCATGGTTTGATGTAGGGCATGTTGCCTCCCCTTTGGGCCCTGCTGACTGATCCCTGAGGCCCTGTCTTTGTGGTTGTGGGGAAAAAATGGGGATCCCCCAGTCCCTTCTTCATGGACCAGGTGTCCCAAATCAATCCTTTGGATCTGTCCTCACTGTGTCGCAGGTGGGCTGTCTTGCTTTGCCTTCTCCTGTGTTCCACACTTAGCTGGGTTTTAAACTCCCACTCCGTGCATGTTAATGATGCCTGCCGCTCAATGATAAGTGGTCCTGCGGCTGTGCTGCAGCACTTCAGAGGATAAGACTGGATTGTCCTGCTGCACACTGCATCCCTGACCTATAACTGAACCCAGAGGTGACTCCTCTCCTCCCTAGGAGCTTGAATAGGGCAGCTGGCCCCTGTCCCAAGAAAGCCCTATAGTTAGAGATGGGCTGATAGGGGCACCTGGGTGGCTCAGTCAGTTAACCTCCGACTTCAGCTCAGGTCATGATCTCGCGGTTCGTGGGTTCAAGCCCCGCATCAGGCTCTGTGCTGACAGCTCAGAGCCTGGGGCCTGTCTTCAGATTCTGTGTCTCCCTCTCTCTCTGACCCTCCCCTGCTCATGCTGTCTCTCTCTCTCTCAAAAATAAATAAAACATTTAAAAAAATTAAAAAAAAAGAGATGGGCTGATAGGATCCCTCTCTGTCCCTTCGAGGTTTTTCTCTTATACAGATACAGTCCTACACTTCCCTAGCTGCTCTTTCTCTTCTCTTTGTCTCTCTGCAGAAGGGGATCCCTCCCCTCCGTGCCTCTGAAGCCCATTTTATCTCCACCAGTTCGCAATCACATACCTATGAGGCCATCCGGTTTCCCCATTTTTTTCCTGGTAGACTCTGTCTCTTTTCCTCCCAGACTCTTGGGGTTGAAAGTCCTTTGGCTTCAGCCCTTCTTTGTTTGAGAGACGCATAAAGTATGGATCCTTCTACTTCTCTGCCATGTTGCCCCCCCCCCCCCGAAATAGCTTTCTGTGACAGGATTTAGAGATTTGGAATTTGGTGTGGGGAAAGGTTATTACAATGAAAGGCAACACTGAGGTATCAATTTGAAAATATAACCTGTTGGAGAAATTGCAACTGGTTCAGAATAAGAAGTGTAGGGTATAGAGAGTATAGGGCCACAAAGACGTAGGCTGCTGTCCTCTGAGAGGATTCTGAGGTTTGGCCCATGGAGTTGGTCATGGCTGGACTGGACTGAACAGCTGGCAAGGCACCATGTATGTAGCTGGCCCAGATCCAAGAGTCTTCCTGCTCCACCAGGTGTGAGTTAGTTGCTGGAGCAAAATGCCCAGTTTTGGAAAAGTGTACAAATGTCAGAGGTGCATGTGCCCAGGCCACCTGGACCTCATTACTTTGCTCCAAGGAGCACTCCATGCCTTCACCGGTGGGCTGCTGTGCAGGGATACTGTGCTCTTGGGGCTCAGATTCTGGCTGTGCCTCCTACATGGAAGCATTTGAGTGTGGTCTGGGGCCAGTTGCCCAAACTCCCCAACATGGTTTGCTCATGGTGAATCTGGATCTTGATATAAATACTACCTGCTGGTTGCAGACCCTCTGCTACGTTTACATGCCCTGACACCTGGACTGGGTATAGGCCTTGTCAGGGTGCTTGAAACCCACTTCCCAGGGCCCTATGGAAGGGCCAAGGGTAACTCAGCTGGGCTTGGTGGTATATGTGGGGAGGGTGGTATTCCAGACCTGGACAGACCTGTTCTCTCTCCAAGCAGGGGGAGGGAGCAGGGCTTTCAGCTCCCATGGGTACACATGTGCACACTGCATTCCTCTGTCCTGTTGTACTTCTTAATGTTTTGGAGCAGGAGCCATTGTCTTGCTCCCAGGTGCATCTGCATTGTGTAGCCCTGGTAGCTGCCGTTGGGACTTCCCTTCTGTGATAGCATACCCAAAACACATGCCTGTTCTCCCTACCACCAGAGCTGGTGCATAAAGGACCCAGGATCATGGAGGAGGTCGTGTGTGTGCCCACGGGCAGCATGGCTCTACTCAGAGCAGCCCAGAGGGACCCTAGAGGCCCAGGGCACCTCCCCCAGGATGTGTACTCCAGAAGAAGGAGAGAATTCCTTGCATCCGTTGGCTCTCCTCATTTCCCAGTCCTTCCTCAGCACTGCTCACGTGGCATCAACTTTTGACATCCATCATTAGCTATCCAAGCAGCCCCAACTCCCATTACATTTGGTTAAACCACTGTTTGTTTAGTCTTTATTTCATAGGCAATGTGCATTCATGATAGGAAAAATAGAATATACAGTAAAATATGGAAATTAAAATATTCTTTAATTCCCCCATTGACTGTTTTTTATTGTACATTTTGGTATATAACCTTTAAGAAGGTTACCTCTGCATGTTTTACATAAATGGGGCTATTCTATTGATACTGTTTTTAATTTTATTTTATATATTAGCATGTTTTCTTGTCACTAAATGTACAAAATCCAAATAAAAATATTCACAAAAATTAGTAATATTTTCATTGAGATATAATTGACATAATATTATATTAGTTTCAGGTATACAACATAATGATTCAATATTTTTATATATCTCAATATGATTATCACAGTAACTCTGGTTACTAACTGTCAACATATATAGTTATAAGTTTTTTTCTTGAGAACTTTTAAGATCTACTCTCAGCAACTTTCAAATATGCAATACAGTATTGGGGCACCTGGGTGATTCAGTCGGTTAAGTGGCCAACTTCAGCTCAGGTCATGATTTTGCGGTTCGTGAGTTTGAGTTCTGTGTCAGGTTCTGTGCTGACAGCTCAGAGCCTGGAGCCTGATCCAGAGTCTGTGTCTCCTTCTCTCTCTGCCCTTCCCCTGCTCATGCTCTGTGTCTCTGTCTCTCAAAATAAATAAACATTAAAAAAAGTTTAATAAAAAATATGCAATACAGTATTATTAACCATAGTCACCATGCTGTACGGTACATACCCATGACTTATTTATTTTATAACTGGAAGTTTGTATCTTTTGACCCATTTTACCCACTTCCCCTCCCATATTCCTGGCAACCACCAATCTTTTTTGTGTATCTATGTACTTGGTTTGTTTCCTTGTTTCTTTTTTAGATTCCATATATATGTGAGATCATACAATATTGGTTTATCTCTATCTTATTTCATTTAGCATAATGTCCTAAAGGTCCATCCATGTTGTTGCAAATGGCATGATTTTCTTCTTTTTATGGCTGAATAATATTCCACTGCCACTGGCATATGTATAATACATGTGTGTATATATACATATATATATATAGGACATTTATACACATATGTACACATAAACATGTATATATATGTTATATATGTGTATGTATATGTATATATATGTATGTGTATATATATGTGTGTGTATGTGTATAGCACATTTTATCTATTCATCCACTGATGGATACTTAGGTTGTTTCTACATCATCTTGACTATTGTAAAAATGCTACAATTAACATGGGGGTACATATATCTTTGAGTTAGTATTTTCATTTTCTTTGGATAAATATCCAGAATTGGCATTGCTGGACCATATGGTAGTTATATTTTTAATTTTTTGAGGAACTTCTGTACTATTTTCTATAGTGGCTGCACCAATTTATATCCCACCAACCAAAGTGCACAAAGTGACAAAAGTTCCCTTTTGTCCACATCCTTGTCAACACTTGTTACTTCTTGTTAGTTAGTTATAAATAGTAATATTTAAACAATTATAAAAGATATTAATTATTATATGATTTAGGTACTTTTTAAATTTAAAAATAAAATTAAAAAGCACTCCTCCAAGGCCACAGAATTCTTGACAATGATATAATAAGTGTTTTTATCACTGGTAACTTTAGCATTTCATCATGAAACTCCATAAAATAATATCTTCATTTTAATGGCCTCACATATGTGTATCATAATCCATTTAACTGATTATTTAGTATTTTTTCTGTGTTTTAATGCTATAAGCAACACTGTGAAGACCTTCATTTTCTATATCACATTTTATCCACGTGTATTCATTTGCCTAGAATAGACAGAATATTGAGATTGCTACTTCAGAAACTGGACACATTTTTGAAAACTTTAATACATATTGACAAATTGCCATTTTAAAAGGTTAAACAGATCATGCTCCCATTATCAGTGTATTAGCATATCATTTTCCCTTCACTATTGGTAATGCAGATGTTATGGGTTGAATTATGTCTCCTCAAAAGATATGTTGAAGTCTTGAATCCCAAGACCTCAGTAAGTGACCTTATTTGAAAATAGAGTCATTATAGTATAATTAGATTACATCTCAAATTACTTTTGAAAACATGATACAATGTACATCAGTAAAGAGGTGATTTAATGTATTAGATTAATTCACATCATCCAATACTATGCAGGTATAAGACAGAATGAGGAATTTCTTGATGTATTGCTTAGTGGGAGTATCTTCAAGATATATCGTTGAGTGAAAAACAAAGCATAGAACACTGGACAGTTAGGGATATATATGGGTATAGGGATAATATTCCTAGAGGGCTGTTAATTGTAGTACTTAAAGGGAGGAGAAATGAGATGGGTGGTTTGGGGATATCTATGGGAGGGAGACTTTTTACTGTACACCCTTTGATGCCCTTTGATTTAGGAACCATATTAATATTATTACCTCACATATATGTGTATTATTTTCATGTAATTATAAATTATGGACTTTTTTTCTGAATTCTGAATATGCTCTGCAATATGGGGTCCAACATATTAATCGAAAGCTGGACCAGAGAAAGACCCACATCCCATGGATGTTCTATTTTATATGGCTAGCTTTCTCTCTGAATGTTCTGAGTCCTCAGTATGAGGTACAGGCATACTTCAGAGATACTGCCAGTTCAGTTTCAGACCAGCAAAATAAGGCAAATATTGCAATAAAGTGAGTCAAGTGAATTTTTGGTTTCTCAGTGCATATAAAAGTTATGTTTACACTATACTGTAGTTTATTAAGTGTGAAAAAGCATTATGTAAAAGAAAATGTATATACCTTATTTTTAAAATACCTTATTGTCCAAAAGCTTTCAGGAAGTCATAATCACTGATCAAAGATTACCATAATAAATATAATAATAAAGAAAAAATTGAAATATTGCAAGATTTATCAACATGTAACAGAGACACAAAGTTAGCTAATGCTTATGGAAAATTGGCACTATAGATTTGTTTGACATAGGGTTTCCACAAACATTCAATTTGTAAAAGACACAGTATTGAGGTATTTACCCAAGGAAAACAAAAAACACTAATTACAAAAGATATATGCACCTCTATGTTCATTGTAGCATTATTTACAACAGCCAAGATATGAAAACAAAGTGTCCACAGACAGATGAATGGATATAGAAGATGGTGTGTGTTTGTGTCCGCATGCACGTGTGTATTTAATGGAATATTACTCAGCCATAAAAAATGAAATATTGCCATTTGAGACAATATGAGTAGAGCTAGAGGGTACTATGATAAGTGAGGTAAGTCAGAGAAAGACAAATACCATATGGTTTCACTTATATGTGGAATCTGAAAACAAAGCAAATGAACAAACAAAAAACAGAAACAGACTCATAAATACAGGGAAAAAACTGGGGGTTTCCAGAGGGGAGATGGTGGGGGTGGGCAAAATAGATGAAGGAAATTAGGAGGTACAAACTTGGGAAAGCTCTTGCATTGTTGGTGGCAATGCAGACTTGTGCAGCCACTCTGGAAAACAGTGTGGAGGTTCCTCAAAAAATTAAAAATAGGATTACCCTATGACCCAGCAATAGCACTACTAGGAATTTTTCCAAAGGATACAGGAGTGCTGAGTCATAGGGGCACATGTACCCCAATGTTTATAGCAGCGCTATCAGCAATAGCCAAATTATGGAAAGAGCCCAAATGTCCATCAACTGATGAATGTATAAAGAAGATGTGGCTTATATGTACAAAGGAATATTACTTGGCAATGAGAAAGAATGAAATCTGGCCATTTGTAGCAATGTGGATGGAACTGGAGGCTATTATGCTAAATGAAATAATTCAGTCAGAGAAAGACTGATATCATATTTTTTCACTCATATGTGGAACTTGAGAAACTTAACAGAAGACCATGGGGGAAGGGAAGGGGAAAAATACACACACACACACACACACACACACACACACACACACACACACACTGGAATGCTACTCAGCAATGAGAAAGAATGAAATCCTACCATTTGCAACAACGTGGATGGAACTGGAGGGTATTACACTAAGTGAAATAAGTCAGAGAAAGACTGACTTTCTCTGTTTTCACTCATATGTGAAATTTGAGAAACTTAAGAGAATACCATGGGAGAATGGAGAGGGGAAATAAGCTTCAAACAGAGAGGGAAGCAAACCATAAGAGACTCTTAAATACAGAGAACAAACTGAGGGATGATGGGAGGGTGGGGGAGAAGGGAAAATGGATGATGGGCATTGAGGAGGGCACTTGTTGGGATGAGCACTGGGTGTTGTATGTAAATGATGAATCATGGGAATCTACTCCTGAAGCCAAGATCACACTGTATACACTGTATGTTAGCTAACTCGACAATAAATTATATTTTAAAAAAAGAGGTACAAACTTGCAGTTATAAATCCTCATCATGAGGATGAAACATACAACATAGGTAATATAGTTAATATTATAAAAGCTTTGTATGGTGACAGATGGTAACTACACTTATCATGGTGAACATTATGTAATCTACAGAATTGTCAGATTACTCTTGTACACTGGAAACTAATATAACATTGTATGGCAACTATAATAAAGAAACATACAACAAAGTAAATAAAATGCAGTATGCCTGTAATTCTAATAAGAGGGCTCCTCCTCTGTGCTCCAGATTCAAATAAATAAATAAAATTCCTCAAAATCTGTGTCCACACCATTTTCTATTTCAACACCCATTCTGTTTTCTCTCCGTTGTTGAATTATTGCATTAATTTTCTAAGTGGAGGATTTGGTTGTATGATCTTTTCTATTCCTATAAATTTGACCATTTGTTAGAATAATATTTTTATTACTGTCATTGTATATATTATCTCTCTAGACATGTAGCCTAGATAAGTAAGAAAATAAGAGATAGTGAGACACAAATTCAGAGAGTTGGAGATAGAAAGATAATGAAGGCAAGATAAAAGTACAAGGAGTGGAAATAGAGAATTGAAATCAAAAAACCAAACATGAATTTAAGAAAATAGATCCACTCACTTAGTAAAATGAGTTAATTTGCCAAGCTATTTAAAAAATCTTCTTGTGTCTTCACAACGTTTCGTCCCAGCCAGATTGTGAATGTTTGATATTATATTTGCAAATATTTCACATTTAACACAAATGGAACTTAATAGGCTGGAGTGCAAAGCCAAGGGAAAATTCCCCAAACCACTTAAAGAGTCATCTTTCATAATAAGACACACAAAGAGAGGCAACAAGGAGAGGGGGAATATAATGATCCATTTTATAAAAATATATTGTTATGTAAAACATTAATTTGCTCAACTGTTCTGTATTTCTGATCCGTATATAATAACTAATTTGTGAATACATATGCATTATGTTTTATATTGTATTCCTGAATATTTCATACACAACACAGATGGTAATAAGCTTAAGAATAAGCTGAGACATAGGGTGGAAATAATGGGGAACTTGGAAAAAAAATCTTCCAATCTGATCAAAGCTTCAGTTCTTTGGCAGAGAAGAGGATGTAAAGAGATATAAAATATCAGCGTTATATTTAAGAGAACCTAGTCAGTTGACACAATGAATTAATATATTAATTTTTCATATTAAGCTTTCTAAACATCCACTTGTGATTTTTCCCCCACAGAAAGTATCTAGGTTATGAATATCTGTGAATGTGCAAAGGCGACTTTCCATGATCTCTTTGACTATTTCACATTAGACCCAGATAGTCTGCAATACAAGGGAAGAAATGGGAAAACTTCCCAGCCAAACAAAAGGCTTCAGTTCTAAGAATTCTTTTTGCCTCTGCTTCCCCTAGCACCCCAGTTCTATTGAAATATGATTGAAAATAACTATAAATTTAGGGTGTACATTGTGTATATATGTTGTGAAATGATTAATGCAATCCAGCTAATTAACACATCCATCATTTTGTTGTTGTTATTATTCTGGTGATGAGATCACTTAAGAATTTACTCTCTCAGCAAATTTCAAATATACAATACAGTATTATTAACTGTAGTCATCATGTTGTACATTAGATACCTAGAGTTTATTCATCTTATAACTGGAATTTTGTACCCTTTGATCAACATCTCCCCATTTCCCCTACCCCTCAGTCCCTGGAAACCACCATTCTCCTCTGTTTCTGAGTATAACCTTTTTTAGATTCTACATGTAAATGATACCACACAATATTTGTCTTTGTCTGCCTTATTGCACTTAGCATAATGTCTTCTAGATTCATCCATGTTTTCAAAAATGGCAGGATTTTAAATTTTTTTATCGCTGAGGTAATACTTCATTGTGTATGTGTGTAACTATATATCTATCACTTTTACTTTACTCATTCATCTATTGATTGACACTTAAGTTGTTTCCATGTTTTGGCTATTGTGAATACTACAATGAACATAGAGGTGCAGATATCTCTTCTAGGTACTGATTTTGTTTCCTTTGGACATATATCTAGAAATGGGATCACTGGGTCATATGGTATGTCTATATTTAATTTTTTGAGAAACTCCCATACTAGTTTCTGTAATAGCTGTGACAACACCCAACAGTGCACCAACAGTGCACAGTGGCTCCGTTTTCTCCACATCCTTTCCAACACTTACTATCTCTTGTCATTTTGATGATAGTCATTCTATTAGGCATGAGGTGATATCTCATTGGGGTTTTCATTTGCAATTCCCCTGATGATTAGTAACATTGGGTACATTTTCATATACCTGTTGGCCATTTGTATGTCCTCAGAAAATTCCATTCATCCTTGACCCATTTTTAATTGGACTGTTTTGTGCTTTTGCCAATGAGCAAATATTTTGGACTATGATCTTTTATCAGACATATGATTTGCAAACATTTTCTACCGTTCTGCAGGTTGCCTTTCTTTTTATTGATTGTTTCTTTTGCTATGAAGATGCTCTTTAGTTCTATGCAGTCCCATTTTTTATATTAGCTTTTATTGCCTGTGCTCTTGGTGTCAGGTCTTCGATTTAAGTATTTAATTCATTTTGAGTTAATTTGCAAGACAGGGGTCCAATTTCATTCTTTTGCCTGTGGATATCCAGTTTTCCCCACTACCATCTATTGAAAAGACTATTCTTTCTCCATGTGTATTCTTGGCATCCTTGTCAAATATTAGTTGACTATATATGCATGAGTTTATTTCTGAGCACTTTATTATGTCCCATTGATCTATGTGTCTGTTTTTATGCCAGTACCATACTGTTTTGATTACTATAGCTTTGTAATATAACTTGAATCAGGAAGTGTGATGTCTCCATCTTTGTTTATCTTTCTTAGAATTAGCTTGGTTATTCAGAGTCTTTTGTGGTTCTATATGCATTTTAGGATTATCTTCTCTATTTCTGTGAGAAATACTATTAAAATTTTGATGGGGATTGCATTGACTCATTATATCATTTTAGGTAGTATGGACATTTTTTGAAATATCAATTCTAATTTATGAACAGAGGATATATTTTATTTGTGTCTTCAATTTCATTCATCAATGTCTCAGTTTTCAGTATACAGATATTTCACCAATTGATTAAATTTATTCCTAAGTATTTTATTATTTTTGATATTATTATAAATGAAATTGTTTTCTTTTTTTTAATTTAATTTAATTTAATTTAATTTATTTATTTATTTATTTATTTTTTATTAAACTTTATAGTTTATTGTCAGGTTGGTTTCCATATAACACCCAGTGCTCTTCCCCACAATGCAGTTTTGATTATTAATGTCTGAGTCTTCAAGAGTTTCTCCTAACAGGAACAAGTTATCAGAAGTACCTTTCCCCTTTTTTCCTTTTTTTCCTGAAATATAGATTTATAGCCCCTCCCATTATTCAGAGACTTTT
>CM053579.1:2716720-2760244 GCA_028646485.1 Cryptoprocta ferox
AGCAATTTCCTACTCGACACATCCCCAAAGGCAAGGGAATAAAGAGCAAAAATGAACTACTGGGACCTCATCAACATAAAAAGCTTCTGCACTGCAAAGGAAACAATCAAGAAAACTAATAGGCAACCGAAGGAATGGGAAAAGATAGTTGCAAATGACATATCAGATAAAGGACTAGTATCAAAATCTATAAGGAACTCACCAAACTCCACACCCAAAAAACAAAAAATCCAGTGAAGAAATGGGCAGAAGACATGAAAAGACACTTCTCCAAAGAAGACATCCAGATGGCCAACAGACACATGAAATTATGCTCAGAGTCACTCATCATCAGGGAAATACAAATCAAAACCACACTGAGATACCACCTCACGCCAGTCAGAGTGGCTCAAATGAATAAATCAAGAGACTATAGATGCTGGCGAGGATGTGGAGGAACGGGCACCCTCCTACACTGTTGGTGGGAATGTAAACTGGTACAGCTGCTCTGGAAAATAGTGTGGAGGTTCCTCAAAAAACTATCAGTAGAACTCCCTTATGACCCAGCAATAGCACTGCTAGGAATTTACCCAAGGGATACAGAAGTGCTGATGCATAGGGGCACGTGTACCCCAATGTTCATAGCGGCATTTTCAACAATAGCCAAATCATGGAAAGAACCTAAATGTCCATCAACTGATAAATGGATCAAGAAGATGTGGTTTATATATACAATGGAATACTACATGGCAATAAGAAAAAATGAAATCTGGACATTTGTAGCAAAGTGGATGGACCTCGAGGGTGTCATGCTAAGTGAAATAAGTCAGGCAGAGACGGACAGATTCCATATGTTTTCACTCATAAGTGTAACAGGAGAAACTTTACAGAGGACCATGGGGGAGGGGAAAGGGAAAAATAGTTGGGGAGAGGGAGGGAGGTAAACCATGGGAGAGACTCTTGAATACTGAGAACAAACTAAGGGCTGATGGGGGAGGGGGAGAGGAGGGGGGTGACGGGCATGGAGGAGGGCACTTGTCTGAATGAGCACTGGGTGTTACCTGGAAACCAACTTGACAAACTTTAAAAGAAAAAACTTACATTTTTTCACAAGATGTATATGACAGCCTTTCAGATATCTGAAATTAGCGTTCATAATCTCCTTGAGCTATGTACCCCTTTTCCATTATAGAAAACAAACTGGAATGGTAAATTTAAATATGGACCAACCAGTATAGAAGAAAAAGGGCTTATTATCTCACTTGTTCTGGGTAATTCTTAACTCAGAGTCAGATAAAATTTGGCTTTTTGATAGTTATACTACATAGAAGATTTACATTAAATTTGCTTTTTCCCTATATTCCATCATCTTATTTATAATGTGCAATTATTATTAAGCTTTCTTATTAAGAACTAATGGTTTTTTTTATCTATGTGTAAGAATTTGATTCAGCTAATGTTTATCTCTTGATTTGAGTCTATTCTCTCAAACTTCAGAAATTCTCTTTAGGGTGCCTGGGTGGCACAGTCTGTTAAGCGTCAGACTCTTGAGTTTGGCTGAGGTCATGATCTCACTGTTGTGAGATCAAACCCCATGTTGGGGTCCACACTGGCCATGTAGCCTGCTTAAAATTCTCTCTCTCACTCTCCCTCTTCCCGTGTCTCTCTCTGTCTCTCTCTCTCTCAAAAAAAAAAAGAAAAAAGAAAAAAAGAAATCCTATTTGATTCATAATTCAGAAGATACTCTCCAACCAACAGTCATGAATGCTGGCTTACAATTTGAAGCATTAATGGCAACATTTAAAAGAAATGAGTCAAAGATGAACCCCTGTGGATTATCACAGGGATGTCTATTCAATTTGAAATCTATCAATCAGTTAATTCTATTTGACTTCAGTTAGTCAACCAGTGACATAAGCTTAATTGTACTATTTTTTCAACTGCTGTTTCTTCCTCATGAAGGCGTTTAAAAAAAGAATTTAGATGTCTTGATAAAGTCTATGGTATTTCCCGGTCTGCCAGTCTAGTAAACTTTTCATAAAATTTCTTAAGGCTAGTTTGGTATAATTTCTTCTTAGTGAATTCAGGGTGGATATTAGTGATTAGTGCTAATTGCTGTTAAAACATGTTTAATAATATATTCTAGGGAAATTTCAGTTTAATATGTCAGAGTGAGGACATCTTTGCTTCCTTCTCCTCTCTGGAACCAAGCAAAAACTATAAGGCAAATGAGAAACAGAAACACAAACTCCAGTCTGTTGAAATGTGAAAGCATTTTTAACCCTGATCCAAAAACGTAAGGACTCCCAAATGCAATAAGAATTGGATCAGGGTAAAGACAACTGTGAGGATGCCTCCTGTTCTGGATCTCAGGTCAAGAATAGAGTCCTAGAAAATGAGTGGCATGACCTGACTGAGGAAACAAATGACTCCCATTTTGAAACAAAATCAGTTTTTAGGCTGGTAGTGAGAATATCCTGAAATATTTTTTGACCACATATAGTGGGAGACGAGGTAGAGACTAGAAAAAGTAAAGAAAAATACACACATATACCTCTGTACCATACACAGAAGGCTTTCCTATGAGCAAGGAAAACTTCTTGGTAGTTAGAAGCAGAATCAAAACTACAAGTTAGAATACTCCCAAGAGTTTATATATGTATGTATATGTATATGTATGTGTGTATATATATATATATATAACCAATGATGCTCAAATTAGTGTCACCTACTCAATACTGTCCTACTCACTCTCTCAGTCCCTTCCTGAAATGATACTTTCACACATAGCAGGGCTAGTAAAGATTTCCCCTAATGTAACTTCAAGTAATAATTGAAAGCTAACTAATATGGCACTAATGCAAAATATGTTGCAAAAAGGGGGGAGGGGAAATGACCAACAAAGGGTTGTGGAACAACATACAAAGCAAACATAAAACACATAAAAATAAGTCAACAAAGATCATAATATTAAATTAAAGAAAAACAATACTATCACAAAAATCAAGGTGAATAGACACTGGTAAAAATGGTCAGAGACATGGAAGACAGGCTTGAGAAAAAATTAACAAAGTGAAATGGTAGATAAACAGTTAAAAGTTATTAGAGAAAAATAATAGATAAAGATGACAAAGAGAGCTCTATGATATGTATATATAAGTTGTGCTTCTAGGAAGAAAACAGAACAAAGATATGTTTTAGGAAACCTTGAGGAAAGTTTCATAAACGCAGTTGTGAATCTATAGGTTTCTTCTCAAACTATTCCAAAAAATACAAATGGAAGGAATTCATTCTATGATGCCAACATTACCCTGATTCCAAATCCAGACTCCACTAAAAAAGAGAACTACAGGCCAATATCCCAGATGAATACAGATGCAAAAGTCCTCAACAAAATACTAGCAAATCAATTCTAACAGTACATTAAAAGATCATTCACCACAATGAAGTGGGATTTATTCCTGGCCTGCAAGGGTGGTTCAATATTTGCAAATCAATGTGATACACCGCATTAATAAAAGAAAGGAAAGATCCATACAATCCTTTCAATAGATGCAGAAAAAGCATTTGACAAAGTATAACACCCATTCATGATAAAAACTCTAAACAAAGTATGGATAGAGGGAACATACCTGAACATATTAAAGGACACATATCAAAAACCCATAGCTAATATCATCCTCAATGGGGAAAAACTGAGAGCTTTTCCTCTATCGTCAGTAACAAGATAGGGATGTTCACTCTCACCACTGTTATTCAATATAGTACTGGAAGTTCTAGCCTCAGCAATCAGAAAAAAATAAATAAATAAAAGGCATACAAATCAGCAAGGAAGAAGTGAAACTTTCACTACTTGCAGATAGCATAATACTCTATATAGAATATCCAAAGGATTCCACCAAAAATTTGCTAGAACTGATACACAAATTCAGTAAAGTCATAGGATACAAAATCAACATACAAAAACCTGTTGCGTTTCCATATACCAATAATGAAGCAGCAGATAAAGAAATTGAAGAATCGGGGAGGGGGCAAGATGGCTCAGAAGTAGGGAGCTCTGGAATCTCCGACCGCCCAAAACTACCAAACAGAGAAGAACTGAAGCCATGATACTGTGATCTGCTAGAGTGGGAGGAAAACACACAGAATCCAAACAGATGACAGGCTCATAGGTGCCTGAGTGAGTGTGAACTGGGGGAAAAAAAAAAAAAACAGGCCGGGCCAGAGGCTCTGAGGGGAGGGAGCCCCAAACCAACGCAGAGCCGGGAGAGCGCCGAGAGCGGTGGCACAGGGCCGCGGAGGGCCACACGTGGAGTGGAGCAGCAGTGCAGGGCAGTGGAGGGCTGTTCGTGAAGCGGCCGCGCAGAACGGCGGAGAGCTGAAGGGAAGAGAAAAAAGACTGAAAACACTCATAGAGTGGTCTCTGGAGAGGAGAGAAACCTCGGCCCAGAATGGAGAGAGATACTATTATCCCATATATATTCACTGCTTGCAGGGAGAGAAATTGCCCCCCCCCCCCATAGCTGGCTTATTCTTCCTTGGGCTCTGCAGCATGCCATTTACAGGCGGAGCCAGGGAAAAGCTGGCTCCACAGTCCCCCTGCTGGATCCCGGCTGGGGGGCCGCCTGCCTGAGGGAGTACATCTCATCTGGGGCAGTAGCATTAAAGTGCATGGACTAGGATTTGGAAATGAGGCGGGGCTTGGAAAGAAACAGCTTGGCCCGACCACGGCCCAGGGAGATCGGACTCAAAAGAGTAGCTTGCAATGCATGGTCCGAGAGGGGCTTGGGGCGCCACCATTCTTCTCCCCACAACCACCAAGGTGAAGGGCCTCAGAGAGCAGCCCCTCAGACCCAACCTACCTACACCAAACCATGCCCATCCACGCTGGAGAGCTGCGTTTTTTTTTTTTCCTTTTTTTCTCTTTTCTTTTTTCCTTCCTTTCTCCTTTTCCCCCCGGGAGTCTGGGAAAGACCAACATTTGTGCACTGCCAATATTAGATCAATTCTTGCCATTTAGATATATTTCCCTTATCTCATTCTTATCTCTCCCCTCCGCAGGTTTTATGCTCTCAGACTGTCCTTTGTCTTTTAGTGTTTCTGTCCCCCCACCTTTTTTTCTTTTCCTTTCTTTTCTTATTTTCTTTCCCCTTTTGGTTTGCTTATTTGATTTGTCTGTGCGTTTGCGTGCTTTTGTTCCCTGTGTGTTTGTCTGTCTGTTTTCCTTTTCAGGGCTACCTCAAGAAACAAGCCAAAGTACACACGGTGGAGAGTCCCAAATATCACTGAGTACGGAAATAAAATAATCAAAGGCACAACAAGAGAAACTGAGAGACACCATTAAAAGAAAACTTCCTGAAATAACAGGCTCTGGACAGTCAAGGAACCTCCTTTAATAGAGCAATACTAACAGGTGCACAGTGCATAACGAGCTTTTAAAACTGACAAGAGACAGAAAGATAGCCAAAATGAAGAAACAAAAGAACTCTCCTCTAAAGAAATTCCAAGAAGAAGTCATAGCCACAGAACTGCTCAAAACAGATATAAGCAACATAACTGAGAAATAATTTAGAACAATTGTCATAAAATTAATGGCTGGGCTTGAGAAAAGCATGGAAGTCATCAGAGAAGCTATTGATACAAAGACTAGGGACTTTCAAAATAGCTGCAATGAGTTAAAAAATGCTATAAATGAGGTGCATAATAAAATGGAGGCAGACACTGCATGGATTGAAAAGGCAGAGAGGACAATAGGGGAAACTGAAGACACAGTTATAGCAAAAGAGAAAGCTGAGAAAAAGAGAAATTGATCCAGGAGCCCAAAAGGAGAATTCTAAACCTGAGTGATACAATCAAACGGAAAAATATCCATATCATTGAACTTCCTGAAGAAGAAGAAAGAGAAAAAGGTCCTGAAGGGGTGTCTGATCAAATTATAGCTGAGAACTTCCCCAATTTGGGGAAGGAAATAGACATTGAAATCCAAGAGGCGCAGAGAACTCCCCTAAGACATAACTTGAATCGACCTTCGGCATGACATATCATAGTGAAACTGGCAAAATATAAAGACAAAGAGAGAATTCTGAAAGCAGCTAGGGATAAAAGGACCCTAACATACAAAGGGAAACCTATCAGAGTGGTTACAGACCTATCTAACAAAACTTGGCAGGCCAGAAAGGAATGGCAGGAAATCTTCAATGTGATGAAAAGGAAAAACATGCAACCAAGAATCCTTTATCCAGCGAGCCTGTCATTCAGAATAGGAGAGATAAACGTTTTCCCAAACAAACAAAAACTGAAGGACTTCATCACCACTAAACCAGCCCTTAAAGAAATCCTAAGGGCAACTCTATGACGGAAATGTTGCAAGAAACACAAAGTAACAGAGACACCATGACAAGCATGAATCCTACCGAGAACACAATGACTCTGCATGACACATCATAGTGAAACTGGCAAACTATAAGGATAAAGAGAGAATTCTGAAATTGGCTAGAGATAAAAGGGCCCTAACATCCAGACACATCACGGTCATAGCAGACCTATCTACTGAAACTTGGCAGGACAGAAAGGAATGGCAGGAAATCTTCAATGTGATGAAAAGGAAAAATATGCAGCCAAGAATCCTTTATCCAGCAAGCCTGTCATTCAGAATGGAAGGAGAGATAAAGCCTTTCCAAAATAAACAAAAATGGAAAGAATTCATCACCACTAAACCAGCCCCACAAGAAATCCTAAGAGGGAATCTATGAGAGAAATGTGGCTAGGAACACAAGGAACCAGAGACACCAATACAAGCATGAACCCCAAAGAACACAATGACTCTAAACCCATATTTTTCAATAATAACACTGAATGTAAATGGACTAAATGCTCCAATCAAAAGACATAGGGTAGCAGTATGGATAAAAAAAAAATCCATCCATTTTCTGTCTACAAGAGACTCATTTTAGACCTGAAGTCAACTTCAGATTGAAAGTAAGGAGATGGAGAAATATCTATCATGCGACTGGAAGTCAAAAGACAGCTGGAGTAGCCATACTTATATCGGACAAACTGGACTTTAAATTAAAGGCAGTAACAAGAGATGAAGAAGGGCATTATGTAATAATTACAGTGTCTCTCCATCAGGAAGAGCTAATAATTATAAACATCTATGCACTGAATTTGGGAGCACCCAAATGCATAAACAATTAATCACAAACAGAAACAATCTTATTGATAAGAATGTGCTAATTGCAGGGGATGTTAATACTCCACTTAAGCAATGGATAGATCAACTAGACAGAAAACCACTAAAGAAACAATGGACCTGAATGACACATTAGACCAGATGGATTTGACAGACATATTTAGAACTCTACATCCTGAGGCTATGGAATTCACTTTCTTCTCAAGTGCACATGGTACTTTTTCCAAGATAGACCCCATACTGGGTCATAAAGCAGCTCTCTATAAATATAAAAGAACTGAAATCATACCATGCACACTTTCAGATAACAATGCTATGAAACTTGAAATCAATCACAGGAAAAAGTCTGGAAAGCCTCCAAAAATATGGAGGTTAAAGACCACCCTACTAAAGAACGATTGGACCAATCAGGCAGTTAGAGAAGAAATTAAAAAATATGTGGAAACAAATGAAAATGAAAATACAACAGTCTAAACTCTTTGGCATGCAGGAAAGGCAGTCCTAAGCGGAAAGTACATTGCACTCCAGGGCTATTTCAAGAAACTAGAAAAAGTGCAAATACAAAATCTAACAGTGCACCTAACAGAACTAGAAGGATAGCAGCAAGAGCACCCCAAACCCAGCAGAAGAAGAGAAATAATAAAGATCAAGGCAGAAATAAATACAGAATCCCCCCCAAAAAACAATTAAACAGATCAATGAAACCAAGAGTTTGTTTTTTGAAAAAATAAACAAAATTGATAAGCCTGTAGCCAGGCTTCTAAAAAAGAAAAGAGAGAACACCCAAATAGACAAAATCAGGAATGAAAATGGATCTATTACAACCAATCCCTCAGAAATACAAGCAATCATCAGGGAATACTATGAAAAATTATATGTCAACAAACTGGACAACCTAGAAGAAATGGACAAATTCCTAAACACACATGCAGTACAAAAATTCAAACGGGAAGAGATAGAAAATCTGAACACCCATAACCAGTGAAGAAATTGAATCGGTTATCAAAAATTTCCCAACGAATAAGAGGCCGGGGCCAGATGGCTTCCCAGGGGAATTCTCCCAGACATTTAAAGCAGAGTTAATACCTATTCTTCTCAAGCTATTCCGAAAAAATAGAAATGGAAGGAAAACTTCCGAACTCATTCTACGAAGCCAGCATCACTTTGATTCCCAAACCACACAGACACCCAACAAAAAAAGAAAACTACAGGCCAATATCCTTTATGAATACAGATGTAAAAATACTCAACAACCTACTAGCAAATCAAATTTAACAGCCTATAAAAAGAATTATCCACCATTATCAAGTGGGATTCATTCCTGGGTTACAGGGCTGGTTAAATATTCGCAAATCAATGTAATAAATCACTTTAACAAAAGAAAAGATATGAACCATATGATTCTGTCGATAGATGTAGAAAAAGCATTTGACAAAACACAGCATCCTTTTTTTTTTCAAAAAATTTTAAATGTTTTATTTATTTTTGAGAGAGAGAGAGAGAGAGAGAGAGAGAGAGAGAGAGAGAGTGAGTGAGCAGGGGAGGGTCAGAGAGAGAGGGAGACAGAGAATCCAAAGACAGGCTCCAGGTTCTGAGCTAGCTGTCAGCACAAAGCCTGACGCAGGGCTCAAACCCACAAACCGTGAGATCATGACCTGAGCCGAAGTCGGATGCTTAACCGACTGAGCCACCCAGGCGCCAATACAGCATCTTTTCTTAATAAAAACCCTCGAGAAAGTCGGGATAGAAAGAACTTACTTAAACATCATAAAAGCCATTTACAAAAAGCCCACAGCTAATATCATCCTCAATGGGGAAAAACTGAGAACTTTCCTCCTGAGATCAGGAACATAACAGGGATATCCACTCTCACCACTGGTGTTTAACATAGTGTTGGAAGTCTTAGCATCAGCAATCAGACAACAAAAGGAAATAAAAGGCATCAGAATTGGCAAAGATGAAGTCAATCATTTACTTTTCACAGATGACATGATACTCTAAATGAAAAACCCGATCAACTCCACCAGAAGCCTACTAGAACTGATCCATGAATTCAGCAAAGTCGCAGGGTACAAAATCAACGTACAGAAATCGGTTGCATTTTTATACACCAGTAATGAAGCAACAGAAAGAGAAATCAAGAAACGGATCCCATTCACAATTGCACAAAAAACCATAAAATACCTAGGAATAAACCTAACCAAAGATGTAAAAGATCTGTGTGATGAAAACTATAGAAAACTTATGAAAGAAATTGAACAAGACACAAAGAAATGGAAAAACATTCCATGCTCATGGATCGGAAGAATAAACATTGTTAAAATGTCATTGTTACCCAAAACAATCTATACATTCAATGCAATCCCAATTAAAATTGCACCAGCATTCTTCTCAAAGCTGGAACAAACTATCCTAAAATTTGAATGGAACCACAAAGACCCCGAGTAGCCAAAGTAATACTGAGGAAGAAAACCAAAACGGGAAGCATCACAATCCCAGAC
This sequence comes from Cryptoprocta ferox, assembly GCA_028646485.1. NCBI lineage: Eukaryota > Metazoa > Chordata > Mammalia > Carnivora > Eupleridae > Cryptoprocta > Cryptoprocta ferox. The sequence goes on from CM053579.1 coordinate 2,726,393, forward strand.
CTTAGCCTCTACTGAAAGGCTGTAATCATCAAGACAGTATGGTATTGGCAGAAAAACAGACATATAGAACAATGGAATAGAATAGAGAAGCCAGAATTGGACTCACAAATGTATGGCCAATTAATCTTTGACAAAGCAGGAAGGAATATCCAATGGAAAAAAGACAGCCTCTGTAACAGATGGTGCTGAGAGAACTGGGCAGCAACATGCAAAAGAATGAAACTAGACCACTTTCTTACACCATACACAAAAATAAACTCAAAATGGATGAAGGACCTCAATGTGAGACAGGAAACCATCAAAACCCTAGAGGAGAAAGCAGGAAACAGCCTCCTTGACCTCAACCGCAGCAATTTCCTACTCATCCCCAAAGGCAAGGGAATCAAGAGCAAAAATGAACTATTGGGACCTCATCAAGACAAAAATCTTGTTCACTGCAAAGGAAACAATCAAGAAAACTAATAAGCAACCAACAGAATGGGCAAAGATAGTTGCAAATGACATATCGAATAAAGGACTAGTATCCAAAATCTATAAGGAACTCACCAAACTCCACACCCAAAAAACAAATAATCCAGTGAAGAAATGGGCAGAAGACATGAATAGACACTTCTCTAAAGAGGACATCCAGAAACTTAACAGAGGACCATGGGGGATGAGAAGGGTGAATATAGTTGGGGAGATTGAGGGAGGCAAACCATGGGAGACTCCTGAATACTGAGAACAGACTGAGGGCTGATGGGGCAGGGGGTGAGGAGAAGGGGGGTGATGAACATGGAGGAGGGCACTTGTTGGGATGAGCACTGGGTGTTATATGTTAACCAACCTGACAATTAACTATAAAAGAAAAAAATAAAATGTGAATTTGCTCTTTCAAAAAAAATAAAAATAATTCAAAAAATAATAAAAAATAAAAGACATTAACATAATCATACAGGAAGAGATTAAGAGAAAGAGGGGGTACTCAAGTGCTTCAGAACAAGTAAAATGAAAATAACAAAAACAAACAAACAGAAAACAAAGAAAGATATATCCTTGTAAAGTAATTGGAATTTTTCAATAAAAGATATGTTTGTATGGACTTCTACGCCAAAAAATTAAGTCCGCTATTATGTAAGAGATTCTCAGGCTGGTTTTAGTTTTCTTCCTAACAACATTCAGGGCTAGAATTGAGCATAGCAATCAATGTCTATATGGACATCATAGAGAGAATGTGACCCATGAATTGTACAACATCCCAACTACAGTTCAAGTATAAACACAATTGACAGATAATTTTACACATGCAAGATAGTAGGAAATATGGTTCCCATGAGCTCTTCTTAAAAAAAAAAAAAAACTTCTAGAAGACAGCTTTGACGTAACTAAGCAATGAATGGAAAAATGGATAAAAGGACTATTTTGAGAAGATGGCCCATTTAAATGTGGAACTATGACTAATTGACTATAGGAATTATTTCATAAAAAAGGCATGTAAATGCTATAAACCTTGACAATGAAGAAATAGCATTATAACAAACAATAGTTGAGAAATGACACGGACTGACAGAGAAGGTCAGAGGTAAAATAAGTATACTAATTTCCTTATAGCTTGAAGTGTGTGAGGAGTCAATAGACCCTGTTCTTAGATGACAAATGAAGTATTAGATGGATAAATATATTTTAAGGATATAAAGGCAACCACTAGACTAAGTATAATAATAAAACCAGCCAAAATTTCCTATGATAGAGTTGATATAGTTATTAGAAATATGCTTATTTCTTCATAATTTACAGCAAGGAGTTAATAAATTCTATCTAAACAGTGAAAATCTATTCTAAAATTTTGCCAACTCACCAGTCTGTATTCTATGAATTATATCTTTTCCTCCAGTTTGAAAAATCTTCATTATCTTTTCTCTTCTTCATGATTCTTCATATTACTGGAATGGTTCTGGGACCACATCTGCCAGTTCTTTTTAGCATCTTTGGATAGTCTTCATCTAGATCTAGAGATCTGAACTCTTTTAAAGCAGCCAAGGACAATAATCTTGGTTTCACAGTATTTATGTTTTATTCATACGAACCCTAGTTGGTTTATTTTTTTTTCTTTTTACCTCTCTCCCATTCCTCCATCAATCCAACTAACATTTATTCAGCTTTTATTATGAATCAGGTGCTGTGCAAGAATGTTGGCTAGTTAGAAAAATGATGCAGACAAGACCCTGCCCTGAAGATATTCAGTCTAGTGAGGAGGTAGATAACCAACTCTAATATAAATAAAGGATTTTAATAGTAGAAACACCCTTCCTCTACCACAAGAAAAGCTAAAACTATCTGGATGATTCTTGGAAAGATTCTATGGTTAAAATAGCATTTCATCTGGGTCTTGAAGCATGAGTAGATCTTCACCAGGCAGGAAAAAAAGAAAAGAACATTCTAAGTAGAATGTAAAAAAAATAAGCAAAGACACAAGGCATAATGATCACTTTAGTTTGACCGTAACGGGAATACACTGAAATGTGAGGAGCATAGTTGCCCTGGAAACTGTGCACTTTTTTGGGTGGCTTTATAAATATAGTGTGTTCCCCTTGAGTCTAGTAGTATCATACTTAGGGTTAGTCCCTCACCACAAGACATCAACACTCCATGACCTACCCTCTTTTCTTTGTCCCCAGAAAACCCTCCACATTGCCAAGAAACACTCCAGTTGAAAATTGGATTGATGACCCCAGTGAATAGCACACAGCCTTGGCCAGTTCCCACAGGCTGCAGGCTGCCCACTCCTGGTTCCAATACAGTTCTCTCAGGGAGTGCTTCCCAGCCCCCACCTTTGCTGTATCTCACCTTCATCTCCAGGGCCTCTGGCACCTTCTTGCCTTCCCAAGCCCAGCTCCGCTTGGTGAAGTAGTTAACAGTGGCAAATTCAATCAGCGCAGAAAATACAAAGGCATAACAGACGGCTATGAACCAATCCATGGCCGTCGCGTATGCCACTTTAGGTAAGGAGTTTCTGGCACTGATACTCAGGGTGGTCATGGTGAGAACAGTGGTGACACCTGGGGAGAGAGAAAATGAGAACCAGTTGCCACTGGAAGACATTTAGAGCATATGTGATGAGATCACCAACTTCCTACTTACAAGGAGGAGCTATACCCCACTAAAAATGGCCCCCTTAAAGTAAAACACAGAGAATGTCAATGTGGGATGGTTCTACCTATTAACTACCACATCCTAGTTATCACAGGAATATGAAGCTCCAGTAAAGCACTTTTAAAAGTTGTCCTGTAGTCTTTGTTTAAACATTTCTATTGAAGAACAGGTAACCTATTTCATTGTAACAGCACTTTTTAAATAGGAAACCTTAACTTCATTAGAAAACCTTCTTTAATTAGAAAACCTTCAGTGTGAGCTGAAACCTGCCTTCCTCTAACTCCTAGCCCACTGACTGATCTTAGAGTTCTTTCTCTGGCAACACAGGAAAGAAAAGCTTGCTTCCTCCTCTCTCGGACAGGCCTTCAAGGAGTTGGAGATGGTGGCCATGATTCATTGTGAATCTGTTAATCTCCAGAATGAACATGGCCATTTTATTCTTCTCTTGTTTCTCCTCCTTCCCCATTCTGGTAGTTTTCTTTTGAAAACCCCAGAGCTGAGCTCAACACTCAGGATTTTCACTTCCCTTACTGTGGACACTATTCTCCTAATACTGTAACAAACCACTGTAGAAAATGGTTCTTAAACTGCATCAAAGTCTTTGTCCTATTGAACTTTGTGGACAACCAAAGTTATTCCAATATGTATTTCTTTAAGTTTATTTATTTAGTGTGAGTGGGGAAGGGGCAGAGAGAGGGAGGAGAGAATCCCAAGCAGGCTCCATGCTGTCAGTGCAGAGCCTGATGTGGGGCTTGATCTCATGTACCATAAGATCATGACCTGAGCTGAAATCAAGAGTTGGACACATAACAAATTGAGACACCCAGGAACCCCTCCAATATCTATTTTTTATGAGTTTTTATCAAACCAGGATTGCTTTAGATCAATTGATTCTTTTTCTTGGTGCTGTTATTAACCTAAATTTAAGATTTCCCTTTATTCACTTTTAAATTCTATTAAAATCATTTTTCTAATCTGCATTTTAGATATGCATATGAGCTATACAGTGTTGCGGCTAACACTATGAGCTTTACAGTCAAATTGAAAATAGGCTGACAGGGGCACCTGGGTGGCTCAGTCAGTTAAGCGTCCAACTTCAGCTCAGGTCGTGATCTCGCGGTCTGAGTTCAAGCCCTACATTGGGCTCTGTGCTGACGGCTCAGAGCCTGGAGTCTTCTTCAAATTCTGTCTCTCTCTCTCTCTCTGCCCCTCCCCTGCTCACGTTCTCTCTCTCAAAAATAAATAAACATTAAAAAAAAGAAAATAGGCTGACATTCTGGCAATTCCACTTACTAGTAACATACCTTGAACAAGGTGATTTACCCCACTATGCCTGTTTTATCATGTGTAAAATGTGTGTGATTTTACCAGACCCAGAAATTTGTTTGGGGATCCAGTGAGATGATGTTTATAAAGTCCATAATATAATATCTGGTGCAGAGTAAATACTCAAGAAACAGTAGCTTCTATAATTAACATTACTCTTATTTTCACTGTTAACAATAAAATTATCATAATTATATGACTAATTATAGTGGTGTAATTATAAACACATTTTAAACAGTAACATTATAATAATAATTTTATAATTGTTAGCAATAGTATTCTAGCCTCAAACACTTGTACTAGAAGTTAGAAGTCCTGAGTTCTGCCATTTACTTGCTTCGTATCTTTGGCAATTTATTTCATCTCTCTGTGCCTCCATTCCCTCTATCTGTGAATATTTCCTAAGTCTCTATACCCTAGAATTTTGACAAGACAGTTGTTATTCCCCAAATTATCCAGGCTTGAGGACAGGGGAGTAGTCAGACCCTGTTTATGAGTGTTGGCATGCTCAAGAGGATACGGAATGTTAAGTCTGGGTCAAGTAGGGCATAGAAAGAAGTCCTACTCTGGTGAGAGATATTATATAGAGAAGCAAGCAGATAAGGCCTATTAACTCTACCCAGAGTGTCAGCCATGTGTTCTGCAGCCTCTTTGGCCTTCTTTCACATCTTGCTCCCTCAAGTACCTTATTTATACATTTGTTATATAAATGAAAATCCAGACTGGAAAAGACTTAGTACAGTTTCAACAGAGAGATCCTAAAGAAGCACCTTTGTACAAACCAGGTAGTCAGCAAGGCTGATTGGCAAAACCAAATTTTTATTTTAAAAACTCTATTCAAACTACCATTTTTGATAGTTTAATATTATTTTTTAATAGTTTCTTGTCAAGTTGGTTTCCATATAACACCCAGTGCTCTTCCCCACAAGTGCCCTCCTCCATGACCATCACACCATCACTCCCCTTCCCCTTTCCCCCTCCCCCTTCAGCCCTCAGTTTGTTTTCAGTATTCAAGAGTCTCTCATGATGGCAAAACCAAAATTTAAGCCCTATAAGGAATCAGCCACATAGCCAGTACCTATTAACAAAGTATTTGAATATGTTGCCCTGGTAAGTTCTGGGACTGAACCTAAGGCTTAATAATCCTCTGACCACACTGAGCAAGGAGTGATTCATGGGAGAAACAAGCTACCTCACTTATGGTTATTAGCAAATGTAGTTGTCTACCCTGGCACAGTCATATTAGTGTGCCTATGCATGGATGGAGAGAACTATACTGCAACATAAGTGTTTCTGTACCATATCTCAGTAGAAATTTTTAGAGTTCTAGCCTGTAGAGCTTCATTAGAATAGTCATCTTGTAAAGAACTCTTAGCTAATCAGCTGGTAGAATGCTCAGTTACATTTTATGGATGAAGAATGAGGCTTGGCATTTTAAGAGATCCAGTCTTACCACCCAGTGCTTCTCTTTCAAGACACTTCTAGAAAGTATTTCGTGACTGCCCCACCTCACTTCCTTGAGCACTTCTAAAAAATCTAGGCCACTTCTTTGCTAACACATGTGTCTGTATTATCAAAGCAGGAATTTCTTGAGAATAGAGATCATGAGTAATCTTTCTCTATCCCCTCAACCCTGAATATAATACCTGGCACAGAGTAAGCTCCTAGTACATGTGTGATGAGTGAAACTTCTCTCCTCTCCCTGGCCCCAGATAACTACTCCTCTGCTTTCTTTCAGTATGGTTAGATTTTTTTTCCCCTTAGAGTTTCATACATATCATACAGTATTTTATTTATTTATTTATTTATTTATTTTTATAGTTTATTGTCAAGTTGGTTTCCATATAACACCCAGTGCTCTTCCCCACAAGTGTCCTCCTCCATGACCATCACCCCCCTTCCCCTTTCTCCCTCCCCCTTCAGCCCTCAGTTTGTTTTCAGTATTCAAGAGTCTCTCATGATTTGCCTCCCTCCCTCTCCCTAACTCCTTTTCACCCCTTCCCCTCCCCATGGTCCTCTGTTAGGTTTCTCCTGTTAGACCTATCATACAGTTTTACTCATTTGTGTTTGGCTTTCCTCACTTAGCATAGTATTCTTTAAATTCATTAATGTTGTTACATCTATCTTTAGTTCATTCCTGTTAATTTCACAGTAGCATTCTACTGCATTGATATAACAATTTGTTTATACATTCAACTATTAATGGACATCTGGACTATTTCCAGTGTTCAACTATGATGAATGAAGCTGCTGGGAAGATTTACATATAAGTCTTTGTGTGAGCATGTGTTTTCAGTTTTCTTAGTAAACACTTAGGGATGGAACTACATTATTATATTGTAAGCATATGCTTAACTATAGGAGACTGCCAAACAGTTTTTAAAGTGCTTGTACCATTTTACATTCCCATTAGATGTATGAGTTTCAGTCAGCATGAACCTTTGACTTATGAAAATTTAATGTTAATTGGTACCTTTACACATTTCACTGACAATGAAAGTCCTTAGAAAACCTTATCTCCATCTCAACTTACATACACTGCATTATGGTCTAGTCTTTTATTCTAAATATATCATATACCAAATAAGCCACTGTTATTATTTTATACATTCAATAGTCATTTAGCATTCCCCGTATATTTATTATTTTCATTGTTAAAATGCATCTTAAACCTTCCTTCTGAGATAATTTTCCTTTAAAATTTTTTTTAACATTTATTTATTTTTGAGAGACAGAGAGAGGCAGAGCATGGGCAGGGGAGGGGCAGAGAGAGAGGGAAATAGAGAATCTGAAGCAGGCTTCAGGCTCTCAGCTGTTTGTCAGCACAGAGCCTGATGTGGGGCTCGAACTCACAAACCATGAGATCTTGACCTGAGCTGAAGTCGGATGCTCAACCAACTGAGCCACCCACACTCCCCAAATTTTCCTTTTTCTTAAAGAACTCCCTTTAGTGAGGGTTTGACAATAATGAATTTTTAATTTTATTTTTTATCTGAAAAGGTCTTTATTGTTTCTATTGAAGTCAGCTGGTAATCATTACTTTAAAGACAATGTGCTTTTTTTCTGGGCTAAAGATTTTCCTCTTTGTTTCCAAAAGCTTCACTATAATGTGTCTCTGTTTATCTCTTTTAATTTGTCCTACTGTGTTCATAGAACTTTTTGTAATTGTACCTTTATGTTCTTTCTTGGGCTTGGACAGGGTTCAGCCATTATCTCTTCAAAATTGCTTCTATACCATTCTTTCACTTTTCGTCTAGGATTCCATTACATCTGTTAGACCTTCTCAATAAATCATATATTATTTCTCTCTCTTCTGCATTTTACACATTTTTGTCTTTCTGGGCCTCATTCTAGATATTTTTCTTTTTCAGTTCATGGGTTCTCCCTTCAACTATATCTAAACCACTAATTTTTTATCTGTATTTTCCTGTTTTACAATTTCCAGTGTGCTTGTTCTCTCATGTGTGCTCTTTCTCTCTACACAAACACACTGTTTATCTGATAGAATTCTTATATTAGTTTCACCTACTTAAACATGTTCATCATAGCTATTTTTAAGTTGGATAACTCAACTATCTGAAGTTCTAGTAGGTCGATATTTTTAATTGGGTTATAAATTATATACAATAAAATAAAAATAGTTTTTTGTACATTTCTTTTTTATGTTGTACATTTCAAAGTGTTTGGGCAAACGTATACAGTTATATAACTACTACCCCAATGAAGATATAGAATATTCTACTAAACCAATAAGTTCTCTTATACCCATTTTCAGTCAATCCACCACCCCAGAGGAAAGAACAGCTTTGGTTTCTAACACCATATCTTGGTTTTGCCTGTTTTGGAATTTCATATAAATGAAATCATATATTATGTACTATTTTGTGTCTGTCTTCTTAGTTTGATATAATTTTTGAGATTCACTTATATTGTTATATGAATCAATAGTTGTCAATTCACTCTATGAACATGCCACATATAAACACACATTCACTTGTTGATGTACATCTGGATATTTTCCAATTTGGGATTTTGTGAATAAAGCTATTATGAACATTCTTGCATAAACCTTTTATGGATATATACTATGGATATATGTTTTCATATCACTTGGGTATGAAGTGAAATACCTTTTTTTACCTTTTAAGAAATAGCCAAATTTTTCCCTAAGTGATTGTTTCATTTTACAACCTCACCAGCAGTGTGTGAGAATTCCATTTGCTCCTCAGCCTTTCAAATATTTGTAATTGTCATTCTTTTTAATTTTTTCCACTCTAATATTTATAAAGTAATGTCTCCATGTGGCTTTAATTTATATTTTCCTGATATAAAATATTAAGTATCTTTTCATGTTCTTATGGAGTGTTTACATATATTCTTGGTGAAATGTCATTTCATGTATTTTTCCAATTTTAAAAATTAGATTCTTTATATTTTTATCACTGAGTTTTAGAATCTCCTTATATTTTTTGAATAGATGCTTTGTCAGATCTGTACATATATAAAATATATTCTTCCAGTCTATGGCTTGCCTTTTTGTTTTCTTAATGCTATTCTTTGAATAGTAGAAAATTTTAATTTTGACAAAGTCCAGTTTATTATTTTATTCTTCACATATATTTTGTATACTAGGGTATTTCTGCATTCCAAAGGTTACAAAGACACTTATATTTAGTTCTAAGAGAATATTTTTAGCTTTTATATTTAAGCCTATGATCAATCTCAAATTAATTCTCTGCAATGCCATCTGTGTCATGAATCAAGTTTTCATATATGTGGGTCTACTTTTACTCTGTATAGTGTCTATTTTTCTTTCCCTTATGCCTATAACACATTGTCTTAATTACTATAGCATTTTAGTCATTTTTGGCATCTCATGGGGCAAGTCCCTCCACTTTGTTCTTATTTAGGAGGATATTGACTTTTCTTGGCTCTTTGTTCTTTCATAAAAATTCTGCAATCACTTTTTAAATTAATGTTTTAATTTAAAATGTTTGAAGTTTTTAAATTAATACAGTTAGCGTAAATATGAACTCTAAAGTCATGTGAGGCCAAGTTTAAATTAAAAAAAAATTCTTAAGGAATCTTATATTTTACACAGAGCCCAGGCCAAAATAGACATGCCTCCTTGTTGTCTCCCTGATTACTGTATTTTTCTAGTGCTCTTTCTAGGGCATAATCCTTAAATGGTATTGGATTTATGAGACGAATTCTTGTATTCATTTCCTATGGCTTATGTAAAAAAATTACCATGCATTTAGTGGTTTAAAACAACAGAAATATTTTTTCTTACACTTCTGGAGACCAGAAGTCTGGCAGTTTTATGGGCCCTCTCCTCTTGCAAAGCCAACAGCATAGCATCTTCACATTTCTCCAGCTTTTTTCATCACACTGCCTTCTGCTCTGTAGTCAAATATCTCTCTGCCTCCCTCTTATAAGGACACTTGTGATTATATTTAGGGTCCATCCAGATAATCCAGTATAATCTCTCCATCTCAAGATCTTTAGTTTAGCACACATATGCAACATCCCTTTTGCTATATAGGGTAACATTCACAGATTTCAGAGATTAAGACATGGATATATTTGGGGGGCATTATTTAGTCTACCACAGCTCAAGTTTTCTAATCCTAAACTTCACTCAGGCTCAAATCCTTTCTTATGTAACCTTAAAACTTAGAGCCTTATTGGGGCACCTGGGTGGCTCCCTCAGTTTAGCATCTGACTCTTGGTTTCAGCTCAGGTCATGATCTTGAGGTTTTTTGGGTTGAGCCCTGCATCAGGCTCTGTGCTGACAATGAAGAGCCTCTTTGGATTCTCTCCCTCTATCTCTGTCCCTCTCCCACTGGTGCTCAGGTGTTCGCTAGTGCTCGCTCACTCGCTCTCTCTCCCTCCCTCCCTTTCTCCTTCCCTCCCTCAAAATAAATAAACTTAAAAAAACTGCAACCTCTTATTTATCAAGACTAGTAGTCCATCTATTCATCTTCCAACTATAACAGTATCAACTCACAGATTAACACTCCAATTTTTAGTTCCCTCTTCCATTTGGGTCCCTGAGTATTTCCTTTAATTTCTTATCATCTCACAGATTTAAAGAGACTGTTTTCTATGTTTTATCTAGATTTTCTAGAATTTTGTGGAGGGAGATTTTCAAGGTGTCTAGTTTGTTATATTTCTAAAAATCATTGACTCCTATATAGATTCTGCTGCCTCCACTTCACCAGAACTGTTCAAGATTATTAACAACCAAGCATATCACGATACTCAACAGTTTCTATATGCATCTTACCTAAAAACAGAATTTACACGAGATGATTATTCCTGGCTTCTTGAAACATTTTCTTCTTGACTTTCATGATATCACACCCTTATAGTTTTTTTTCTTTTTTTATACTTTACAGGTTACTCTTTCTCTTTCTCTACCACTGTCTCTTCTACCTGACCTAAAATGTTGATTCTTTCTAAAACATCATTTACTATTTAACTACATAGTATAGCTTCAGGATATTGGCAGGAAATATTGGCCTTCTGTGTGGATAATCAGTATATCCATGTGTATGCCTCACAGCCACCACTACCGTGGAGGCAGGTTAGTAGACTAAAAAGAGTATTTGTCTCCTAAAAATGTTTACAGTGGGGAAAACAGGCAGAATATGTTCTATATGTTTAAGTCTTCCAGGGGAAAATGTTAATGATATGCCAATCTCTTTTTAGACATCGGTAAATTTATATTAAAGAAAATTTCCCTGATTGTAGGTACTATTGAAAAACCCTTCAAGCTTTGTGTACCCTTTACTGATAATTTGCACTTTAAAAAAGCTAGAGGAGAAACATCAATGTCACATGCTTATATAAAAAAAAAATTGGATCATAGAAAAGCACCCAGTCCACTTTGTTGTCAACTTAGTTTCTCACTTCTCACCTTCTTCAGGTCTGTCCACTAATTTTCTCTCTTTTTCACTGAAGGCTCAGTCCCTTCCCAGTTCCAAAAGCAAACTTGATTGAGACAGGAAGCATTTTAGTAAATTTACTACTCCAACACTTTTTAAAAATTTATTTTAATGTTTATTTTTTGAGAGAGAGAGAGAGAGAGAGAGAGAGAGAGAGAGATCGATCATGAGTCGGGGAGGGGCAGAGAGAGACAGAGACACAGAACCTGAAGCGGACTCCAGGCTCTGAGCTTTCAGTACAGAGCCTGTTGTGAACCTCAAATTCATGAACTGTGAGATCATGACCTGAGCTGAAGTTGGATCTCAACCAACTGAGCCGCCCGGCCGCCCCCAACACTCTTCTTATTCCCACACTTTTGTTAAGAATACAGTTGTCTGAAATACCAGGATCTGATGACTCACTTACTAATGCTGGGCCCAGGCATTGCTCCCATCCACTTTCCATAACCCTACCCTGACAGTCCATCGTAAGATTTAGCAAATGCCCTCACCTGCCCATTCTCCATAAAACAACACTTACCAAAGACCGTGCGGGCAGGGACAGACTCTCTGTTGAGCCAGAAAGACACTTGTGACAGAATGACAGTCATAATACATGGCAAATAGGTCTGGATCACAAAGTAGCCAATTTTTCGCTTGAGATGGAAGTGGGTTGTCATGACGACATATTCTCCTGGAGAGAGTAAAATTAGGCAATATGTAGCTGAATAAACATTGTTAAATCAAGGTGGGCTCCAATTCAGTACACCAAGCTCTTTAACCTTATATCCAAAACAAGACATTCCAGCACCTACCAAGTTAACATAACCAGACCTCTTTAATCATGAAGCAGTGCATTTTTGTGTGTGAAAATATATGCTAATATTATATCAACACAGCTTGCTCAGAGAAAATTTGACACAGATTCATTCAAAGACATTAGGGTACTCATTTAAATAGTAATAAATAACATTCTTTTCTATATCATTTGCTATGTGATTGGCACTCTTCTATCACTTTAACATTCTTAATATACTTAATGTTTATAACAATGCTATAAGGTAGATACTATTGTTATTCTCATTTTATAGTCCAATAAACTGAGGCAAAGAGAGACTGAGCAACTTATACAAGGTTACCAAGCTAATAAGCAATGGAGCCTGAATTCAAGGCCAGATGGGTTGGCTCCACTGCTATGCTTTTTAACCACCAAGCTCTGCTGTTTGAATGGACTTATAGGGTTAGAACCAAAAGTTCATATAGCAGAATGTGGGCTGGCCTAGACCACCCCACTCCAAAATAAGCATGAACACTTATTGAGCTCTTACTATATGCCAAACAACTTTGAGTGTTTGGGGAGTATTAACTTTACACCCTCCCAACAACCCTGTAAGGTAGGGGTTACACGTTATTAAATTACCACGTTATTAAATTATTACCATGTTATTAAATCCTATAGTTAATTATCAGTCTTAATGGATTTTTCAGCAGCATTTTACATAGATGAGCACTCCATCCACCTGGAATGACTCTTCACCAAACTTCTAGGCCATGATGCTCTCCTGGTTTCCTTCCTATCTTTCCAGTCTCCTTTGCTGATTCCTTCAAATTTCTAAACACTTACTTGAGGATGTCGCTGGTTCCTTCAAATTTTTAAACACTTGAGGATGTCAGGACTCAATACTTGTACTATTTTCTGCCTCACTAACTTCCTTGGCATTCTCATCCAGCCTGTCTTTAAATAATATCTTCTTCCTAGGCTTCCTACTTGTTATGGGTTGAATTGTGTCTCCCAGAAAGATATGGTGAAGTCCTAACCCTGAGTACTTCAGAATTTAACCTTCTTTAGAAATAGGGTTGTTGCAAGTGTAATTAGTTAAGATGAGGTCATTCTGGAGTAGGATGGTCCCTAATTCACTATGACTGATGTTCATATAAAAAGAAGACAGACACACAGGGAGATGTATAATGACATGTGATGACAGAGACGGAGATTGGAGAGATACATCCACTAGCCACGGAATGCCAAAAATTGCTGGCAACCATCATTGACTTCTCTCTCTCCTTCTTTCTTTCATGTATGCATCTGTGTGTGCACACACAGATACCCAATCAATCAGCAAACCCTGAAGGTTCTTTCTTCAAAATATATTCATAATCTGACCACTTCTCGCTACTTCCACTACTACCCCTCTGGTATAAGCTACTATCATCTTGTACCTAGACACTGTAATAGCTTCATAATTGGTCTTGGCCCCTTCAATGCATTCATAGCACAGTAGTCAAAATGATCCTATTAAAATATAAATCAAATTTGATCTCTCTTTTGTATAAGACTCCAGGAGCTTGCCATCTCTCAAAGAGTTAAAAAAAGTGAAATTCCCCCAAAATAGTCCCCAAATAGACCCATACAATCTGATTGCTCTACTATTTTACTTATTAGAGCTTCTTATTTTTCATTTCTCTCCCTTCTCCCACATTTGGTTTTGGCAGGTCTCCCATAAGGCAATTTCCACTTTCCTACCCCACCCACTCCATTGTACCTAAGCATAGAAAGCAGCATCTGGTCATCCAAAGCTCAATATACAATCCATATTGTGTGTGTATTCACATTCCAACTTGTTTATGTGAACATGGAAAATACAAATTGGCTTATTGTTAACTTAGCAATGAATTCTCAAACAAAATTATAGAATGTGTTCTTCATTATAATTTTGGAGTTTCTCTCTTTTCTTTCTCTTTCCTTTTTCAATCCTTTTATTTCTGCCTTTGTTCCTCACACTCTCCTGCTCTCACCTTATCCCCCTCTGCTTTTTCATTTCTACTCCTTTCTCCCCCTGTTCTTCCCTTCAGTCTCTCTCTCTCCACTGATAATGCTTTGAATACTTATTTTTAATGAGATTTGGACTTTGATTAGCTAGGGTAGTTTTCCCCTTCCCCATCGTCGTCTCACACCTCTAAACTCCTGTCTATTAATCCTGTAACTGATCATGTGGAATATTTAATATATAACGTATATAATAAATACTATTCACAAATTAGTTGTATTTTGTAGGTCTCAAAGACAAAGCAACTGGGTTTTTCAAAAACTTATCAAATTAGCCATTTGTTTTAAGTAACTGAATTTATTTTCTTCAATCTTCTTTTTCCAGCCTTCTTTCTTTCAATTTTGGTCTTCCTGTTTTACTTCCAAAGTAGCAAAGAGCATGCCTAAGATGAGCAAGATGGTGGAATACAGCATCCCTGGCTCCAGTATCCCATCACAAATATATGGATTAGCAACTATTTACAGACAATAATACCTTTGTGAAAATCCAAGAACCAGGGAGTAAAACAGAAGCATCCTTTGGAGCACAAAATCAAAGAAAAGCCACATCAGAAGGGTAAGAGAAGTGCCTTCACTTTGCCACCTTCTTCCCTCCCCCAGGCCAGCCCAATGTATCACGAAGAGGGTTCCTCTGGGTCTATGGTTTCTCTAGTGGAAAAGGAAACACTAAAGAGGATATCCAGCTTCCCCAGCATTTCAGAGCATTCCCCTGGAGACCCACTTCTGCCTTGCCTCATGGAGAATACTGGAGGAATCAGCGGGGCTAGACCATTTGGGGTCAAGTAGGAACAAAAAAGGGGGATTGTGGTGAAACATAGCCACCTGTGCATGGATCTTGGCTGTGATACCAGATCCCTGCTAGCAACCTCGCCAAAAAGAGTTCAGCCAGCAGTCTGTCCCCACCTGTGCAGGGAACCCAACCTCTGAAATCAGTCTGCAGTTCTGGCAAACAGATGAGTACAGGAAGAGGTACCACCCAACAGCAGAGTTTGGTCCAACAGCGTAACTCCAGCAGAGGCTTTACCCAATAGTGGTAGTCTAGACAAAAGGATCACACCTCTTGGTATCCTGGTGTCCCCACCCACCAAAATGGTGACTTCCACAGGTCCAAAATGCTCTGGCTCTCTTGCCTGGGGGTCATGGTGACCCCCACTACCAAATAGAGACCTCCACAGGTCAAAACCCGCTGGTTACACTGCCAAATGGGAAGGGGGGTCATGGTGCTCCGCTCACCAAAATGGTGATCTCCATGAGTTGAAACAGGTCCACTGTAATACCTAGGGATCCCCATCCCCCAATCAGCAGAGTATGCCAGGGTTGACCTGTGTTTCAAAACAGCAGGGTACCCAACTGCTAGTTCCCCATGCAACAGAGGTCCCCTGGGGCCCTGCTGAAAAGTGGAGTATGCACCACTGAATAATGAATAGAAAATATAAACAGATCAATGTGGTGCAAGGAGATATAATCAGTAACTAACAACCTCCCAACAAAGAAAAGCCCAGGATGAAATGGCTTCATGGGTAACCAAACATTTAAAGAAGAATGAATGCCAGTCCTCCTTAAACTCTTCCAAAAAATTGAAAAGGAGAAAGTGCTTCCAAACTCATTTTAGAAGGCTAGCTTTGCCCTGACACCAAAACCAGATAAAGACTCAGAATCAAAGAAATTACAGTTGGCTCTTAAATAACACTGGGGTTAAGGAGCACCAAACCCCTACACAATGGAAAATCTGCCTATAACTTCTGACTCCCCAAAAACTTAACTACTAATAGCCTACTGTTGACTGGAAGCCTTACCAATAACAGTGGATTAACACATATTGTGTATATTATAAGTATCATATACTGTATTCTTACTATAAAGCTAGGAAAAAGAAAATGTTATTAAGAAAATCATAAGGAAGAGAAAATAAATTTACAGTACTGTGCTGTATTTATTGATACTGTAAGTTTACCTCATCTGTTTATAAGACAAACCATCTGTTAGTACCTACATCAATATTGTCTTATATAATACAAAACACTGTAAATGTTATACATGTTACTGACACTAGACGTCAAAAATGAAAATATGTAAAAGAAATTAATATTTGTTTACAAGTATAACAATTCATGCATTGATAACAAAGAATCAGCAATATGATTGCTTTATGGTAGCCTAGTGTAATCAATACAACTACTTCGTGGTGGCTTAGCCTATACACTGATGAACGAATCATCATAAAATTTTTATATCATACAGTATTATAGTCATACTCATAATATAGTATTGGAAACACTGTTACTTTAAAAAATGCATGCCTGTGATGATAGGCTGATATGCATTGTCTCCAATTACAAGATAGAATTACTGAATGATAATGTAATTCTTTGAAAGCAAAGTTATAAAACAGATAACACATTATTAATTTTATATTAAATATCACTCACTTTGTGCCTATGTAAGAATAGGCTATCCACTTCCATATAAGTCTTGCACATGATGTTCTTCACAATGAATATTTAGGTAATGATGATGACACAAAAATGTCTCATAAAGTTCTTGCTGTATGGTTATTAGATATTCACATGAAGACCAAACACACAACAGATAAGTTTTTTAACTGTATGCAATGATGATTATTTACAATTCATTAAGTGCAATTGGATCATTGTAAAGGTCTTCATCCTCCTTGTCTTCATGTTGAATAGGTGGAGGAAGAAGAGGAGGAGGAATTGGTCTTGCTGTCTCAGGGGTGGCAGAGATGGAAGTGGTGCAAGAGATGGAAGGGGAGGCAGGAGAGGCAGGCATGTTCAGTATAACTTTACAGAAATACATTTTAATGCCTGTCTGATTTTTTTTTTCATTTCTCTAAAAATGTTTCTATATGGTACTAATCCTTCTTCCACCATTTGCTTTAGTTTAAGTGCCCATATCATAGAAGGGTCTATGCCATAAAAAAACGTCA
Organism: Cryptoprocta ferox; assembly: GCA_028646485.1. Classification (NCBI taxonomy): domain Eukaryota; kingdom Metazoa; phylum Chordata; class Mammalia; order Carnivora; family Eupleridae; genus Cryptoprocta; species Cryptoprocta ferox. The sequence continues at coordinate 2,743,554 of CM053579.1, forward strand.
AATTAGTCTTGAATAATTGGAACCTTCTTCTAGATTGTCTAATATCAATTGCTTTCTGGCACTACTTCTTTTACATCTTCCCCATTGTCTGGCACTGGTTCATACGCACTCATCTCCATCAAGTTGTCGTCTGTTAATTCTTCACATGTGGTGTCAATTAGCTCTTTTTTTAAATTAATGTTTATTTTGAGAGAGAGTAAGAGAGTGTGAGCAGAGGAGGGGCAGAGAGAGAGGGCGACATAGAATCCAAAGCAGGCTCCAGGCTCTGAGCTGTCAGCACAGAGCCAGATGTGGGGCTCAAACCCATTAACCATGAGATCATGACCTAAGCTGAAGTCAGACGCTTAATCAACTGAGCCATCCAGGAAACCCTGTCTATTAGCTCTTGAATTTCTCCAAGATCCATATAATGAAACCCTTAAATCTCCACCTATTTTTTGCCATATCGCAATTTCTTTCATTATTTCTTTGGTTCTATCATAAATACTCTGAAGTCATGTACAATATCTGGACACAGTTTCACAATTTTCTTCTGCAGGAATTTATTGTTTCAGACTTGATAGCTTTCATGGCATTTTCTGTAACAATGGCAGCTTCAATGTTGTAATCCTTCAAGGCTTTCATGTTGTTCTCTCTAATGGAGTTCTCCTGCATAGGGTTGGGGATCTTTTACATAGAGTAGTATACATAATGAAATTTAAAGGTCCTTGTGACCCCTTGATGTAGAAGCTGAATTAGATGTTTTGTGTTTGGGGGAAAGTAGACCACTTTAATACCTTTGATATTGAACTTATGAGTTTTTGGGTGGCCAGGTGCATTGTCCAAATCAAAAGAATGTTAAAATGCAGCCTCTTACTGACAATGTACGTCCTGACTTTAGGGACAAAGCATTGATGGAACCAATCCAGAAATAGGATTTTCACTGTCTGGGACTTCTTGTTTAACAAACAGACTGGCAGCTGTTGTTTATCTTTTCCCTTCAAAGATTGAGGGTTAGAAGTTTTATAGATAAGGGCAGTCCTGATCATAAACTTGACTGTATTTACATAAAGCAGTAGAGGTAGCCTGTCCCTCCCTTCCTTAAATCCTGGTGCTCACTTCTCTTCCTTATAATAAATGTCTTTTGTGGCATTTTCCCCCCAGAATAGGGCACTTTCATCTGCATTAGAAACTGTTCAGACAGATATCTTTTTTCCTTAATGATTTTTCTAATGGCACCTGGGAACTCATCTGCTGCTTCTTGGTTGGCAAAACTTGCCTCTCCTGTTCTTTTGACATTTTTAAAAACCAAAACTCTTTCTAAAATTATCAAAACATCCTTTGCTGGCATTAAATTCCTTAACATTAGATCGTTCACCTTACTTTTACTTTAAATTGTTATATAAATACTTTACATTTTCTTGAATTGCATTGGAGTCTATAGATATGCCTTCCTTATAGCAATCCTGCACCCATATAAGAGCTGCATTTTCAATATGAGAAAAAAAAGTATTTTACAAAAATTACAAGGTTTTCACACCAGCTGAGGTGGTTGCAGTGATTGCTTCACAAATTTTCTTTTCTTTTAGTTTTACATAATGGTCCTAATGCTGGGTTTCTTTATCTTGAAATGGTGGGCAGCTGCAGGTGTAGACCTCCATCTATGGTCCATATAAAGCAATTGAACTTTTTCTTATAAGATCATGACTCTTCTCTGCTTCTTGGGACCACTCCCAGAATCACTAGTGGCACTTTGTAAGGTTTCCATGGTGTTTTTCAAGGTTTATGATATTGTGCTAAACATGATGAAAAATATGCAAGAACTGTGAGAGATCACTTTTTACCATGATACACAACTTACTAGAGACATGGGCTGCTCACATGGAGATGATTAGCATTACATATATTTTTAAAATTTAAATGCAAGTTAGTTAGCATATAGTGTAATATTGGTTTCAGAATTAGGATTTAATGATCCATAACTTACATATAACACCCTGTGCTCATCACAAGTGCCCTCCTTAATACACATCAAAAATTTAGACCATCCTACTACTCCCTTCCCCTCCAGCAATCCTGTTTGTTCTCTGTATTTAAGAGTCTCTAAAAGTTTGCCTCCATCTCTTTTTTATCTTATTTTTCCTTCCCTTCCCCAAGTTCATCTGTTGTGTTTCTTAAATTTCATATATGAGTGAAATATTATGATATTTGCCTTTCTCTGACTGACTGAATTTGTTTAGCATAATATACTTTAGTTCCATCCACATTGTTGCAAATGGCAAGATTTCATTATTTTTCATTGCCGGGTAATATTCCATTGTATACACAGTATATACCACATCTTCCTTATCCATTCATCAGTCGATGGGTATTTGTGCTCTTTCCATAATTTGGCTATTGTTGATAGCACTGCTATAAATACTAGGGTACATGTGCCCCTTTGAATCAGCATTTTTGTATCCTTTGGATAAATACCTAGTAGTTCAATTGCTGGGTCATAGGGTAGTTCTATTTTTAATTTTTTAAAGAAACTCCATACTGGTTTCCACAGTGGCTGCACCAGTTTGCATTCCCACCAGCAGTGCAAAAGGGGTCCCATTTCTCTACATCCTTGCCAACATCTATTTTTTCCTGAGTTATTAATTTTAGCCACTCTGACCAGTGTGAGGTGGTATCTCAATGTGGTTTTGATTAGTATTTCCCTGATGATGAATGATGTTGAGCATCTTTTCATGTGTCTGTTGGCCACCTAGATGTCTTCTTTGGACACGTGTCTATTCATGTCTTCTGCCCATTTCTTCACTGGATTATTTGTTTTTCAGGTGTTGAGTTTCATAAGTTCTTTATAGATTTTGGACACTAACCTTTTATCTGATATATCATTTGCAAATATCTTCTCCCATTCCACCGGTTGCCTTTGAGTTTTGTTGATTGGGTTTACTTTGCAATGCAGAAGCTTTTTATCTTGATGAGATCCCAATAGTTCATTTTTTATTTTATTTTATTTCCCTTGCCTCCAGAGACATGTCTAGTAAGAAGTTGCTGCAGCCAAAGTCAAACAGGTTGCTGCCTGTTTTCTCCTCTAAGATTCTGATGTCTCCCTATCTTAAATTTAGGTCTTTCATCCAGTTTGAAATTATGAATTTTGTATGGTGTAAGAAAGTGGTCTAGGTTCATTTTTCTGCATGTCACTGTCCAGGTTCCCAGCACTATTTGCTGAAGGGACTGTCTTTTTTCCATTGGATACTCTTTCCTGCTTTGCCAAAGATTAGTTGGCCATACATTTGTGGGTTCACTTCTGGGTCCTCTATCCTATTCCATTGATCTATGTGTCTGTTTTTTTGTGGGTGTCTGTGTGTGCCATATCATACTGTCTTAATGATTATAGCTTTGCAATACAGCTTGAAGTCTGGAATCGTGATGCCTCCAGCTTTGGTTTTCCTTTTCAACATTACTTTGACTATTCAGGGTCTTTTCTAGTTCCATACAAATTTTAGAATTATTTGTTTTGGCTTGATGTAGAATACCCATATTATTTTCATAGGGATTGCATTGAATGTGTAGATTGCTTTGGGTAGTATTGACATTTTTACAATATTTTTTCTTCCAATCCATGAGCATGGAATGTTTTTCCATTTCTTTGGGTCTTCTTCAATTTCTTTCATAAGCTTTCTATAGCTTCCAGTATACCGATCTTTTACCTCATTGGTTAGGTTTATTCCCAGGTATCTTATGGTTTTTGGTGCAATTATAAATGGGACAGATTCCTTGATTTCTCTTTCTGTTACTTCATTATTGGTGTATATCAGTGCAACAGATGTCTGTGCATTGATTTTATATCCTGTGACATTGCTGAATTCATGTATCAGTTCTAGCGGGTTTTTGGTGGAGTCTTTTGTGTTTTCCATGTAGAGTATCATGTTATCTGTGAAGACGGAAAGTTGACTTCTTCCTTACCAGTTTGTATGAATTTTATTTATTTTTGTTGTCTGATTGCTGAGGCTAGGGCTTCTAGTCCTATGTTGAACAACAGTGATAAGAGTGGACATCTCTGTCATGTTTTTGGAACTTAGGGGGAAAGCTCTGTTTTTCCCCATTGAGGATGATATTAGCAGTGTGTCTCTTGTATATGGCCTTTATGATGTTGAGGTATGTTCCTTCTATCCCTACTTTCTGGGGGGGTTTTATCAAGAAAGGATGCTGTATTTTGTCAAATGTTTTTCTGCATCTATTGAGAGGATCATGTTGTTCTTATCATTTCTTTATTAATATGGCATATCACATTGATTTGTGTATATTGAACCACCCATGCATCCCAGGAATAAATCCCACTTGATGGTAATGGATATTTTTTAATGTATTGTTGTATTTGAATTGCTAGTATCTTGTTAAGGATTTTTGCATCCATGTTCATGAGGGAAATTGGTCTGTAATTCTCTTTTTCAGTGGGGTCTTTGTCTGGCTTTGGAATCAAGGCAATGCTGTCCTCACAGAATGAGTTTGGAAGTTTTCCTTCCATTCTCTTTTTTGGAACAGTTTCAAAAGAATAGGTACTAACTCTTCTTTAAATATTTGGTAGAATTCCCCTGGAAAGGCATCTAGCCCTGAATTCTTGTTTGCTGGGAGATTTTTGATTACGGATTCAATTTCTTTACTGCTTATGGGTCTGTTCAAGGTTTATATTTCTTCCTGTTTCATTTTTGATAGTTTGCATGTTTCTAGGAATTTTTCCATTTCTTCCAGATTGCCCAATTTGTTGGCATATAATTTATCATAATATTATCTTATAATTGTTTGTATATCTGCTGTGTTGTTTGTGATATCTCTTCTTTCACTTATGATTTTATTTATTTGGGTCCTTTCCTTCTTCATTTTGCTAGTCTGGCTAGGGGTTTATCAATTTTATTAATTCTTTCAAAGAAACACCTAGTTTTATCTGTTCTACTGTTTTTCTTATTTCAATATACTTGATTTCTGCTCTAATGTTTATTATTTACCTTCTTTCTTCTGTTTTGGGTTTCATTTTCCTTTCTTTTTCCAGCACGTTTAGGTGTAAGGTTAGGTGTATATTTGAGACTTTTCTTCCTTCTTTAGGAAGGCCTGGATTGCTATATACTTCCCTCTTATGTAAGCCTTTGTTTCATCCCAAAGGATTTGGACTGTCATGTTTTCATTTTCATTAGCTTCTACTGGCTTTTTAATTTCCTCTTTAATTTCTTGTTTAACCCATTCATTATTCAGTAGGATGTTTTTTAACTTCCAAGTATTTGTGGTCTTTCCAAATGTTTTCTTGTGGTTGATTTAAACTTTCACAGTTTTGTGGTCTGAAAATATGCAAGGTATGATCTCAATATTTTTATACTTGTTGAGAGCTGATTTGTGGCCCACTATGTGGTCTATTCTGGAAAACGTACTATGTGCACTCAAAAAGCATGTGTGTTCTGCTGATTTAGGATGAAATGTTCTGAATATATCTGTTAAGTCCATTTGGTCCAGTGTGTAATTCAAAGCCGTTGTTTCCTTGTTCATTTTCTGCTTAGATGATCTGTCCATTGCTGAAAGTGGGGTGTTAAATTCTCCTACTATTATTGTATTATTATCAATGAGTTTCTGTATGTTTGATATTATTTGATCTATATATTTAGGTTGTTCCAAGTCGGGGGCATAAATATTTACAATTGTTAGATCTTCTTGGTGAAGAGACCCCTTAATTATGATATAATTCCCTTCTTCATTTCTTGTTACAGTCTTTGTTTTAAAATCTGGTTTGTCTGATATTTGTATGGCCACTCCATCTTTCTTTTGACATCCATTAGCATGATAGATGGTTCTCCATCCCATCACTTTCAACCTGTAGGTGTCTTTAAGCCTAAAATGAATCTCTTGTAGGCAGCATATAGATGGATCTTCTTTTTTAAATCCATTCTGATACTCTATGTGTTTTTATTGGAGCATTTAGTCCATTTACATTAACAGTGAACATTGAAAATATGAACTTAGTGCCCTTGCGTTGCCTCTAGAGTTGGTGTTTCTGGTGATGTCCTCTGGTCCTATCTAGACTTTGTTGCTTTTGGTCTTGCCTTGTTTTGATTTTTTCTCCACTCAAAGAATCCTCCTTAATATTTGTTGCAGGCCGTTCAGTGGTCACAAACTCCTTTAATTTTTGTTTGTACAGGAAACTCTTTATCTCTCCTTCTATTCTGAATGAAAAACTGCATAAAAAATTTTAGCTGCATATTTTTCCTATTAAGCATGTTGAATATATCCTGCCACTCCTTTTTGGCCTGCCAAGTTTCTGTGAACAGATTTGCTGTGCATGTGATCTCTCTCTTCCCTTGTAGGTTAAAGACTTTTTTCTCTTGCTGCTTTCATGATTCTTTCCTTGTCTGTATATTTTGTGAATTTGACTATGATATGCTTTGGTGATGGTGGGTTATTGTTGATTTTAATGGGATTTCTCTGTACTTCTTGGGTTTTGATGTCTGTATCCTTCCCCAGATTAGGGAAGTTTTCAGCTATGATTTGCTCACACAAACTTTCTGCCCTTTTCTCTCTCTTTTCAGCTTCAGGAATTCTTATGATACAAATGTTATTCATCTTTATTGAGTGGCTATTTTCTCTAAGTCTTGGATAATGATATTTGGCCTTTGTTTCCCTCTTATTTTCAGCTTCATTATTTTCCATAATTTTATCTTCTATATCACTGATTTGCTGTTCTGCTTTGTCCATCCTTGCCATCATGGCATCTATTCGAGATTGCATCTTGGTCATAGCATTTTTAATTTCAGCCTGACTAGACTATCTTGTATCTCTACAGAAAGGCACTCTCTGGTGTCTTCTATTCTTCCTTTTCAACCCCAGCTAATATTCTTATAATCATGGTTTCAAATTCTATTTTAGACATCTTACTTATATCTGTGTTGATTAAATTCCTTGCCATCATTTCTTCCTGTTTTTTCTTTTGGGGCTAATTCCTCCATCTTTTCATTTTGGAAGAAGAAAAACAATAAAAGATAAAAATTAAAAAAATAACAAAAAATCAAATAAAGGAAGCTAGATCTTTGGTGTGTTTTGGTCTGCTTGTTAAGAGAAGCTTGAGAGAGGGAGGAGTTAAGAAGGTGGAACAGCATGGAAACTCTGAGCTTGTCTCATCACTGAAATGCAGCCACATCAGCACCAAACCATTTTGCACACATAGGAAATTGATCTGAGAATTAACATAACAAGATGCATAACTTGAGCTATAGAACTCAGCAAGTACAGGATGTGGAGAGGTGAACTGGGGGAGAGAAAAGCTACAGAAGGTAGGGTGCTGTTTTTGCAGAGAGATGACAGAGAAAGAGAAAGTGGGAGAGTGCAGCACATCAGGATCGTGCAAGAAAAGCACTCCTCCGAAAGTAGCTGGAGAGAAATGTGAAAAGACTCGCAGGGGACTGAACAAGAATTCTGTTCCCCAAACCATTGATGGGAAGAAAGGAGAGGGCTTCAATACCACCAGCATTCTATAAGCAGTGGAGTGCAGAGTCTAAAGTTTTGGACCTCAGTGCCTGGCATTGCTCTGGTGAGGAAGTAGGGTGAATCCCCAGGAGCAGGCAGTAGGGTCTGAGGGGTCTGTGTGCCACATGGAGAGAAGTGGTTCCCATGTTTGGAGTTCATTTGGTAGAGCCCATCTGGCTTCCCATAGGCAAAGATCCCAACACACCCCGGAGAACAGCCACGTTTGCTGGTATTGGGACAAAGACACCAGATTGGTGAAACCTGGCACCGCCTGTGTGTTGTGATTTGCCGTATTCTCTGAACCTCTGCCACTGTGCTATCACATGAACATTTTCTGGGGTAAGCCAGCACCCGACCATTGCCCAGTTAGACCTTCCCCCAGAGAGTTGGTACAGGTCCAAGCTTCAGGGGTCTCTGAAGTGTGGGGTTTTGAAACACAACAGCATCTGAGATAAAACTCTGGAGGGAGGTGCTGCCTGGAAGGTGGACATCTTGGACATGGACAGGGTAGAGGTGAGGAGTGGACAGAGGCCTGAGACAAAAGAGGGGTGCTTGACTGTGGATCAGTTAGAGCACATAGTTCTTGTGTTAGGGTCTAGGGAGCTAGATGAAGCCACTTCTACCTCTCCTGAACATGCACATTCATGCACCTGCACATGCGTGCCACACTGATCCACCTGTAAGTGGAGCCACCTAGTGGAGATCGGAGCCAAGCCCTGCCCAACTGTACCCTCCAAGCACATCCCCTAGAAGACCAGCACAAGTCTCTCCCCCTGTGTAGTGTATGGACTGCCTATAGAGCACTTCATAGTTTCAGTTCTAGGGGGAAACTAGATGAAAATTCATTGGGGTTTCATTCTGTTTACTGGTTCATTTACTTGTTTTCTTAGCTTCTGTTTTTGTTTGAATTGTTTTCTTTTTCCTTTTCTTACTCTTTCTTAGATACAGAAAGAGAAAAATTGTTTTTATTTTCTTTATTTCTTATTTTTAAAATTTTTTATTCTATTTCATTTTCATTTCATTTTATTATATTTTATTATATACATTTTTTGAATTTTTAGATTTTTTTCTAAGCTTTTTTCTTATCTTTCCCCTTATTCTCTATCAAGCTTCATTCACAAGCAGACCAAAACACACCTAGGATGTAGCTTCCTTTGATTTTTTGTTTTTTTAATTTTCATTTTTCTATTCTTATTCTCTATTCTATCAAGCTTCTTTCACAAGCAGACCAAAACACACCTAGGATGTAGCTTCCTTTATTTGATTTTTTGTTTTTTTTAATTTTTTAATTTTCATGTTTTATTTTATTAATTTTTCTCTTCCTCCAAAATGACAAAAAAAAAAAAAGGAATTCATCCCAAAAGAAAAACAGGAAGAAATGACAGTCAGGGAATTAACACAGATATAAGCAAGATGTCTAAAATACAATATGTAATAAAGATAATAAGAATACAAGCTGGGGTTGAACAAAGCATAGAATCCCTTTCTGTAGAGATAAAAGAAGTAAAATCTAGTCAGGACAAAACTAAAAATGCTATAATTGATATGTGATCTAGAATAAATGCCACAACAGCAAGGATGGACAAAGCAGAGCAGCAAATCAGTAATGTAGAAGATAAAATTATGGAGAATAATGAAGCAGAAAAAAGAGGGAAACAAAAGCAAAAGATTACGATACAAGACTTGGAGATCTCAGTGACTTATTATAAAGGAATAACATCCCAATCATAGGAGTTCCAGAAGATGAAGAGAGAGAAGAAAAGGACAGAAGATTTATGTGAGCAAATTACAGTGGAAAATGGACAATCACCAAGGTATATCATAGTCAAATACACAAAATAGACAAGGAAAGAATTATAAAAGCAACAAAGGAAAAACAGCCCTTAACTTATAAGGGAAGACAGATCAGGTTCACAGTAGACCTATCCACAGAAACTTGGCAGGCCAGAAGGGAGTGGCAGGATATATTCAACATGCTGAATGGGAAAAATATGCAGCCAAGAATTCTTTATACAGCCAGGCTATCATTAAAAAAGAAGAAGGGAGAAAGGGTTTCCCAGACAAACAAAAACTAAAGGAGTTTGTGACCATTAAATCAGCATGCAATAAATTTTAAGGGGGAGGCTTTGAGTGGAGGGGGAAAAAAAAGACCAAAAGACTCCATCAAAAAAATTGCTAGGACTAATACATAAATTTAGCAAAGTTCCAGAGTCTACTACAGAAAGCTTATTAAAGAAATTGAAGTAACTAAAAGAAATGGAAAATCATTCCATATGCTTGGATTGGGAGAACAAATATTGTTAAAATGTCAATACTACCCAAAGCAATCTACATATTCAATGCAATCCCTATCAACATAACACCAGATGGGAGCCTGGGTGGCTCAGTCAGTTGAGCGTCTGACTTCGGCTCAGGTCATGATCTCACAGCTCGAGAGTTCGAGCCCCACGTCGGGCTTTGTGCTGACAGCTCAGAGCCTGGAGCCTGCTTCAGATTCTCTGTCTCCCAGTTTCTCTGCCCCTCCCCTGCTCACACTCTCTTTGTCAAAAATAAGTAAACATCAAAAAATTTAAAAAATAATAACACCAGCATTCTTCACAAAGCTAGAACAAACAATCCTAAAATTTGCATGGAACCAGAAAAGATCACAAATAGCCAATACAATCCTGAACAAGAACTCCAAAGCTGGAGGCATCACAATTCTAGACTTCTAGAAGTATTACAAAACTGTAATCATCAAGACAAGTATGGTACTGGCACAAAAACAGACATATAGATTTGAGGAACAGAAATAGAGAACCCAGAAATAGACCCACAAATGTATGGTCAACTAATCTTTGACAAATCAGGAAAGAATATCCAATGGAAAAAAGAGTCTCTTCAGAAAATGGTGCTGAGAAAACTGGACAGTGACATGCAGAAGAATGAACCTGGACCACTTTCTTATACCATACACAAAAATAAACTCAAAATGGATGAAAGACCTAAATGTGATACAGGAAGCCATCAAAATTTTAGAGGAGAAAACAGGCAGCAACATCTTTGACCTTGGCTGCAGCAACTTCTTACTTGACATGTCTCTGGAGGTAAAGGAAACGAAAGTGAAAATGAACTATTGGAATCTCATCAAGATGAAAACCTTCTGCACAGTGAAGGAAACAATTAGCAAAACTAAAAGACAACCACTGGAGTGGGAGACGATATTTTCAAATGACATATTAGATAAAGGGTTAGTATCTAAAATTTCTATAGAATGTACCAAACTCAACACCCACAAAGCAAATAATCCAGTGAAGAAATGGGCAAAAGACATTAATAGACAGTTTTCCAAAGAAGACAAGTAGATGTTTAACAGACACATAAAAAATGCCCAATATCATTCATCATCAGGGAAATACAAATCAAAACCACAATGAGATACCACCTCACACCAGTCACAATGGCTAAAATTAACAACTCAGTCAACAACACATGTTGGCGAGGATATGGAGAAAGAGGAGCCCTTTTGCATTGCTGGTGGGAATGCAAACTGGTGCAGCCACTCTGGAAAACAGTATGGAGGTCCCTCACAAATTTAAATCAGAACTACCCTATGACCCAGCAATTGACCTACTAGGTATTTATCCAAAGGATCCAGGCGTACTGATTTGAAGGGGTATACACATCCCAATGTTTACAGCAGCACTATTGACAATAGCCAAAGTATGGAATGAGCCCAAATGTCCATGGACTGATGAATGGATAAAGAAGATGTGGTATATGTATACAATGGAATATTACTCAGTGATCAAAAAGAATGAAATCTTGCCATTTGCAACAATGTGGATGGAACTAGAGTGTATTATGGTAAGAGAATAAGAGAAAGACAAATATATGTATTCACTCATATGTGGAATTTAAGATAAAAAACAGATGAACATAAAAGCAGGGAAACAAAAATAATATACAAAGAGGGAGACTAACCATAAGAGACTCAAATACATAGAACAAACTGAGGGTTGCTGGTGGGGTGTTGGGTGGGGGTGATGGGCGAAATTGGCAAGAGGCATTAAGGAGGACACTTGTTGGGATGAGCCCTAGGTGTTATATGTAAGTGATGAAACACTAATTTCTATTCTTGAAGTCATTATGATACTATATGTTAACTAACTTGGATTTAAATTAAAAAAGGAAAAGATAATAAAAGAGATAGAAAAGAGAAAAAGAAGAAAAATTATAAAAGAAGAAAATAAAATAAAAATATTTTTAAATAACATAAAATAAAATAAAAATAGAATAAAAAACTGTTCTCTCTGTATCCAAGAAAGGAAAAGAAAAAAAAAACCAACATAAGCAAAGAAACGAACAAATAAACAAAAAGAAACCCAAATGAAACTAGATCCAGTTTTCTCTAGAACTGAAAGTTTGCACCACACTATGATCCCTAGTAGACTAAGCAGGTGGAAAGTATTTGTGCTGGTGTTCTGGGGGATGTGCCTGGAGGGCACAAGTGGGTAGGGCTTAGTGTAATGGCTCCATTCTCCACTTGATGGTAAGGCTTAGCTCACTAGGTTCTATCAATCAGTGCAGGTGGGCTGGAAGTGAAAATTGCTTTGCTCTCTTCTCTAGTCTCTGGAGCAGGAATTTCTCTCACAGATGTGCAATCAATTACTGCTCCTTTGTCTCAGGCCTCTGTCTGCTCCCTATCTTTACCATGTCTGTGTCCAAGCTGTCTGCTTGCCAGGCAGTGCCTCCCTCCAGAGTTTTATCTCAGATGGGGCTGTGTTTCAAAACCCCACACTTCAGAGACACCTGCTGGCTTGAACCTGTGCTGATCCTCTGGGGGAGGGTCTCGCCGAGCAATGGCCTGGTACTGACTTGTCCCAGAAAACATTTATGTGACTGTGAGTTGCAGAGGGTCAGAGTTTGTGTCAAATTGCAACACACAGCCAGCGCCAGGTTTTGCTGCCCTCAGCTGGTGTCTTTTTTCCTATACCAGTAAATGTGGCAGCTCTCTGGGGCCCACTCAGACTTTTGTCCAAAGAAAGACCATATCACCCTACCAAATGCACTCCAAGCAGGGGCAGTGCTTTTCCCCATGTGGCACAGGGGCCCCTCAGATCACACTGCCTGCACCCAGGGATTTTCCCTGTTTCATCCCCAGACCACTGCCAGCCACTGAGCTCCCAAACTTCAGACTCTGGGCTCTACTGATTATAGAATACTGGTGGTATTGAAATCCTCTCCTTATTCCCCGTCAATGGTTTTGGGGAACAGATTTCTTGTCCAGTCCCCTTAGAGTGTTTTCACTCTTTCTCTCTCTCTCTCTCTTCTCTCCAGCTCCTTCCAGAGGAGAGTGCTTTTCTTGGCAATCCTGACACCGCTGCACTCTGTCCCCCTTTCTCTGTCTCTTTGTCCTCTCTCCATGAAAACTGCTCCCTACCCACTGCGGCACCACAGCTTTTCTCTTCCCCAATTCACCTCTCTGCAATGCATACCTGCCAAGATCTCTTGCTCAAATTGTGCAGATTGTTGCATTAATCCTCAAATCAATTTCCTAGGTGTTCAAAATGGTTTGATGTTGATCTAGCTATGTTTCAGGGATGAGATAATGTCAGGGTCCCCATACTACTCTGCCATCTTAACTCTTCCCTTCCTTTACTCTTTTTTGTTTTCATGTGGTGTTTTAAGTGGATACTCACAACACTTGATCTCGCTACAATATCAACAGGAGTTGGCTATAACATTTTTAATGTAGTGCAGTATGTACTACAGTTAATTTTATGCAGTTATGATTTAACACTGCATCCTTACATTTTTTTACATTTCTTTCAACTGTGAATTGTGCCATGTGCCACCAGTGTTTATATGCATGATTTTTGATAAATTTTAACTTTTTATAATAGGTTTGTGTATATTTTATGGTAGTCAATAATAAACTAGACTAGCATCTACATATGTTTTATGCATTCATAACATATCACACTTTTTCAATATTTCTAGGCTATATGGTTCATCTGTGAGTTTCCTCAAATAGTAACAAATATCCAAATATTCTTCCAATATATTTATGGAAAAGAATCCACATATAAGTGAAATCATGCAGTTCAAACATATGTTGTTCATGGGCCAATTGTACAGGCCAATATCTGTGAAGAATACAGGCACAGAAATTTTCAACAAATACTGACAAGCCACATTCAATAGCATTTTAAAAGAGTCAAACACCATGATCAAGTGGGATTTATCCCTGGGATGCAAGAATAGTTCAACATTGGCAATTCAATAAGTGTGATATATCACATTAATAGAATGAAATAAATCAAATGATCATTTCAATAGATACAGAAACAGCATTTAACAAAATTCAACATTCATTCATGATAAAAACTCTTAACAAATTGGGTATAGAAGAAATGTTCCTCAACATAAGTCCATATATGACAAGTTCACAAGTAACATTGTACTCAATGGTGGAAGGTTGAAAGTTTTTCCTCTAAGATCAGAAAGAAGACATAAGTGCCCATTCTTGCCAGTCCTTTTCAACATAATACTGAAAGCCCTTGACAGAGCAGTCAAGTAAGAAAAAGAAATAAAACTCATCAGGATTGGAAAGGAAGAAGTAAAATTGTCTCTTTTTGCATATGACATAATTTTACATATAGAAAATCTTAAAGACTATGCCAAAAAACAAAATACCTGTTACAACTAATCAACAGCTGAAAAATATAGAAAGCTTATGAAAGAAATTGAAGAAGACACAAAGAAATGGAGAAAAACATTCCATGATCATGGATTGGAAGAACAAATATTGTTAAAATGTTGATACTACCCAAAGCAATTAGATTCAACAAAAACCAATAATCAACAAGGCATATCATAGTCCAATTCACAAAATACACAAAGAATTATGAAAGCAGCAAGGGAAAAAAAGTCATTGACTTATAAGGGAAGACAGATCAGGTTCGCAACAGATCCATCCACAGAAACTTGGCAGGCCAGAAAGGAGTGGCAGGATATATTCAACATGCTAAAATGGAAAAATATGCAGCTAAGAATTCTTTATCCAGCAAAGCTTCATTCAAAATAGAAGGAAAGAGAAAGAGTTTCCCGGACAAACAAAAACTACAGGAATCTACACATTCAAAAGCAATCTTTATCAAAATAACACTGGCATTCTTCACAGAGCTAGAACAAATGATTCTAAAATTTGTATGAAACCAGAAAGAAATCCTAATAGCCAAAGTAATGTTGAAAAAGAAAACCAAAGCTGGAGACATCACAATCTCGTAGTTTAAAGCTGTATTACAAAGCTATAATGATCAAGACAGTAGAATACTGGCACAAAAACAGTCACATAGATCAATGAAATAGAATAGAGAACCCAAAAATGGACTCACAAATGTATGTCCAACTAATCTTTGACAAAGCAGAAAAGAGTATCTAGTGGAAAATAAAAAGAGACGTTTCTTTAGCAAATGGTACTGGGAGAACTAGACAGCAACATGCAGAAGAATGAACCTGGATCACTTTCTTACACCATACACAAAAATATATTCAAAATGAATAAAAGGCCTAAATGTAAGACAGGAAGCCATCAAAATCCTAGGGGAGAAAACAGGCAGCAACTTCTTTAACCTTGGCTTCTGCACCTTCTTACTAGACATGTCTCCAGAGGCAAGGGAAACAAAAGCAGAAGTGAACTATTGGGACCTCATCAAGATAAAAAGCTTCTGCACAGAGAAGGGAACAATCAACAAAACCAAAATGCAACCAACAGAATGGGAGAAGATATTTGCAAACGATATCTTGGATAAAGGGTTAGTATCTAAAATCTATATAGAACTTATCAAACTCAACACCCAAAAAACAATCCAGTGAAGAAATGGTCAAAAGACATGAACAGACACTTAAGCATGCATCAAGATGGCTAACAGACACATGAAAAGATGTTCAATATCACTCATTGTCAGGGAAATACAAATCAAAACCACAATCAGGGAAATAGAAATCAAAACCACAATGAGGATATACCACCTCACCCCTATCAGAATGTCTAAAATTAGCAATGTAGGAAACAGATGTTGGTGAGGATGCAGAGAAAGGGGAACACTTTTGCACTACTGGTGGGCATGAAAACTGGTGCAGCCACTCTGGAAAACAGTATGGAGTTTCCTCAAAAAAATTAAAAATAGAACTACCCTACGACCAAGCAATTTCACTAATGACGTATTTATCCAGTTGATACAAAAATGCTCATTCAAAGGGGTACATGCACCCCAATATTGACAGCAGCACTAGCAACAATAGCCAAACTATGGGAAGAGCCCAAATGTCCATTGACTGATGAATGGATAAAGATATGAGGTACACACACACACACACACACACACACAGGAATACTATTTGCCAATCAAAAAGAATGAAATCTTGCCATTTGCAACAACATGAATGGAACTAGTTTGTATTATGCTAGGTGAAATAAGTCTGCCAGAGAAAGATAAATATCATATAATTTCACTCACATGTGGAATTTAAGAAACAAAACAGATGAATAAGGGGAAGGGAAGGAAAAATAAAATAAAAACAGAGAGGGAGGCAAACCATAAGAGACTCTGAAAGACAGAGAACAAACTCAGGGTTGCTGGAGGGATGGGCTAAATGGGTGATGGGCATTAAGGAGGGCACTTGTTGAGATGAGCACTGGGTGTTATATGTAAGTGATGAATCACTAAATTTTACTCCTGAAACCATAATTACACTATATAAAAATAACATACAAAAATTAGTAGTGTTTCTATATACTAACAATATGAGAAAGAAATTAAGAAAACAATTTCAGAGGAGGACAAGATGGCGGAAGAGCAGGGAGCTCTGTAATCTGCGCACGCCCGTATGGATTGAACTGAGAAGGACTGAAGGGATAAAACTTGGATTTGCAAGTGGGGGAAAGAAGAAACAGACGCCAGAAAGAAGACAACCTCAAAGATGCCTGAGTGAGTCCTGTGATCTGGGAAATTAGGGGACGGGCGGTCCCGGTGGTGCAGGGGAAGGAGCCCCCGAGCCCAACACAGGGAGAGCGCGCTGTGCCCCGGAGAGACCAGGGGAAGAGAAAGAGAGACGGAAAACGCACCTAGAACCATCTCTAAGGGAGGAAAAACTCGCCTGTCTCCCCATATATATCTGCCGAGCGCCAGGAGAGAAATCCGTCCCATCTGGCCGGCGAGTTCTTCCTT
>CM053579.1:2760744-2772883 GCA_028646485.1 Cryptoprocta ferox
CAGAGGCTGTCTTTTTTCCATTGGATATTCCTTCCTGCTTTGTCAAAGATTAATTGGCCGTACATTTGTGGGTCCAGTTCTGGGCTCTCTATTCTATTCCATTGGTCTATGTGTCTGTTTTTGTGCCAATACCATACTGTCTTGATGATGACAGCTTGTAGTAGAGTCTAAAGTCTGGGATTGTGATGCCTCCTGTTTTACTTTTCTTCTTCAATATTACTTTGGCTATTCGGGGTCTTTAGTGGTTCCATACAAATTTTAGGACAGTTTGTTCTAGCCTTGAGAAGAATGCTGGTGCAATTTTGATTGGGATTGCACTGAATGTGTAGATTGCTTTGGGTAATAATGACATCTTAACAAAATGGAAAAACAATCCATCCTCATGTATCAGAAGAATAACCATTGCCATAGACTTTTTTTAATGGCCAGGAATAGGTGCAGGGTTGTTTTGAAGGCAGAGAGAGAACTAGAATAGATTAGTAAGAGACTGTGGATGTCAAAAATGATGACCATTTCTCCAATTCCAAGGAGTGCTGAAAATGAAAAAAGAATAAAAAGAATCATCTAAAACTCTTCTGCAAATATGGTGATGAAGTCTTTCCTTAGTCCCTCTCCATGGTCAATCTATTTAAGTTATCTAAAAGAAAGCAATTATGAGATTTGGGGGGAAAATCCTATGGAACACATCAAAATGGATCTCTACTATGGGGTACTCTACTTTGTCTATACTGCTACAATGTGAGGGAACTAATAGAACCACTGACCCACAGGAAAAATGAACTGCATTGAAAATAAAAATATTGGAATCTAATTATATCGCAGTTTAGTTTTTTCCTCCTTTAGAGAAACATATTAAACTTTATTTGCTTCATAAAACTCAAATGGATTTAAAAATAATATACATGATTTAAACATTTATTTCTGATTTGTTCTATGATCAGGGATAAGATAAAATGGGAGGGGAAAGATTGTAAAGGAAAGAAAAAGAAGGAATAGGTGGAAACAAAACTTCATTTACAAATGAAGACAAATGACTACTTTATAATTGCATTCTGAAACATAGATGAACTCTGGATTTCTAAGGATCAACTACATGTGTTTATCACTGCTTCCTTTTACAATCCCACTAAAATGAGATTAAAGAAATAAAATATGTATGAATAAGCACCAGGAGAACTGGAGAAGGGATTTTAGTCAGACAAGAGATTTTAATATATTTTTTAAAAGAATGAATGTGGAAAGAGAGAATAAGAATTAATCTATCAAGCTGTGGTAAGATATAACCCTACAGAAGCTCAGTGTTTGAGGTGCTTGGTATAGCAGAGAAGAAAGAAACTATAGAGATTGGTTAATAAGTCTGTGTACAGAGTAGTCAAGACCTAAGAGTCTGCCCAAGATGTGAAATGTTTGCAGCCAAATGTATACTTACCAGAAGAAAAGCAGAAGTTTCTAAAGAAGTTCAATGTCTCTAGAATAAAGACCTTTACCAACTGACATTTTTATGTACTCCATAAAAAATTACTTGCTTCCTACTGATCTCCTTAAGTCATCCACCAGTCAACAAGTTCAGCTTAGATACACTGAGCATACAGGCATCTTTTATGTTGCCAAATAATATCGGCATACCAAGGATTACCAAAGTGATGTTTGCTGGGTCACCAAGGTGTCTCAGTTGGTTAAGCATCCACCTTTGGCTCAGGTCATGATCTTGCAGTTTGTGAGTTTGAGCCCTGCATCAGTCTGTCTGCTGTCAGCACAGAGCCCACTTTGGATTCTCTGTGACCCCTCCTCTTTCTGCCCCTCCTCCACTCATACTCTTTCTCTCACTCTCTCTCAAAAATAAACATTTAAACTAAAAAAAAAATAGGGCACGTGAGTGGCTCAGTTGGTTAAGTGTCTGATTCTTGATTTCAGCTCAGGTCATGATCTCACAGTTTGTGAGTTCAGGCCTCGTGTCAGGCTCTGCACTGACAATGTGGAGCCTGCTTGGGATTCTTTCTCTCCCCCCCTCTCTGCCCCTCTCACTCTTTTTCTCTTTTTCTCAAAATAAATAAATAAACTTAAATAATAAAAAATAAAAAACAAAGTGATGTTTGCAATGTGAAAGAGAAGAGCAAATATTTTTAAAAAAAACTCATCTTGGAAGGAACAGGGTTAATTTAGGGAATTAAAAAAATTCGAAATTTTATACTTGTAAATATATACATAAAACAATGGGATGCTAATATAAAAGGAAATAGAAAATGAGGAAGAGCTCTTAAAATTAAAACGAAGTGACAAAATAAAAATTTCAATAGAGAGATGGGAAAATAAACTGAGGAAAATCTCCCTACAAGTAGGGCAAAATGGAAAAAAAAAGATGAGAATGTGGAAAAAAAGGTAAGAGACCTAAGGACATATCCAGGAAGTCCATTCCAACTCAGAAGCTGCAGTGTTAGTGAACAGAGAAAAAGGAATAAAGGAAATTAACAAAGAACTAATATAAGACATTTTTACAAATGGAAATACATAAACCTCCAGATTAAAAGTAACTTCATAGGCCCACATAGAGATACATCATCATGAAATTTCAGAAAACCAGAGATAAAGTGATAGTCTAAAAAGATTCTAGAAAGAATTTTTTTTTTTGCAAAGAAATGGTTAACAGAATGGCAGCAGAATTCTCAACTATACTGGATGGTGGAAGACAGCAGAGTAGTAAATTTCATAAATCTGACAGACAAATGACTTTCAACCTAGAATCCTATGTCTAGCTAAAGTATCAATTAAATGGAGAGGTACAGTAGCCATTTTCAGACCTCTAAGATCTCAGAAATACCACTTCCCAGACACTCTACCTTAGGAAGATACAGGAGGATATTTCTATTAAAACAAAAGAGGGGTGCCTGGTTGGCTCAGCTGGTTAAGCATCCAACTCTTGATTTTGGCTCAGGTCATGTCCTCACAGTTGTGAGATTTAGCTCTGTGTTGTGCTCCATACTGGACATGGACCCTGCTTGAAATTCTCCCTTTCTCTTTCTCCCTCTTTTTCTCCCCCCACCGCCCTCTCCCTCTGCCCCTCCCCGGCTCTTGCATGTTCGGTCTCTCTCTCTCTCTCTCTCTCTCTCTCTCTCTCTCTCTCTCTCTCTCTCCCTCTCTCCTCCCCCACCCCTCCCCTGTTCTTTCATGCTGTCTCTCTCTCTCTCTCTCTCTCTCTCTCTCTCTCAAACCAAAGCAAAACAAAATAAAACAAGAGAACATAAAAGAGAGTATCCAACAGAATACTTTTCTGGATCCAGAAAAGAGAGAATCCAACAGAGGAGGTAAGTGAACAGAAGTCCTAAAATGAAAGCTATGATGCAGCAAGAAGCAAACCTGGAGAGAAACTAGTCCTGTTTGGGGCAGGATGCTAGATGTATTTATCTAGTACTTTATAATGATGTTACCACTGATTATTAATTGAACTAAAAATATTGTTATATTTGTGTGAGAGGATGGAGGAAGTATTGAATGAATGTAGTAAACTGCTATCATGAAAAGATTGGTTATGTATGAAACTAATAGCAGTATAAGCATATTATTTAGAAATTTAGAATTCAGTTATGAGAATTAAAAATAATTAAGACTTGTTTGAGGGAAGGGTTTTCTGGTTTTCATTATAAGACTTTAAGTTCTTTTTAAATAAAAACTATGTATATTACTTTGATCAAACTCTTGAAAATTAAAAATAAAAGCAAATAAAATGAGGAAATAAGCCTCTACATTTAAAAAGACTATTACTCTTAGAACTACTTTTAAAATATTCACAAATTCTTGTGTTAGAGAAGAAAAAATACTTTTCAAGCCTTTGGTCTGGAATAAAGAGCTATCTGAGGGAAGCGGAGAATGATCTTCTTAGGAAAGAATTCTTCCTCAGCAATGAAGAATAATGAGTACCTTGTAATGTACAGACCTGAAAGTATTCCAATTAGAATTCCTTGTTTGCAAAATACAAAATAAAGAATGCTTTTAAAAGGAAAAAAAATAAAATATTCATAAATTCTCATCTAAATTTTGGAAAGATAGTAATTCTTATCCTCTTACTTTCAAATAAGAATATTTGATGAATAATATTTTACATTAGAAAAATTACTCAACTTCCATTCACATCTTGGAAAAGTTTAATTTACTATTATTAATGGCTTAAAATTTTTTTGTAATGTTTTATTTCTTTTTGAGAGGGAGAGAGAGAGAGAGAGAGAGAACGAGAACTGGGGAGGGTCAGAGAGACAGGGAGACACAGAATACGAAGCAGGCTCCAGGCTCTGTGCTGACAGCTCAGCACAGGGTTTGGGGCTGAAACCCACAAACCATGAGATCATGACCTGAGCCAAAGTCGGAAGCCCAACTGACTGAGCCACCCAGGCGCCCCTTATTAATGGCTTTTAAATCCGTGGGGCATTCCTGTAAATACAGCCACAGAGTAGTAACCCTTTGGTATTTTCTCTGTGGGTGAATAATATTCACTGTGGGTTAAGTTGTACTCATAAACTGGTACGTCCTCCCACCCTGTTCTGTGGTAGGGTATAAATTTTCTGACAACAATAGTATTCTCTCACTGGTGAGTCAATTGAAAGAAAAACAAACAGCAGTCATTTCTGGAATACATGTGTGATACAGAGATAAACATAGCATAGCGCCAGTATTCAGAAGCTGATGGTCTAAAGAGGAAAGTAAAGTATATATACATATAGGGCCCTGATACAGGACAAAGTGTTTACTGTCATAGAGAAAACCAAAATATTCTCTCTCCATTTTTTCTTTTTACTTTAACTTGGCTGTTTCTTGAGGAAACTACCTTCTCAGCTGCCATTTCAAATGGAATTCCTTGCTGCTTCCAGATCAATACCTACTCCTTTACTTCATGCAAACTGCTTTGTGCTTCAATGCTCACTACATGTGGCTATCTCCATTTTTGTTCATCATCTTTCCAACATTATTGTCTCCTCCATGTTCATTTTATATGTAGGATTTTTACAACTAGTTTACATTATTTGCAACCATTCCAAGTTCAGTCTTTGTTTTTCACTTGGATGACGCATCTGACATCATAAACTAGAACTGAACCTGTGACCAGTTCTATCAAATGAGCTCTGCATTGTCCCACCTGCAAAGCACCATTACCGTTTCTTCCATTACTAGATGAGGACTTTGGAAATGAATCATTCTGATTGCCTGTATACTTATTCAAGTGTTTTGTTTTTCCAGGAAGACCATAAGAGTTAATTAAGTCACCCAACAGTATTAGTATGTTTGGAATGGTCACCAGATATCAAAGCCTCATGATAAACTTTCTTGTAAACATGTGAGGTTATATGTTCTACAGGGCTCACCTCCATGTCACCCCTGGTCAGTGCCCTAATTGTGGTTTCTTGTGTGTTTATCCTCTCCTCACTTCTTATCTTTGTATTATATGTGCTTTTTTTTTCTAGACTTATCCTCCCATCCCTCATAAGCTTTCCCTTACCTCTCTCAGGAATTCCTGTTCACTGGAAAATA
This sequence comes from Cryptoprocta ferox, assembly GCA_028646485.1. Taxonomy (NCBI): domain Eukaryota; kingdom Metazoa; phylum Chordata; class Mammalia; order Carnivora; family Eupleridae; genus Cryptoprocta; species Cryptoprocta ferox. Next base: position 2,766,262 of record CM053579.1, read on the forward strand.
AACTATTCTGTATTACCAGATCTTTCACTGAATGACCTCTCCATCTAACTCCTGTCTTAACTGACACCCATTTCTTAGCTCAGACTTCCCTTCTACTGCATTTTTGCTTGGCAGAAGCTGTTAATCCCACCCTATTTTCTAGAAGCATAGTTCACATCCCTCCAACTCTGATATTGCTTTCAGACCATTAATCTTCCACTCTTTTATACTAAAGATGTCTCATCTGAAGCTCCAGATGTTCACTTAGATTCCCATATAGGAGGAGTTCCTGTTTTTCACTTTTTTCCTTAATATTTTCTTTTGCATGCAAGTCTCTATATCTGTCACTAGCCTCTCACTGGATTGGTCTTTTAATTTTATTCCTCTGCTAACCATCTACCTTCTACCCAATAGTCAGAATGATCATTTAAAATTGTAAATTAGAGAAATTTTGCTCAAAATATTTTAATGGCTTCCCAACACACTTAGATCAAAATCCATAATCCTTACTATGATTTTCAAAGCTTTATAGGATCTGGTCCCCAGATCTATGATGCTGCCGCTTACCATTCTTTTTTTCATTTTAATTTTTTAATGTTTGTTTATTTTTGAGAGACAGAGTGCAAGTGGGGGAGGGGCATAGAGAGAGGGAGACAAAGAATCCAGAGTAGGCTCCAGGCTCTGAGCTGTCAGCACAGAGCCTGTCATGGGGTTTCAACCCACAAACTGTGAGATCATGACCTGAGCCAAAGTTGGACACTTAACTGATTGAGCCACCCAGGTGCCCCTAAATTAAAAAAAATATATTATTCACTACATTTAGGTCACAGTGGTCTCCGTTATAATCTTTGTAAAAGTCACTCTCCTTCCAATGCCAAGTGTTTTGTCACTTCTATCCTCTCTGAAAATTTTGTTGTTCATATCTTTTCATGGCTAGTTTTCTCATTTTATTCAGCTCTCTGTTCTTAGAGAGATTTTCTCTAGCATTAATCATACTTATGTACCCCTGCCCTGCTATCAAATACTATCTGTTTTGGTGGGGAGAAAGGTACACAGTGAGTTAAGGGAAATTTCATATAATGGTTTTTACACCCTTCATGGAGAAGGTATAAGAATTGTCAAGATTTAAAATACATTTTATAGGAAATATAAATCAGAATTGATTACAGACACAGAGGAAGATTGTATGCACAGATTGAAGGACTAGAAGAATTTAAGAATATAAGCTCATAAATGCCATCAATCCATCATTGGTTATGGAATTGTTTTTCAGAAAGAAATAGAAGAGTTGGATTGAATTGACTAAGGAGGTTGATGGTAATAGGGAGTAAATGCAGTAATACACCATCTGGCCAAGTCTGGATAAGAAAGCAATGAAAACAGAGTAATGGATTTTGAGAAACTACAGAGGTTATTCATCCACTTGTTAAGTATTTACTGATTGTCTACTGCATGATAGGTTCTGTGCTAGGTGCTGGGGGTACAGCAGTGAATAGCAAAACATGGCCACTTTCCTCAAGGAGCTTACATCCCAGAACTTTTTTCATCTTGAAAAACTGAAACTCTACCCATTTAACAATATATCTCCATTCTCACCTCCACCCTTTCTCTAGCATCCATCATTCTACTTTGTCTCCATAAATATGACTAAGTACCTTATTTAAGTGGAATCATATAATATTTGTCATTTATGACTGGTTTATTTCACTTAGCATAATGTCCTTAACATTCATTCATATCATAGCATGTGTCAGAATATCCTTCATTTTAAGGCTGAATAATAATCCATTGTGTGGATAGATCACATTCTGTTTATCTATTTTTGTAGATGCTTCAGTTGCTTCCACCTTTTGGCTATTGGGAATTATGCTGATATGAACATGGGTGTACAAATATCTCTTTAAAACCTTGCTTTCATTTGGGGGGGGTATATACCCAGAAGTGGAATGATGGGTCATACTTTAATTCTATTTTTAATTTTTTGAGGAACCAACATACCATTTTCCATCGTGGCTGCACCATTTTATATTTCCTACAGTGCACAAGGACTCCATTTTTTCCACATCCTTGCCAACACTTGATATTTTCTGTTTTATTGTGGTTGTTGTTGATAGTAGACCTCTAATGGCTGTGAGGTGGTATCTCATTGTGGTTTTCATTTGGATTTCCCTAATGACTAGTGCTGTTAACCTCCTTTCATGTGCTTGTTGGCCATTGATGTATCTTTAGAGAAATGTCTATTCAACTCCTTTACCATTTTAAAAATTGGGTTGATGGGGATTTTTCATTTTGTTTAGGTTTTTTTTGCCTTTTTATTGAAGTATAACTGACAATATCTTATTAGTTTCAATATCTTACATATTATCTTAATACAATATCTTTATTAGCTTCAAGTATATACCATGGTGATTTAATATATTTTATACATTACAAAATGATCTTCATAAGTGTAGTTACTGTCACCATACAAAGTTATTATATTATTGATTGTATTCCCTATGCTATACATTACATCTCCATGATTTATTCATTTTATAAATGGAAGTTTGTACCTCTTAATCATTTTCACCTATTTTACCTCCTCTCCCAATCCTTACCCTCCTCTCTGGTAACTGACAGTTTCCTGTGTCTATGAGTCTGTTTCTGTTTTGTTTGTTTTCTCAGATTCCACATATAAGTGAAATCATATGGTGTTTGTTTTTCTCTGAGTTATTTCTCTATTTCACTTACCATAATACCCTCTAGGTCCATCCATGTTGTGGCACATGACAAGATTTAAGTATTATGGGTGAGTAATGTTCCATTGAATATGTATGCCATTTTTTATTTATCCATCTATTGATGGGCACTTAGGCTGCTTTCATATCTTACCTATTGTAAATAATTCTGTAATAAACATAGGGGTCTATCTATCCCATCAAATTAGTGTTTTCATTTTCTTTAGGTAAATACCCAGTAGTGGGATTACTGGATCATATGGTATTTCTAATTTTTTGAGCAACCTCCATACTGTTTTCCATAGTTTTGCATTCATTTACATTCCTACCAACACTGTATGCAGCGTCCCTTTTCTCCACATTCTCACCAACACGTTACTTTTTTGTCTTTTTGATGATAGCCAATCTGAGTAATGTATGGTGATCTCTCATTGTAGCTTTGATTTTCATTTCCCTGATAATTAGTGATGTTGAGCATCTTTTCATATGTCTATTGACATATGTTTTCAAGTCTTCTGCCAATTTTTTAATCAGGTTGGTTTTTTATATTAAGTTGTATAAGTTCTTTATATATTTTGGATATTAACCCCTTAGTGGATGTATGATTTGCAAATATCTTCTCCCATTTAATATGTAGTCTTTTCATTTTGTTGATGGTCTCCTTTGCTATGTAGAAGCTTTTTAGTTTGATATAATCTCATTGTTTATTTTAGCTTCTGTTGCCCTTCCCTGAGGAGATTTGTCCAAAAAAATATTGCTAAGCCTGATGACAAACAGCTTTATGCCTGTGTTTTCTTCTAGAAGTTTTATGTTTTCAGGTCTTCCACTCAGTTCTTTAATGCATTTTAAGTTTATTTTTGTATATTGTATGAGGTAGTGGTCCAGTTTGTTCTTTTGCATGTAGCAGTCTGGTTTTCCCATCACCATTTATTGAAGAGACTTCCTTTCCCCCATTGTATATTCTTACATCCTTTGGTCATAGATTGACTATATATTCATAGGTTTATTTCTGAACCCCCTATTCTATTCTATTAATCTATGTGTCTCTTTTCATGCCAGTATGATACCATTTTGATTACTATAGCTTCATAGTATAGTTTGAGATCAGGGAGCATGATACCTCCAGCCTTGTTCCACCTTCTCAACATTGCCTAGCTATTCAGGGTCTTTTGGTGGTTCCATACAAATTTTATGTTTTGTTATACTTCTGTGAAAAATGCTATTGGTATTTTGATGGGGATTGCATTGAATCTGTAGATTGTTTTTGGGTAGTATGAACATTTTAAAAATGTTAATTCTCCCAATCCATGAGCACAGTATATTTTTCCATTTGTTTGTGTTGTCTTCAATTTCTTTAATCAATGTCATAAACCTCCCTTGCTTGGTTAAATTTACTCCTAGGCATTTTATTGTTTTTTATGCAACTGTGAATGAAATTGTTTTTTTTAATTTCTCTGTTAGTTCATTATTACTAGATAGAAATACAACTGATTTCTGTATGTTAATTTTGTATCCTGCAACTTTACAAAATTTATTAGTTCTAGTGGTTTTTTAGTGGAGTCTTTAGGGTTTTCTGTATATAGTATTATGTCATCTGCAAATTATGACAGTTTTACTTCTTTTATAATTGGGATGCATTTTATTTCTTTTATGCTGTGGGTAGGACCTGTAATACTATGTTGAATAAAAATGATGAGAGTGGACATCCTTTTCTTCTTCCTGATCTTAGAGAAAAAGCTTTCAGGTTTTCACCTTTGAGTATGTTAGCTGTGGGCTTGTCATAAATAGTCTTTATTATATTGAGGTACATTTCGTCTATACTCATGTTGTTTTTATCATAAATGGATGTTGAATGTTGTCAAATGCTTTTTCTGCATCTATTGAGATGATAATATGATTTTTATCCTTTGTTTTGTTTTTGTGGTGTATCATGTTCACTGATTTATGGATTTTAAACCATCTTTGCATCACTGGAATAAATCCTACTTGATCATGGTATATAATCCTTTTAATTAACATATTATTGAATTTGGTTTGCTAATATTTTGTTGAGGATTTTGGCATGTACGTTCATTAGGGATCTTGGGCTGTAATTTGTATGTGTATGTGTATGTGGTCTTTGGTTGTGGTAGCAGGGTAATGCTGGCCTCATAAAATGAGTTTAGAAATGTTCCCTCTTTGGGGTGCCTGGGTGGTTCAGTTGGTTAAGCAGCCGGCTTCAGCTCAGGTCATGATCTCGCAGTTTGTGAGTTCGAGCCCCACGTCGGGCTCTGTGCTGACAGCTCAGAGCCTGGAGCCTGCTTCAGATTCTTTGTCTCCCTCTCTCTCTGTCCTTCCCTTGATCATGCTCTGTTGCTCTGTCTCTCAAAAATAGAAAATGTTCCCTCTTCAAATTTTAAAAATAATTTGAGAAAGATGGGTCCTAACTCTTCTTTAAATGTTTGGTAGAATTCACTCATGAAGCCATCTGGTCTTGGACTTTTTTTGGTTACTTTTCTGGTCTGTCTTTGAATCCCTCATAGCATATATGCTATTACTTTGCCCCGCTTATGAAAACTAGGGTTCAGGAAAGTTGGATATCTGTTTGGGGGTGGATGCAGAGGCACTGGACTATATCTGTATATACTCTGAGATCCTGGCTTGGTATCAAGTACATTCAGCGCTCCAATCCTATAGTTAGCATTTCTAGAACAATAGACAGGAGTGCCATCTGAGGAAAACTCTTCAGTTGGACATGCATTGGTCCAGAAAAGTTTTCATTGCCTCATCCCAAAACCCACATGAGGTGGCTTTCTAAAAGAAAAGGAATTTGTAGGAGTCAATTTCAGTTTGGTAGTGTGGGAATTACTCCCAGCTGAACTATAGAGATATGGTCTCTGTATAGGAGAGGTCAAGACTAAGGAAGTACAAACTGGAAATCACATGAAGGATCTTCAATGGGGGGGTCATCTTTTTATTCAGTAAACATCTATCACATGTGTAAGCCAGGCACTTGGCTAGGAAGGAAGGAATAAAATCATAACTTGGTCAAAATTAAGTCATAGTAGTTTGTATCTATCAAATTCCAGAGCATAGGGAAGTATCAAAAACTAGGTACAGAAATGGGAAAATAGTAACCATACCACTTTTGCTTTGATTTCCTTCTTTGACAATTTAGGTAAAAGTCAGAACGCCTGATTAAAATGTTCCATGTTGGAAAGGGCAAGGGAAATTAGAAGGTAATTTTCCTTTATTCCTTTAAAAATCTGAGATTAAATCAACTGCTGCTTCTCCTCACCTGTAGAACACAAAAGTGCTTAGAGAGCTAAAGAAAGTATTTGCTGTTTGGAATGACTGTTTCAGAGACTTGGTTATAACCAGCTTATATGATGACTAAATGAAATAACATGTGAAAGCTTCTAGCAAAAGTCAGGATAGTGGGCTTTTCTCTTTCCTGCTTTCCTGTTTTTTCTACACAGAAAAAAAGAGATTACTAAGCAAATTAATAAGTAAGCAGGCAAACAAAGTGCTCTTTTATTTAATAGCAGAGGCATTTAGCAGCAGGCCTCTATTTGCACAATGAAGTTGCTAATTATAAATGAGTCTCATGTAGTATTTAAGGAATTTACAAGGCTCTTAGAAGGCTTGGAGTTCTGTGCTCCTTCCACTTGCAGCAATGTGGCTGCAATTCTCAAAGAAAAAGAACAGTATTGCTTTATAAAAGTCCTATTAGTGAGACTGTTCATTTACTTAAACCAACACTCTCTCATTTGCCCCACTCCCCCACTCTCATTGAAAACCCTAAAGTCAGGATGCACAGTCAGAGCAGGACAGCAGGGCATACAAGGCCTTTGCCATGTACAATATGATCCAGCTTGTCATCCCCCAAACAAGCCGTGCCCTTGGCCTGTGCTGCATCTTCAAGTGATGAGAACAGCTCATCTTCT